>JBCAUF010000001.1:15890400-15921893 GCA_038406115.1 Haemulon aurolineatum | reverse complement strand
CTATTGAAAAGTGAAGGTGACTACAGATGACCACACCCTTGTTTTTCTCAAGAGATGAGTTCAGAGGTAGTAGAGGTGGACTGAAGTGGAGTTGAGGAGGAGGAGGTGAGGACAGTACCATGACTGAGAGGTTAATGTCAGGGAATGGGAGGTTCCTTTTGTTTAACATTCCCTTTGTTTATTGGCGGATGTGTTTAATAGGATTGACTGTGACTGGACCCTAATAGGGCCTCCCTGGCTGATCCCGGTGTCTCTGGGAGATCTCGCAGGCTGCTCTGTCCAAAGCCAGGTCCCCCACTGGGTAATCAGCTCAGCTGCCCTCGTCCTGATTGGAGCTGACATTTTAATGTCT
Organism: Haemulon aurolineatum; assembly: GCA_038406115.1. Classification (NCBI taxonomy): domain Eukaryota; kingdom Metazoa; phylum Chordata; class Actinopteri; order Lutjaniformes; family Haemulidae; genus Haemulon; species Haemulon aurolineatum. Next base: position 15,921,541 of record JBCAUF010000001.1, on the reverse strand, counting down.
GGAACAGGAGCGTGGTCAGCCCCGCTTAACCTGACCCCCCGCCAAACCACCCCTCCCCCACCAATGCCCTCTGTTCTCAATTTGCCCCTCCAGGACTGTACAAATCAGGCCAAATTTAACTCTTTATGGGTTTGTTAGGGGTTGGTAAGACACCTCCTTAAGTTTCCACTGAACTCTTTTCACTGGTGACAAAGCGTGGTACTCCAGCGGCTCCCCCATGCTGGCTCCATGTGGCTTTCAGCTCCCCTGTGAGCCCATTGCTTATCTGAGTGCTTGAGTGCGATTCTGCCCTGTGTGCCACCTCTAATTTCTCTTTTTCTTCATAAATTGGAGTGGTTTTAATGTGGTTTGCAGTGTAAGGCCTTGCAGAAAAAGAAAAAGATGTTTTATTTTATTGATATTGTTGGTGTTTGCATTAAAAGGATGAGCTGATTAGGGATTCAGTTCGCGATCCTGTGAAACACTTGAAACAAATATAGGTGATTATAATGGAAATCTTTTCAAAGATTGGCAGCCTCTCGACAAAGGCTGTTGCCCTTTTTTTTTACAATTCCACAGACTGAGAACCAAAGCCGCATCCTGTGAATATGCCTCGGTATGACTAATCATCAGTCTGATGCCATCTTTTAGCCCAGTGGCATGTTTTTACGTTTTGAAAATCTTCGAGTCAAATGAAAGCTTGTTGTCGTATTCAACCTAGCTTTGAGGAAATGGCGAGATTTGCTCAGGGGTTTGAAAAGAGGTTTTCTAATCTTGCTGTCCTCTTTTTTTTTTTCTTCGTCACAGTCCACTTGCACAGAGCTACAACACACTGGAGGAGGCTTAGCTAGTTACAGAAATGCCAGTGAAACAGAGAATTTCACTGACATCCCCCTGCTTATGGAAACAAAGAGCTTTCCAAGCTGGGGCACTGCTTGATTTGAAAGAGAAAGGAAACAAACAACAACTTTTTTGATCCCTTAAAAATAGCCTTATCACTCTATTAAAATTCATTTTAAAAACTTGGATAGTTAAACGCAACAAGAGTGCGTTTTTTCTTTAAAATGCTTGTATCATGATATCAGGCTCGCTTAATAAAACAAAATATTGTCACTATAGAATGTAACAAAAGACTTGAAAATACTGTACATTAGCAGATTTTTGAGAATCACGTGTATGTGAAACATGAACAGCTATCAACTTTTATGCAGGGTAAGAGGTATCTGCGGAAAAGCTCTCTTATGTTTGTTTACCTTGTCTCAGGTTTAGAGACTCATGTGGACCGAAAAAGGGTGATGTGAAACCTAAAGTTGCACCCTGTGGCAAATTAATATTTTGATTAGCTGTTTGCGGTATTGCATGATATCCTGACAAGCTGACATTGAGAGAGACGGCCCATCAGAGCATGTTGGCCGTGAGTTTCCCTGCAGCAGCAGCAGCATGGGGAGATGAGTAAAAAGTGTGTGGTATTTTTTATGGTGAGACATGAGTTGGATAACAACACTTTTCTCTGCCCAATTCCCATTAAATGCAGTTATATCACATTTAAGAAAGACATTCCAAAGCCCTTTATCCACAGCGTTATTGATTGACCTGCTCCCTGGCTGCCAAGTCCTCACCTTGTCTTGACATGTCTGCTCTCCTCTCTTTATCCCCGCCGTGTCTGTGTGCGTCTGTGTGAATGTTCAGCAGTGTCCGGCCACTTGGAACGGCACCAGTCAGATTCCCCGATCCCTTCCAAAAGGCCCTCTTCGCAGTCAGAGACCTCCGAGAGCCCACTCTCCTCAAAGCGTCCCAGGACAGCCGAGAAGAGTGCTGCGGAGCAGGTGAGCGTTGCAAACTGCACACTTTTGATAACACTGATGTCTTCAGATGTTCATAAAACTCTTTGAATTAAGGGATTCATGCTTACGGTTATCCCATTCTCAATTACCAAGTCCTCATTATAAGCTTGAAAGTTACACATCAATTAAAAGAAGAAAAATTTACCTCTAATAATTTTTAGTTATCTAGTTAGTAAGTTATCTCATTGGCCCTTTTCACATCATGCAGGCTCTTTTTCAAATCTGCTCAAAATTATTTTAACCTTTCTGCTGCAGTTGCACTGCTAATTGTGTATAAGGTGGAAAATCAATATAGTATTTGACAGATGAGAGCACTTTGAAGTGGGTGCCAAGACTCAGTGGTGCTCAGTATTACACAGTTGTCTGTGATCAGAGGGATCTGCCTGCTTGAGGGAAGGGGGCCCCAATCTTCCGCCTGATCTGCAGCTTGTCTTCAAGCAGGCCCACCGTGCTCACCGCACCCATTTCACCCTATTAACCCTCTGTGCATCTGTTTTATTCCCCCCCTCCCCTCTTTCCCTCTTTCTCTCTTTCTGTTCGTGTCTCTACCTTCACCCAGATGTACCAGTGCCCCTACTGCAAGTTCACCAACACGGACCTGAATCGTCTCAGAATGCACGTGATGACGCAGCACTCTGTCCAGCCCATGCTACGCTGCCCATTATGCCAGGACATGCTCAACAACAAGATCCATCTGCAGTTCCACCTCACACACCTCCACAGTGTGGCTCCAGACTGTGTTGATAAGCTTATTGCCACAGTAAGTCCTGTGTTGTGTGATTGCTTTTTCATTTTCATATTTCTCAGGCAGCACTGCTTTGAGTCTTCTCTTTACCAACCTGCATATTTCAAGGTAACCTGAAGTTGGCCTGTGTTTTGTCAGATTGGTATGTGCACAGCAAGTACACATTCTTTATTCTGGTCATCCTGCGCCATAGCAAATAGAATGCATAAGTACTTTGGATAATGCATTATCCAAAGTTTATATAAGTCGGGGAATTGCAGGGGAGAGAAAGCACAATAGATGAACAAATGTATGGCCTTGCTGCCTGGGTAAGCTGTATTGTATAGCACCAATCTAAGTTTTGATTCCAATTTCTCTATCCACTCTGTCACATATTGTATCTGTCATTATCGCCACAGTCATTTGGGTTAGAGGCAAGCAAATCACAGCCAGTCACAGCTGTGCAGTATATGTTCAACATATTGCGACTTATATCCTGGCCAGTCAGATTGCAGGCTGTTGGGTCAGGTCAAAGACCAGAGTAAGGACTCAGCAATGATGAGTCACTCGCTCTTAATCAATCCCTCACCCTGGAGTGGCTGTATGGCTCTGAGAACAATTGTCATTCCTGTCTTCCCTTCTTTAAATTGCCAACATTCAGTCCTTTATCAAGCACAAAGAATGCTGTTAATTGTGAAATGGCTGCAGGCAATCCCATTGGCTCACTGGAAATGATTGGGCCCTTTTAAGATGCATATTTTTCTCCTCTTTTTCATTGTCTTAATGTGCCCATCATCAGAGAGCCCTTTTACAGCTCTCTTCTAATCACAGTCATTTAGGGAGGGGGACTCATAATCTGTTTTTGTATTTTTTTTTAATGATTTCAAGATGAGCGGGTCTCTTAGCTCCCAGTTCATTTATTACCACACTGACATTCTTGCCATGTCTATGATCACCTGTGCACAAGTCAAAACAAAGCCTTTCATTATGAAAATGTTAAAATAATTGTGACACGGATTAATCAAAATTTAATGAACAGTTTCCCCACTACATGAAATTCAAGTAAAAGCAATGGAAATGTTATTGCTCTCTACAAATCAGTCCAAAATCAAGTGTCATAGAAAAAATGCAAATATGTATAGACTGTGCAGAGAACAAAACACTCCTAAAAATTGTGTGTCCGTGTTCAGGTCCACCTCTACAGGAAGTAAGATGCAAAATCTGTAGCATTTGTAACTTGAGTCATGCAATCTTTGATTCTCAGGTTAGATTTATATCAGCTGCAATGCACTGATGCACCCTTCTCTGTCTAGAGGGAATACTTTCTTTGCTTCCTTTAATGCTCATCAAGGGGAAATAAAATTTTATTTGCCGTGTTTTCTTATAAATCACTGAGCAAATCTTTGTTCTGGTCTATCCTGTGAAGCTAAATAGCTTGCCGGACAATCACCGAGTAAAACATTGCTCTGTCTGCTGCCTCACCATCTTCATCCCCCATCTAGAAAGTAAATGGCAAGCACATTAGTATGGTAGACAGCAATATTTATTTCTTTTATAGAGGTAGTAATGTACTGAACCACTACAAGAGGGCTGTGATAGAACAGAGGTAATATAACACACATTAAAGCTAGCACCTTTTTATAACTGGTGAATGCAGATGGAAAGGTACTTTATCCTTTTCACATGTCTAAGGAGAAGAGCCTAATTAATTCTGAAATAGGTGACTTTTATTTCTTGCCAAGCATGCATAATGATGCGTTCACTGTCCCACCCTTCATCCCTTCATCATCCTATCTTCATTGCACTCCCTCCTCCCTCCTTTCCTTTCCACCCCATGTCTCTTATGCCTCTCTGTCTGATATACAGTACATATATACGGAACAGTATATATATTTAATATACACACACTCCTCCATTCCCCCCTCTTTCACTCTATGTCTAATTTTCTGTCTGTGTAAGATAGGGGTAATGAAAATAATTGTGCTTCATTAATTCTGAGTCTGGCTGGATGATAGCCATTTTGAACTATGTTTGCCAATTAGGCGGTCCAAATTAAAAGTGACCTTGGGATACTCTGCTCTTTCCACTAATCGCCTAATGAAGCAGTTGTCTAGAAACAGTCCACTTTGTAATGTAAATGATTGCTTTTTTATGTTGTTTTGTGACTTTCAGTGCTGGTTGCATTAATTTTCCACTTTTCATTTTGTAGAGATAGAAAGCTAACAAAAACAAAGTAGGAAATGGTTGGATGTTTTCTGCTAAATTTGTGACCACACTAACTATACAGTGTCACTCTTTGTGATGCAAAGTATTAACTGTTCTACTTAACCTTGAAACGCCTGTTGCTCGAGGACGATTCTGCTCTATTTGGATCTGGTCTGTAGGCTATATGACACGCTACAGTACGTTCAGCTGTGTTCTCAGTCTGCCCATTAGAGGAGTAATCAGAAAGCATATGGCACGTATGGTAAATTAACCAAAATGTGATTAGGGTCTCCATTCAGAATAAAACCACAGACTTGACAGTTACAGGAGTGACTTTTGATATGACTTGAGAGGGCAACCTATATGTCTTTAGGCTAAAAGTGAAGGGGAAAAAGTCTTAAAATTGAGATTCAGCAGCAAAACACAAAATGGTACGTTGGGATGAATTGAAATGCAGCATGTCGAGTGAAGCTGATTACTCTGTTTGTGAAGTTAATTGAAGGAAGGTGAAAAAGACAGAGCCTGATCTCCCAACCTCGCCCAGGTTCAGCCGGTGATTATTGTTAAATAGGGAACTGTTAATGAGTGATTGTGATAAATTATTAAGTTTTTGGGTTTACGAAGGCAATCAGAGGGAGAAATAGAAGGAAAGTTGGGGGAGAGCAGCAGGAATAAACAGAGGTTGCTGTCGTTCACACATGATTGACTCCAACCTTTTGAGTGCAGGGAGAACCTGGGTTCCTCTCTGTACTCTCTGTACTTTTGCAATCAATACTTATTCGTCCTTGAAATGTTCCAATTAGAAAAGTAAAAAGAAACTATTTCTATCAAATTTAAAATGCATTCCCTTTTGACAGCAATGAAATTGTTTTTCTTTTGATTTTACCATTTTATTAAGGAGCATGCAGTCTGATTTAGCAAATCTTCTTAAATGGAATCATTTTTAATTTAATTGGCACTTAAAACTGTACTACTGAGAATTCTGGAGTTGGCTTTACAAGTGTTAGATGGCTGGATGTAGTCTACCTACTTTTCCCCCTTTTTATTACAGTAATCATTTTTCAAGAGTTTTTTCATTAGTCCTATTTTATTAGCCCCCCTATTAAACCTTTTAGCTGTCTGAGATACTGTATAACACAAGGTCCATCACTCTAATTGGCTGCAGCAGAACTCAAATCGGCACATGCCAAGGCGTGGGACGATGAAACATTACATTCTGTGAAAATATGCTTATGATTGTGTGTATGCACTTGTACATGTGTACCTGTCGAGTAATTCATATGAAAATAGTAACACACAAATGTGTAAGCATCTCAGCATTGACTATTGATGTTTGATGTCAATGATCGTCAGTGCAATGTGAAAATGTAGCAGTTACAGTATACGTTATTGATCTGTTTAAGCCCTTCTTGGTATCCTCTTGTTTGTGTCTGCAGTTCTTCTTGAATCACTTAGCTGAAATACACAATTGCATTGTCACTCACTGAGAATATTCACACTATAATTCCTTTGTGTTCTGTTTTTCCAGGTAACAGCAAGTGAAGTACTGCCAGCAAGCATGTTCATACCTGTACCTAGTCCAGACAGAGAGTCCCAGAGCACCCCTCATGCAACAGCCAACTCGAACTCTGAGGATACGAAGAAACAAGCTGGTTAGTATCTGACTTTGTTAGAACTGTGGGGGTTAATTTTGAGTAGGTCACTAATTTTCCTACATAAAATCCTCTTTATTTTATTTTTCTAAAAACATATACAATTCACCCACTGTATGTGTTCTGTAATGGGCATATAATTTCACTGGGTAATCATGACTATGGTTAATCATTACAAAATTCACAATAAATGAGAGTGAACAAAAGATTTAGTGGTTTCTAACTCTGTATGCACACACTAGTGAAATATTAGGTCAGTAGTTGTTATTACAGAGACTGGAAATTTTAAAAATGAAATCATTACTTTGGTATTTTAGTGTTATACAAAAGAATTGTGTTGATAATGATTTCATTACCTTTTTAATCGACACTTACTTTTTCATGACAAAGCCTTTATTCACAACAAGACAATATGAATGATAGGTGGTATTCACAGGTCTTTCTTTTTCATTCTTTTCCTCTTTCCTTAGAGTACTAACACAGTGAGTGCTTGACTGTCCTTTACTGACGTTAATATGTAAAAAAAATAACTTTTCTTTTTGTTCATTAATTCACAGATGCATCAGATGCTGATCCAGAGAGGGGGGTGTCGCTCCCTACAGAAATAGCTGAAGCTCGCAAGTCACCTCTGGAAGATCAACAAGGGGAGAGGGATGATGCTACAGGATTTCTGTGCTGGAAGAAAGGCTGTAATCAAGTGTTCAAGTCCTCCAACTCCCTCCAGATGCATTTCAATGAAGTTCACAACAAAAGGCCGCAGTTGCCTGTTTCAGATCGCCATGTCTACAAGTACCGCTGTAACCAATGCAGCTTGGCCTTCAAGACTGTAGAGAAACTGCAGCTCCATTCACAGTACCATGTGATCAGGGCAGCCACAATGTGCTGCCTTTGCCAGCGAAGCTTTAGAACACTACAGGCCTTGAAGAAACATTTAGAAACCAGCCACCTGGAGCTAAGTGAAGCTGATATCCAGCAGCTTTATGGAGGCTTATTGATGAATGGTGACATCATGGTAATGTCTGACCCATCCCTTGGTGAGGAGCCTGGAAGTCTGGGAGAAGATGACAAAGATGGAGACGAAAGTGACCCAGAGGAAAAACAGAGCCCAACAGGCAGCGACTCTGGCTCGCTGCAAGAGGATTCTGGATCTGAACCTAAACGTGCTTTGCCATTCAGAAAGGGCCCCAACTTCACCATGGAGAAGTTCTTGGATCCATCTCGTCCTTTCAAGTGCACTGTATGCAAGGAGTCTTTTACACAGAAAAACATTCTTCTAGTTCACTATAACTCTGTCTCCCACCTGCACAAGGTGAAGAGGGCTCTTCAAGAGTCCACTACTGGTCAGCCTGAGCCTACCAGCAGTCCTGACAACAAGCCATTCAAGTGCAGCACTTGTAATGTGGCATATAGCCAGAGTTCTACCCTGGAGATCCACATGCGCTCTGTTCTACACCAGACCAAAGCTAGGGCAGCCAAACTTGAAGCAGCAGGAGGGATCACTAGCTCTGCAAGTGCTACTGGTTTAAGTGGCGGGGGATCAAGCATCAGCACGTCAACATCTAGTCCAAGCCCAGCCAGCAATTCAACTACTAGCTCTACCAACCACAGTTCTTCTGGGCCTCAAACAGCTCAAAGTATTCTTGGAGGAAACCATATGAGCCAGACTCATAGCATTGAAAACCTTGGAAATTCTTCAGTGAGCTGCCATTCCTCACCATCTGAAAATCACGAAGTAAAAAAGTCGAAATTTGCAGATATGCTGTCTGCTAGGGGGCAACAACAACAACAGCAGCTTCAGCAACAACAGCAACTGGCCCAGGCTCAAGCCCAAGCTCAAGCCCAGCTTCAGCAAGAGCTCCAGCAGCAGGCTGCTCTCTTGCAGTCCCAGCTATTCAACCCAGCACTTCTGCAGCACTTCCCAATGACAACTGATGCACTTCTCCCCCTGCAACAGCAGCAGTTGCTATTCCCCTTCTACATCCCTGGAGCAGAGTTTCAATTGAACCCAGACATGAGCATCAGTAACTCACTTGGCCTTGCAGGTTCCTCCACATCGTCACTGCTGGAAGATCTCAAAAACTCAGCCCAGCAGGCCCAGCAGAGTTGCTTACAGCAGCAATTGATGCACCACCACCTTCAGCAGCAACATCAACAGCAGCAGCAGCAACAGCAGCAGCAGCAACAACAACAGCAGCAGCAGCAGCAACAACAACAGCAGCAGGCACACTCACAGGCTCAGGGGCAGATGGCATTGCTGCAGCAGAGTGCATCTCTCCTCCAGCATGTTGAAAAAAAGCAGAGACATTCCTCTTCTCAGAATGACAAAGACCGAGAAATACACAGAGAGAAAGATACCGCTGAAAAAAATGAGGAATATGTTAACAAAGATTCTGCAGACAGCAAGTCAAAAGAAAAGAAGGACATTCAGCATATTTCAATAAACATAAACCATGATACTGGCTTGCCTCCACCAAGGATCGCCTCAGATGCTCGAGGAAATGCAACTAAAGCCCTGCTGGAAAATTTTGGGTTTGAGTTAGTAATTCAGTACAATGAAAATAAACAGAAAGCTCAGAAAAAGACAGCTGGACCTACAGGATCAAGTGGTCCAGGTGGGATAACAAGAGTGGTGGACCCCATTGAGGGATTAGAGAAACTGGAATGTGAAGCCTGTGGCAAGCTGTTTTCAAACATACTGATTCTAAAGAGTCACCAGGAGCATATCCACCAGGCCTTCTTTCCATTTCGATCCCTTGAGAGATTTGCCAAGGAATACAGAGAGCATTATGATAAACTCTATCCACTGAGACCCCCTACACCAGAGGCTGCTCCAGCTCCTCCACCGCCTCCTCCTCCACCTCCACCACCTCCTCCGCCCCAAAGAGCTCCCACACCAAATATTCCTGTCTCTGCAGCCTCACTCACACCTCCAACTGTACCTACCCCACAGCCACAGGTTCCAATGGCACAAATTCCCATGCCAATGGATCTGCCCCTCTTCTCACCACTCATGATGCAGCCCATGTCTCTCCAGTCCTTGCCTACTCAGTTGCCTCCTCAGTTACCATCTGTCGAGCCTAGCCTGGCCTCAGACCTGGCCCAGCTCTATCAACAACAGCTTACACCAGCCATGCTACAGCAGCAACAGAACAAGAGGCCACGGACACGCATCACGGATGACCAGCTTAGGGTCCTGCGGCAGTACTTTGATATCAACAATTCACCAAATGAAGAGCAGATTAAGGAGATGGCAGACAAATCAGGATTGCCACAAAAAGTCATAAAGCACTGGTTTAGGAACACCCTTTTTAAAGAGCGGCAGCGTAACAAAGACTCGCCGTACAATTTCAATAATCCACCAACAACGACTCTAGAAGAAACAAAAATTGACTCTAAACCTCCCTCCCCTGAACCTCAGAAACACGAATTATACGGAAGTAAGAGATCATCCAGGACTAGGTTTACTGACTACCAGCTAAGAGTGCTACAAGACTTCTTTGATGCCAATGCTTATCCAAAAGATGACGAATTTGAGCAACTCTCCAACCTTCTGAGCCTCCCCACGCGTGTAATTGTCGTGTGGTTCCAAAATGCTCGCCAGAAGGCAAGGAAGAATTATGAAAACCAGGGCGAAGGAGCAAAAGACGGTGAAAGACGAGAACTGTCAAATGACCGCTACATTCGCACATCAAATCTGAACTACCAGTGCAAGAAATGCAGTCTGGTTTTCCAGCGTATATTTGATCTAATAAAACACCAAAAGAAGCTCTGTTACAAAGATGAAGATGAGGATGGACAGTATGACAGCCAAAATGAGGATTCACTGGATCTTTCCAATGAATGCTATACTCCTTCTGGGTCTTCTTGTCACACACCAATGCCCTCCTCTTCAAGCCTCTGTCCACTTCCACCCTCCACGTCAGCATTCTCACACCTCCCATCCACTGAGAAAGAGGAGGCATCACCAGCAACCACCTCAAACCTCTATGATGAGAAGCCCAAGCAGTTACCAGAAATGTCTGCTGATCCACGAGAAAACCAAACCTCTATTAAGCAGGAAATTGTGCATCAACCCCAGTCTGAGGCACAGCACCACAGACCTCAAAGAGAAGAGAAAATTCAAACTATTTCAAAGCCCATCAAACATTCATCTCCTTCTTTCTCTCAGCAACAACAGCAGTGTGGTCCCTCCGCCTCTCAGACAAGCCAGGCCTCATCGCAAAGCTCCCACATGAGCCTCAATGCACACCTGACCTCTGCCACACAACAACTGGCACAACAAATGATCCCATACCAGTGTGAGCAGTGCAAGATTGGCTTCCCCTCCTTTGAGCACTGGCAGGAACACCAGCAATTACACTTCCTTTCTGTGCAAAATCAATTCATCCACCCTCAATTCCTCGACCGTCCAATTGACATGCCTTTCATGCTATTTGATCCCAGCAATCCTCTCCTGGCAAGTCAGCTACTCTCTGGGGCAATGCCACAGATTCCCAGCAGCTCTGCCACCTCTCCGTCCACTCCCACCTCCACAATGAACTCCCTGAAGAGGAAGTTAGAGGAGAAAGCTGGTACTAGCCCAGGAGAGAACGACAGCACAAATAGCGGAGAAGAGCCACAGAGAGACAAACGGCTCAGAACCACCATCACACCTGAGCAACTGGAGATCCTTTATCAGAAGTATTTATTAGATTCAAATCCTACACGGAAAATGCTTGACCACATTGCTCATGAGGTGGGATTAAAGAAGAGGGTAGTGCAAGTCTGGTTCCAAAATACCAGAGCTAGAGAGAGAAAAGGCCAATTTAGGGCAGTAGGGCCAGCTCAAGCTCATCGAAGGTGCCCTTTTTGCCGTGCTCTTTTTAAAGCAAAAACTGCCCTTGAGGCACACATTCGCTCTCGTCACTGGCATGAAGCCAAACGTGCTGGATATAATTTGGCTCTCACTGGTATGTTACCTGAACAGGAGGGCATGCAAATAAAAATGGATGCTATGGAGACTTCAAGTTACTCCCAAATGGCCCCATCAAACAGTGACGGACAAAGCTCCTCCATGTCACCAGTGAACAAAGGCATGGATTTGTCTCCCAGGGCTCTACTGAGCCCTTCATCCATTAAAGTTGAGGGAATGGAAGATTTTGAGAGTGCCATGGCAAGCATGTCCTCTGTGAACCTCAGCTTTGATCAAAGCAAACTGGATAATGACGACTGTTCTTCAGTGAATACTGCCATCACAGACACAACCACTGGTGATGAAGCCAATGCTGATAATGACAGTGCTGATGCAAAGCACAGCCACAATAGTGGTGATTACCTGTCTAAGTCAGGGGGCTCAGTCCCCATTCTTGAAAATGATGACCAGATGTCCTCAGGGCTGGTAAGCCCTGCCACAAGCTATTATGCTAAGGACTATGAAAATGAACATATGATTGACCACAGTGAGACGTCCAGTCTTGCTGACCCGTGCTCACCAAGTCCTGGAGCCTCAGGTACCAGGAGCATTGACAGCGGCGATCGACCTGGCCAAAAGCGCTTCCGAACCCAGATGACTAACCTCCAGCTGAAAGTGTTGAAATCCTGTTTTAACGACTACAGGACTCCCACTATGCTGGAATGTGAGGTACTTGGCAATGATATTGGACTTCCAAAGAGAGTGGTTCAGGTGTGGTTTCAAAATGCCCGTGCCAAGGAGAAAAAGGCAAAGCTCAACATGGCCAAGCACTTCGGAATAAATCAGACATCCTACGAGGGGCCGAAGACTGAATGCACTTTGTGTGGTGTTAAGTACAGTGCTCGCCTCTCTGTTCGTGATCACATTTTCTCCCAGCAACACATCTCTAAGGTGAAGGATACCATTGGCAGCCAGATCGATAAGGAAAAAGAATACTTCGACCCAGCCACTGTCCGCCAACTTATGGCCCAGCAAGAGATGGACCGCATTAAGAAGGCTAATGAAGTTTTAGGACTGGCACAGCAGCAGGCCATGCAGCAGCAGGGGATGTTTGATAACCCTGCAATGCAGGCTCTGAATCTCCAGTCAGCCTATCCAAATCTGCAAGGCATCCCACCTGTCCTTTTGCCAGGGGTTGGAAGCCCCTCTCTCTCCAGCTTTAACTCATCTAATTCAGGTACGTTGGCATTTAACATTCATTTACTGATATACAGCTAAATTTTAGGTGCACTCCCAGATGGGTTTTCCAACTGAATTCTAACCAACTATGTTCAGTAACCATGTATTGTACTTAAGAGTAAAACCTAATATTAAAAACAATGCAGCACTAGAACACAGTATGTCTAAAGATCACATCAGCTTATTGTTATTCACATACTGATTTTCATTTAGATTTTCTATATGTACGTCACATAATAAAAAAGCTATATTTTGTTGTAGCTGAATAATTGTAAATGCATCAAAGAGATATACTTAATAAATTTTTGTCTTTATTTGAAAAATTTCCAGCTTTAACTCCTCCAAAACCTTCAAACCTCCTGAACATGCCTGGTGCCAGTGTTCCCTCACCGAGCCTCCCCACATCCGGATTGCCCAATAAGCCTCCCTCCTCATCGTCTCTTGCCGCATCCAGCCCAGCCCAGACCAACACGTCTGCTTCCCGCTCAAGTCCCACCTCTACATCCACCTCCACCTCCTCAACTACCCAGTCCAGCTCCCGGCCTGAACCCCCCAAAGAGCGTGATGTTGAGAATGTAAGAGAGAAGGAGAAGCCCAAGGAAAAGACGGAGAAGTCCTCAACCCCATCGTCAACTGGAAGCACTCCTGCCCCTTCCACTTCTGCTGCCAGCGCGAAGAAGGAGAAACCAGACACAGCTGTACCTGCCACCTCTATGCCCACACCTGGCATGGAGTACGTGGTAGACCCTGCCCAACTTCAGGCCCTGCAGGCTGCTTTGGCATCAGACCCCACAGCTCTCCTTACAAACCAGTTCCTGCCCTACTTCATGCCTGGCTTTTCCCCATATTACACCCCACAGATCCCTGGGGCTCTCCAGGGGGGCTACCTGCAACCAATGTATGGTATGGAAAGTCTCTTCCCTTACAACCCAGCATTGTCACAAGCACTGATGGGCCTGTCTCCAGGGTCCCTGCTGCAGCATTACCAGCAATATCAGCAGAGCTTGCAGGAGGCACTACAGCAGCAGCAGCGGCAGCTTCAACAGATCCAGCAACCCAAGGCGAGCCAAACTCCAGGTCCCCCACAAACCTTGGGGGATCGCAAAGAATCTGCCAAAGATATAGTGAAAACAGAGGAGCAAAAGGGCAACCCCCATAGTGAACCCCCCACTTCCTCCTCTTCCTCCTCCTCCTCCTCCACCTCCTCTCACAATAAAGTACCCTCTGAGCAGAACGAGATGGATGGCAAAGCTGTGGACCCCCATCTAGACCAGTACATCGTCCCCAAGGTGCAGTATAAACTGGCATGCCGCAAGTGTCAAGCAGTTTTCACCAAGGAAGAAGCGGCTATTACCCACCTTAAATCTAACTGTTTTTTCGGTCAGTCTGTGGCAAACCTGCAAGAGATGTTGCTGCGTGTCCCCGGTGGCGTAGGTGCAGGGGCTGGAAGTCTCTATGACTGCCTGGCTTGTGACACTACGTTGGATGGGGAGAAAGCACTCAGTCAACACCTGGAATCGGCATTGCACAAACACAGAACAATCAAGCGATCAGCCAGAAATGCCAAAGAGCACGCTACTAGTTTATTACCTCACTCTTCAGCCTGCTTCCCCAATCCTAACACCGCATCTACCTCGCAGTCTGCCACTCATCCCATCAGCAGCCCCCCTCCCCCGCCAACAACATCAGCCACCATGCCATCCTCAGCTGTCTCCTCTTCCCTGTGCTCCTCCTCTACTACCCCACTCAACACCACAGCTGCCGGCAAACCATGGCCCCAGGCCCCTTTCTCCAGAGCTTTAGCTGGGAAGCCCAATGCCAGTCCCTCCTCTTCTTCCTCCTCTTTTCCTCCAATGTCCTCACCTTCAACGGTTACCTCAAGTTCATTGAGCACCTCAGGAGTTCAGACCTCGATACCAACAGACGTCTTTACCGACGAGTCTGACTCTGACAGCAGTCAGAAGTCAGCAGACAGGCTGGGCAGGACGGCGGAGGAGCCGCAGCAGCCTGGCTTTGTCAAAGACAGTAGTAGTTGTAGTAGTAATCTTGCTAGTGTAGGAACAGACTCCATCAGATTGTAAAAGAGCTTTCAGTGATGGACAATATTTAAAAAACACTAAAAAAGACAAAAAAAATCACAAATGGAAAAAACATAAAAAGCAGCAATGTTAAAAATACATTAAAAGTATACAAACCAATTTCAGAAAAAGATGTGTAAAGACTAACTGCAATTCCAAAGCTTGTAACCAAAAATTTAAATGTTAGTGGATTGTTTTCCCATATCAACATGCTGGTTTTCGTTTTGTTGTTTTTTTTTTTTGTTTTTGTTTTACTCAACTGAAATACATGCATACTAATATATGAGAATAGAAAAGATCGCTGCAGTTATGTTGTGGGTAATGGTAGAGGAATGCTGTACTGTATGGCAATGGACTGCCTCAAAGTTGACAAATGGCCCAAGAACCTTTTTGAAGAAATATGCGTCAACAAGCTGTCCCTTTGTTTTGTAATGATTTCTACTTAATAGCACAGTCACAAAAAGCCAGTATGTACTGTATGGGAGAATAGTCTATCAGTTTTCTTGCTATTTAAGCATTCAGATACCAATGGCTTGCAAAAGTAAAAGAATAATGTAATGTCTATTTTATTCTCAGGTCAACAGCTCACAGATGTTTTTCTGTTACAGAAATCCATGTTTTACACCTTTTGTTTCCAACAGGAGATGAGCATTTTTCTTTCCTTTAGAACTTGATTTGATATCTGAAAGTTTTTAGTTGAATGAAATTTTAATAAGGCATTGTTTCTGGGCATTCAAAAAGGGTAATTTGCTGATTTTAACATTAGAAATCCTTTTAAAGGGGGGTGGGGGGGGTCACAATCCCATTATACCCAGACAAGGAGAGCATTGCAGACATAATAATGGGCGATAAAAAGAGTTTTGATTAAAAAAAAAAAAACAACCTTCTGTATTTATGATAGATATGAACATTTTTGGTGTTAAGTAGATTGTTGCATTGGAAATGAATTTAAACAGTATGGTAGGTTGAAAAAAAACTTTGTGTACATTTAGCTTTTGTATTGTCCAACTTTAAGACGCTTCATTTGATGTTGTCTTGGTCATTCCGATAGACTAGATTATGGACAGGTAATTTATCTCAACTTTATTTCTGTCTTATTCTTACCTTCTTGGGAAACATTCACCCAAATGCCCCTCCTGACAAGGCAGGATCCTCTTTTAGAATTATTTAAATTGTATGGTTTGGTTGGTATTGCGCTAACCAAAACAGAAAAGATCCTGGGTGAAATATTGAAAGTTTATTTTATTTAATTTTTGTGTTACCTTTGTGCACTTATCACTGTCTGACTCCTATTTCTCACTCTACTTGTTCCTCTCTTCGCACTTATTTTTCTCTGCTCTCCTGTGTTTGTAGATATGTACACTACAAAGCAGGTCTTTTGTTCTTCATGTAGTGTGGCTACAGTCTTTATTTCATTTTGACATTTTTGTTGTCATAAATGAAAATGAAAAAAGAATACTAATAATAATTCTCACGCTTTAAGACAAAAAGAAAATCCAAAGACTAAACACTTTCACCATTGGTGCATAAATATGAGAAAAGAGGCTTCTTTATACTTGAGAATTTGTTGCTGTTTTTAGAGGAAAGAAAACAAAGTTTTAAAAGATAAAGGAGTACGCATCAGAGTTGCCGTTTTTGCTTCTTTGCAAGCAAACAGGTGGCTTTTTTACGTAAATACCAAAAACCAAAAAGGGCCCTTGTCCTTGCATTGTGGAGTAGCACCGTTACAGAGCCATTGCAGTTTGTAAGATAGAGGTTATTAATCTTTGTTTGACTTTTTGTCACATTCAAATGTCCATTTTTTTAAGAAAATGTATAAGGTCTGGTCTTCAAGGACATACGTTTTGCTGCTAATGTAGAATTTTGAAAGAAAAAAAAGTACCTAGATGCATGCTCATTTTGCTTTTGGCTAAGCTTTAACTAAAACAAACAATAAACCAATTTCTTGCCTCTGCAACACCTTTTTTTTTTCTTGTTGCAAAAACGGAACTTTGAAGACTGTGAATATATGTTCCAAAGGACATTTTGCCGATTTTCTTTTTGAACAGACCAATGTTTAAAGCCAATGATCTATAACGTTTGTAAAGAACAGTGCATTCCAAATATCACAATGGATTTTTCTTAAGCAAGGACTGATCATATTTCATTTAATTGCTTTTAATTGTCACAATCTATTTTTTTTTCCTCATTTTTAAAGTGACTGTAAACTGTTGTGTAAATTTTTTGCATCATTGGTTGCTGAACAAAGTGACCTCCATATGTCATTTTGTGCTGGCATGGAACATTGCTGAAAATCCCTCCATCCAGTCAAGGTTGTTGCTCACTTGTTAAGCAAGTAATAGTGGTTACCAAAAAATGTATATAATACATCTGGTACTGATGCGTCTCATAGGTTTAGTAACATTTATGCCAGTCAACATACAACTAGTCTCAGACGGAAATGATGGCTGTTTTGCTGAGGTGTTGTTGCCCCCTTCCTGGGAAATCCACCAGTGACTTGTCCCATGTGTCTGCAGGGTGCCACTTCCACGCATAGATTACAGGTTTTTGAGGGACATCTTCATTCCAAAGCATTATTTCTGGAAAAAGTAGGAGGTTTTTTGAAGATGTCCCTTGATTTCAAATAGCTAGGATGCTTTCATGCCCAAAGAAGTCACCCACTTAATTTTATTGCAATGGAAATGGATGTGCATAGGTACCCCCACCCTCTCACTGATGATCCAATGAGCTAAAATTTTTTATTTTTAAACCAAAACCAAGACATATTTAAATTTGTGAAGAACTACTTTTTGGCCACTGTTGTAAAGCCAATGTATTTGCCCCAATGACAACACGGCACAATCTCAGAAGTGTTAAAGTGCTTCGTCTTGCAGAGCAGTGTGATTTGGTGTTAATACTACAGCATGCTGTCGAAAGTCAGGACATTTGGTCTGCAAGCTTGCTATTTCTCTAAAGTCCAGTTCCCTCAAATACTGTTATGTACTTTATTTTGGAAAATTCTTAAGTTGTACAGTTTTTCCTCAAATATGTTTGCTTTATTTTAATTTTCAGACAATGTCAGACATTTATTGTTATTTTCTTATAATATTTGTATTTTATTTTAGTTCCTGTATATTACTTTTTATCATAAATTAACACTAGCTTTAATTTGAATTGCTGAAATTGAGAAACAAAAACAAAAAGTATGACCTGGCCACTTTATGGTGTGATGATGTTCTGTATATTCATTGTCTCAATGAATTGCTCTCTTATTTCCAAAGTGTAATCTTTTGGGCTCTTTTGTGGAAGACAAAGTTGAGCTCTCCACAATAGATTCTGCCAGCATGGACTGTGTGTAAGTTTGTATGCCTGTATGTGAGTGTGTGTGCGCATGTGTTTCATAAGAGCCAGCATCACTTCAATTTTTTTCTTGTTTTCCTTTTATTTCTTTATATGTTACACACCAAAACAAACTGAACCACAAAGCTGGATAATGAATAGCTGAAATTAGAAAATCAAAATTTGATCAGAAATGAAAACGATGAAACCGAAGCACTGAGCAGTTTTTACTTGGATTCAATATATGAATGTGGCCAAAGCTTTATGCAGTTGAAACAAAAAGAAGAAAAATTACAAGTTGTGCCCCAGATAAGTGTATATTTTATTGAGGCACAAGACCCTATTGTGGATAATTGGGTCCACTGACTTACATTGGGATACTTGATTTTAATGGACATTTACCAAGAGAGCGATAAAGACAAGGTTTTGCTGTAGAGGTCATCTTTTGCCCACTGTGAAAACGAACGTGTACCTGTATACAGATATAGATATATTTAAAACAAGACATCAACTTTTTTTGTTTTTGAGATGAAGAAGGAATGAAAAGAGAAAAAAAAGGACTCTGGGAAGCTTTGGAGATTTCGTTAGGAGGACATGAGAGGCTGTGGGCACACCAAAACTGGGCATGGGAGCCAAAGGCAGGCTCAAAACAGCTTTAAAACCACCTCCTTATTTGATTACTGACAACTCTGTAATGGGAATGGACTCTGGAACCAATGGACATGTGTGACACAGAGAGGAAAGTCCTTAGATGAAACTGAACTTAAGTGGCTCCAGCTGCCTCTTTCTCCTTTCTGTCTGTCTCTTTCTTTCTCCAGCTCTGCCTCTGCTTCTGCTCTTTGATGGACATTTTCCAAATTTCAGGACAGGATGGACAGAGATGCTTGCTTCATTTCTCCCAGTTCATGTTGCTACCCGTTTCATTTCCTCGTGCTTGTCTCTGGTTGACAAGTAAAGCTCTCCAGTCAAATGGCGGCTCACCCCTCTCTCTGTTGATTACATAATCTAAAAAGAGAAATTAATAACAGAGAGAGGGGACGGGTTCTCAAAGCTGTCATTTTTAAAGAGGCAGTTACACTAAAAAAGCGTATTAACCAAAATTAACAACCAAACTAACAACCAAACAACCATTTGCTCCAACTTCAAAGATGAACTGTTACTTGGAGCTCTCTGTTCCTTTTGTGACTTCTGGTGCCACAATGTTTTTTTATGCTTTTATTTTTTCTTTTTGTTTCCTTGAATTACTCCTCCTTCGAGCCTCATAAGCATGGCTCTGTGGCTCCAGGCAGCCCATCCGAGGGTAGAAAAAAACAGCCTTGCAATGTACAAAAAAGAGCAAGTTAAACCAAAAATGTTGTTCTTGATGTCTTTTCTATACTGTAGTCTTGTTAGCTTTTTTGTTACTGTAATTATATGATGAAGATTTCCAAACTGTACCAAATTACATGGAAACTAACATACATACAACCACATGGAACTTCAGACTTTTAAAGAAACTTTTGTCACAAAACCTTGTTGTCCTAGTTAAGTTGATTGTAGATGGTAATTGAATATACTCCTTTGAAAATATTTCATCAAGTATGTTTCTTGCTCATTGTGATACATTAAAAAAGTATGAGCATAAATTGCACTGGTTTGGACTCCTCTTTGAGTGTTGTGGGATTTCATCACATCAAGAATAACACACTTCTTGGCAGAACTCAGGAAATTAAGACATACAATTACTCATTTTCTCCTGTTCACCAAAACGTTTTACTTGATCTATAAAGGCGAAACTAGTTCTTTTCTTTCTTCTTTCTTTCTTTTTACGGATTCTCAATACACATGCACACATACAAACATACAAACATAAAAAAAACAGAATAAAAATCATAACAGCCCTTAAACAGGAATCACAGCCATGTAACAACATCAACAACATGCATAACAAGACTGGTGTAGCACAAAAACAGAGGCCTACTGCATGCTACTATAGTTTCCAGAAAAATGGTAGAAAAGAAGATCAATTCATAGAAAAAGGACAAGGACGTTTTAATTCAAGTCAGTTCAAATTTCATTCTTAGAGTTAGTAAATCTCGCTGTAGTAAGTCTGAGATTTCATATTGTAAATGAACTAAGACAGGTTGTCAGATTTTTAAGAAATATGTGTTGTTCCGTTAAAGTAGAAAAGAAGCTGTCCATTGGTAGATCCTTGAATAATTCCCTGTACAGCTGTGTTACTGTTGGGGTTTTGTCTTTAATCTACTGGAACAAAACATCTTTTAGCTAGCAACAACAATTTTGTTACACAAGTGAAGGGTTAAGATCAAAACCTTCTGGCAAGAATCCCAACAAAAACAATTCAGGTTCCAATTTAATTTGCATGTGTAAGATGGTGCAAAGCTCTTTTTTAATACTTTTTCCAGAAATGTGATCACAGGACATTGCCATATGAAATGAAAATACATTTCAATCTTCTCTTTTGCATCTGGTTAGGGCTACACTTGAAAAACTGAGGTGTACGTTTTAAGTATTTGGTATTGGCTCTCTCTCAAAATTACTTTAATTTTGTTTTGTTTTTTTATTATTATTTGTTTTTTTATGTAATCTACCAAAAACTAAAAAAATCTGCTCAACTAACACCTAGTGGCAGGTTTAGGAAACTACAACAGAAGCCATTGGGAAGCCTGCACGTCATATTGTCTCATTTATTTATTTTCAAAGTCACTTCATTTTGCATTACCTCTATACACAGTTTTTATCAATCTGACAAATATGGAGGTCCGCTCTTCTTGCTGCAAGTAAAATATTAAGTTAGCATATCTGTAGTTTATTCAGTGAAAGTACAAAAACTGCTCGCAGGACTGGAAAGCATTCACTGCGTCACATGTTGTTTACCTATCTGATAATTTCAGTGCAAAGCCTATTTTACAGAGTCTGAATCTCCCTCCACCTTTCTGGAAAAACGATACAAAGTGCACAGTAAGCAGTGGGTAGTTCAGGGGGCCTGGGAGTTTGGACCTTTCCCAATGAAAACAGAGCCGGTCCAGCTCTGCCTGTTAAGCACAATTGAATTTTCAGCAGACATTGAGGTACAGTAACAGAGGTACTGGCATTGATCATCAACACTTGTGAGTCCCTGTTGATATGTTATGGTCAATTTGTATCAAGAGCCAGTAAGATGTTATTAACTGTACTTTTAAATCTTCTGTACTGTTAAAATTATAATAGCTCAACACAGTCTTAATTAATATGTGGAGTCATCAGATTGCTTCAGCCTCCGACATTCTGCCCATGTGTTACATTTAGTTCGCTGTTGGGGATTGTTAGTGCCCTGGTGTAATTTATGCATATTCTTCTTAATTAGAGGTGGCTGTCTAATGGCAGCTAATGTAATCAGAGGCACTGCCAATGAAGCTTGGAAGAATGTAACCTAACATGAGACGCATCGCAAAGAATAAGTAAATAATTTTGAAAGTTAATCAAAACTGTGATCTTAAAATAACCACGGTAGTATATATTTAATGTGTGATTATAATGACTACCTGTTATAATCTTGTGGGTGTTGTACATTGTAATTAGCATTCTGGCAAACTGAAGTGCATTCACGTCAACTCCAAGTTCTTACATGCATTTCAGAAATAAATATAGGATACCGGTTAAACGGATATGGTCAATGTTTCATTGACCATATCCATATGTTCATTTATTTCAGACATCGATAATACAATATAGTTTACATCTATTTCTTGTTTTGATTTTTTTTTTCATTTGTTGTTTTGTGCAACATATGATGATTATTTTAAAGAGAGAGTAAGTTAAACAAATATACACAGCAATAAAGTAGGTATTTATTAGAAGGTAATTAAAGCAATACAATTTCTAGATTTGCAAACACAGACTACAGTATGACTATGTCCTCAAAATATAGCCTTGTTTGTGAGAGCAGACATGTTTTATTTAGATATACTGACATGAGCATCCATATTTACTGTGTTTCCTAAAGGAGTAACCTGATGCTCTTCCAGTGTGATCTTTGAATTGCTGTATTGCCCATAGGATCAGACTGAATTGCTTCATATTTTTTATACATTAAACACATTCTCATAAACTTTGTTGAAATGACCCAACTCTGTAGGGAAAATATGGAGACCGCTAAAATGTGAGGAGCATCAAACCTCCAAAGAGAGTCAAAGGAAGAGGCCATCCTGTGTCAAGCAACAGGCAAGATTCATTGGCCATGTTGAGCCAATTAACACGCAAGGGCACATCCCGAATGAATTAAAAACACCCTAATCCGATCAGTGTGAAAAGCAAGGCCATTTCCTTCACAGGCCTGGACCAGATGGCACTCACACTCAGATGCTGCATTGAAACAGGCCAGGCCCAGTCACACAGTGTGAAATTGGGTTAGTGCCTGGGTCTAACATAGGCCCTAGGCAATGTGAGCTACCAAACCCATTCTCCCCTGGCCTAAAGGTAGAGGGCCCACCTTACCAATCTTTGGCCCCATATTTAATTATCATTCTCAGTGCACCCCACTAACTCAGTCATTTCAGTCAGAGGTGGAGCTGACAGCTTCCCAGCGTCATTTGTCTCTTTAGTCTAGTCAACCTTTTACATACCCCGAATAGCCTTCGACATACTAGAGAATGTGTTCTTTCTTAGCACAGAAGACAAGCACAGCTCTGTTGGATAGAATATCACAGACTCTGTTTGCACACTCTGACCCGAGCTGGGTGGCAATACCATGCTGAGGTCTAAGTTCTTCCATTGTTGGAATAAAGGCTTGTTGGGGTTTCCAAAGTTCTTTGGTATCAGCTTTCAACCTTTGCAGGGAATAAATGGTACAAATGCTGGATGATTCCCGTCAAAATGACTACAAAAGCTGTGGTTGTGCTATGTCATCTTGGTCCTTGTCTTAAATAAAAAACATAGCTCTCTAATGGCTGCTTGGCTTAAGGTTGGTATTACCACTTGACACCACAAAGGCAGAAAATGAGGAGCAGGAGCTGTAAGGGAAACCACACCACCGCACATCCCAGCATTCAATTCCACACCGCTATGGTCGGAGTGTCTTGCCTCCATCTTAGCCAAAAGAGGAGAGTCGCCCCTGCCAATGTGCCCCCTGTCGTGTTCATAAATATATTGTGCAATGAAACAATCATACACTGTTTATTGGCATCATACACATAGTATGAGGAAGAATTTGGTGAGAAATCATGAAAGTATATTGACTTTAAGCCAAGTTGTGTCACCTGTCGAAGGCTTTAGAATATGTCGAATGTGTGTAAACTATCCTGAATGGCATTGAAATAACAAATTGGAGTGTGTCACCACAAGATACTGCAGACATACTGGTTGCATTTGTGACTAAGCCAATGAAAGACCTGGCTAAGCTGGGCTGCTTTGCACATGAGCGGCTTGCACTGCCACTGTCAAGGGTTAACCCCTGACAGACAGTCTGGTGAAACAACATAGATGACCGTGAAGAGCAGGAATTTCTCCACCAAAATCTGACATAGTTCTTCTTCCCACATCACATATCTACCGCCCCTCCCCGTTTTCCACCCCCACATATACCTCTTTGTCTCTCCACATTGTCTTCTTCCCCTATCAATGTCAAAGGCAAATTACGCCACAGCCTTGAGGACAGGTCAAACTAATTCAATCTAATCTGTCAGGTAAAATGATGGGTGAGTGGGGATCAAAGAGAAATTGAATGGGATGAAGAAATTAAAAGGGAGAACTCTGTTTCCTTTGAATTATAGCCTGAAGTTTCCTGATTCAGAGTGGGTTGACCCATCTTCACATCGCTTCATACTGTATGTTAAAAAAAAAAAAGAAAAAAAAGAAAAAAACTCCACAATATACATATCAGATTAGCCCCCACCTAAGCTGGTTAAGTGAGTGGCCTATAAAAGCCGCTTACCCAAACTCCACCTCGCTGGCGTCCTACCCGTATTGGGATTCATGCTGCAGAAGGTGTGGAGGGTGTCTTGGCAGGCTCCGGGCCTTGCCGCAGCATTTCCCGTCTCCTGAACACAGGATCAGGTGTCGCCATTTTCACAGCACCTTCTGGTTCTGTTTAACAGGAAATGAGGTCCATCAGAAGGACTCTGACCAAAACTGAGCCAGAATGGGCCCTGACAGGCAGGAATATTAGCCTGTGACGGCAGTCAGTAATTGAATGATCGGCTCCCCCCCTCAACCGTAATGAAGAGAATATGTGCTGGGAATGTGTTTGTCCTTCTCCATCCTTCGTCTGCCCTTTTCCTCCCCCTCCCCCCCCTTTTTTTTTACCCCTTAATAAATCATTTGTGGGGGCAGAAATAAGGGATAATTTTACTTCACTTCAAAGTGCTTCTCATGGTGTCATTTCTGTAACCTCAAAGTGATGATGCATTAAAAAGGCTTCGGGTGAGCTCTGCCTGAGAGTGTTTTCGCCTTTAAACGAAGCAGCGCTGATAGTATCGTGAGAGAGCAGGCTGAAGTACATGAGAGATCAATTATCACACCTCATTTTGTTCTCATATGCAAAATGATAATGGGTGGACCATGTCAGACCTGAACCATCAGGTGGTGTATCCTTTCCTCCATAAATGTGTTTCGCAGATTGTCTGAAGGGGTCTGTTAAATCCCTTTAACAGTTAAAAAAGC
The DNA here is from genome assembly GCA_038406115.1 of Haemulon aurolineatum. Taxonomy (NCBI): domain Eukaryota; kingdom Metazoa; phylum Chordata; class Actinopteri; order Lutjaniformes; family Haemulidae; genus Haemulon; species Haemulon aurolineatum. Next base: position 15,896,972 of record JBCAUF010000001.1, on the reverse strand, counting down.
TGAAGGGAAAGAATTTGGCTTCTCCTTGATCTGTCTTCAAATGTCCCTCTGCGGACAAGATTTAAGAGTGATAAACCAACAGAATAAACCTAACACTCAGCATGATATCACCACACACTTGTAAACACTACTTTCATATTGGAAAAAAAAAAAAAAAAAGATAACGTTTCTTGTAGTCTTTCCTGTGTGTTTGTCAGGAAACAGTAGAACAACCGTGTATCTATGCACGTTCCAGCAAGAAGGAGCACACAAAGGAGGCTTGGGTTTAAGGCGCGGGTGAGGGAAGGTGATGCTGTTGAGGAAGCGAGAGGCGCAGCTTTGAGGTGCGGCGTCATGTTTCACATAGCTTTGGGGAGAATGTCAACTCCGAGAAGAATTCTTAATACAATAATTGCTTTGAGACTTGTTCTTATTAATATTTCACTGACTTTGGTTTTGTATTTTTTAAACCTTAACCAAAATCAGTTGTTGTGCCTTGCTGCTGGAATGCCTGTCAAACCGGGCCCTGACCCTGGGCTGGCTGCTATAATGATGGGAAGATGAAAGAGTCAGGCCCATTCCCAGGCTGCCCTGTTAGGGGGTGCAAGCCTGTGAAATGGAGAGATAATGGAGACCAGGTGTGTGGTGGATGCCTGAGACACTCCTCAGTCAGTCTGAGAGCTCCTCTCAGTGAGAGGGAGGGCACACTGCCGCTGCTGAAAACGCACTGGGCCGCAGTCCAAGTCCTCACTATATCATCCACACTCATATATGTACTGTGTGATATATATGTAAAAATATATAGTAATTACTTCAGTATATATGCTTACGTTGGTGGAGTTGGACACCTACCAAGCGGTGCACCTGTATTTAAAGTGGGGCTGTGCTGCTTTTTTACCCTTATAAAAACTACTTTGTGGCTCCTAAAATGAGAATGAGGCCTCAAAATCAATATTTTCCTTGAATAATATGCGCTTGTGTGTCTCCATGGTATTCATGAATGATAATAATAATAATAATAAATGATAATTTGACCAAAACAATGTTTTTTCTTTACTTTTTTGAGCATTTTCCCCTGTATCTGCCGTTCAAAGCAGAGAAGTTTTAAAAGAAAGGTCAGACAGACTGGCCGCAAAAGTGTTTCTAATTGGAGCAGACAGGCTCGCAAAGCACTGCTGTAATTACAATCTAATTAGCAAGCAGCTAGCAGAATCCAACATTCCATTTAACATCAACAATTTAACCCTTCACAAGAGCCCACATGTTTCAAAGATTATAGCAGATCTGGTGGGAGAAACACTAGTGCCCCACTTCTGTCTTCTGCGGGAGGTCAGTAAATGTCAATTGGAGAGAGAGCTGAAAATGTTGAAGAGGGACTTAAGTGAAGATAAGTCCTCATTAAAGGCTTCTCCATAAGAGCTTGTTGAATGATAAATATTAAACATTGATTACATACAAATAGGAATGACTCTCTTATCATCATCGTCTATTGTCTTCCTGAGATTATCGCATAATTAAATCTAACAGGGTCCTACTGAGGCCTTTTTGTCAAGTGAGTGAATTACTAATTATGCCCACATGAATAAGGGGCAATCACAGGGCCTGCCATACGATCAAGCATGCAAAGGTAGTCACTTCACAAGAATATGAGAGTACTGCAGGGAGGCAGATTCCTATTTGATTCACTCTGTCTGGCTATTAAAAGGGCTGTCACTCAGGATGGCTTATCTTGTGAGCCAAAATGCGGTTGCACATTTTGGATCGTAGCTTTTCATATTGTGTAAATCAAACAGTCATTATGTTTACCAGATAATTTTAGGGGAAGCACAAAGGCCCGCTCAAAAGTGATTGAAAACTTCAAATGCAGAATGAAAAGGCAACTGTGCATGTGTGTGTGAAAGACAACAGAAACATTTTCTTTCTTTCCTTTTTTTAATTATTTCGGCAGATACAAGTTCTTCAGTCAAACAGCATCTCAAAGTTTGACCCCTTCCACTTTGTGAATGGGTTGTTTTCAGAATGGAAAATCTGCCAATTTGCGAGTTAATTTGCTGATATTTCACCTTGACCTCATTCCTCCAGAGTTGTCAGTGCACCTGGCCTGTCTGGACAGAATATATATTAAAAGTCAATCAATTCAATGCATAAGTTTGGTTCGGGGGGGGAGCTGGAGTCATGTGAACTGTGTCCTTGTGTCTGTTTGCTCTGTCTTGGAGCTGGCACACGTCACAACTGTGCTCTGTCTTTCCTACCACCCTCATTCTGACAAATACTTCTGAAAAAAATAGTAATCTAATGAGAAACACATTCACTCTCCAAAGCATACTGCTAAGTTCATATAACAACCTACACAGTAACACTAGTCAGAGAAACAGCAGTTTGACTGAGTATCTGTTGTGCTACAATTCCTACAATTGAGAATCATACGCAATTAATCTGCAGCATACTGCCGCCAGCTTGGCCCTGCCCCCAACGCACACTCACTCACACTAATGCGCACGTGCATACACGCGCACACACACAAACACACATGCACACTCACACAGCCCCTATCCTCTGGTCTGCCTCTTTATCCTTCTCACTGTCTTCCACGTATAGAAATGACACTTGCGACGTATCAAGCCAAGGTCACTGAACATCCATTTCAAATTGTTGCCTACTGCTGCAGCTTGAAATTAATAAGGCCACCATTTAAAATGCTACAGTTATCAAACTCGTATAACAAACGCTGGGCAATCTTCCCACAACGCACTCTTTTCCCTCTCCCCCCTCCCTTGATATATTAATTTTTGACCAAACGTCCCCACTTGACTACTGTAACGAGGTATGATGTATTGAGCCTTGGCTGTTTCCATGGAGACAGCAGTCCCCTCTTACTTGTCATTAGAGCACAAACAAGCACTGGCATCTAATGTCATTCCAGTCAACATGAGGGAGAGCGATGAGAAAGGGAGAGACTGTGTTGGATCCCTTGCTCCCTTTCCACAGTTTGAATTGGTTTTTGTGTGGATTATTTGGATTGTACTGGATGTTATGGGCCAGCGTGCTCTGCGCAGGGGCATTGTTAGGTCATATACCTGGGGAGAGGCACATTCACTGTTGTCTTTGTATGCTTCCAGCATCCCAGTGCTTTGATGTTGGCCTGCAAATGGAAATAGGTGTCTGGGTGTCATGGAATAATTACCTGTCTAAGGCATTCCTGCTGCTTGTTTTGTCCCGTCCCATGCCTTGGCTCTCAAATAATTAGAAATTCATTTTCTATAGTTTTGATTCGTTTGACTGTGCTTTAGAATGCAAAATGAGAGATGTTGCTCATTTTCAGCAAGGTGTTTGTGGTAAATATCTGTCTGAAAGGAAGTTAATTAGGCTAGCTTTGATGGAAAGTAAGATAACATCCTGTGCTTTTCCCTTTTTTTTTTCGTGCACAACTCTGATGAAATTACAGGCTGATTGGGTTTGAGGAAAAGGAAGCTGACAAATGCGCAACATCTTCAGAAAATGCAACAAATGAGTCTCATCAAAATTGGGAAAACGCTATGCAGTTTTCTCTCGGCTAGTATCATTTTAAGCCGTGGCAAGATAATGACATTGTAACTGAGTAATAGTACTGCAGGAGCTTTGGAATATTCCAGTCTATTTTATTTCCATTTAAGATAAAGCTTTCTACTTGTTGTCTCGGCATGAAAGTGTGCTTCATTTTCAGATGTTCTCTCTCCCCTCATTTCAGTTTTAATCAGTGGGTGCTTTCTAGTCCCGTTGTTTGAGGTGAAAGTGTAGCCGCATGCCTCACTGTCTTTTCTCTGAACATAATCTCTTCCTCACACAGAACAATAATCCTACCTTATTTTCTCTCTCAGTGTTGGTCTTTTATTACTTCCAGGTGTTAAGGCCTGTCTCCCTCGCAAGCAGATGTGCTGTGGGGGAAAAAATGCCCTTTGTTTGGAGTTGTGCTATTTCAAACTGAATATTAAGTTGGCAATGCTCTCTGAGGGCAGACGGCAGAAAAAAAGACCAAAATAAAAACTGGGTGAATGAGTATTTGCATTAAAGAAAAACAGTGAAAGATGTGGAAGATTGAAAAAACTAATGGAATACAGATCAAACCTGTATGCTGTGTGCACAGAAAATAGTCACAAAAGAAACTCCTCAAATAAAAAAAGGAAAAACAGACACAAAACCTGAGGTAAGGAAAAAAGTAGTAAAACATTTTTTTGTTAAAGCTACAGTGGGTTTGGTGATTCATGGGGACTGCTGGGTAACACATCTGTTAGTGAGCTGTCCGTTGACTTGTCACTTTTTGTATGGCGATATATGAGTTTCATCTGGTATGATCTGCTATAAGAAGTTTTTCGTATGTTTTTACTTTTACTGAATCCACTTTCCTACAGTGAACATTTTGCTGGTTACAGAACAACATTTTTACACTGCCTGTTCTGTAAAGCGGTTGTCTACTAAACAACAATAACTTGCTGCTTAATACCTATTTTTCTTGATATACACCTGCCAAGAGTAATATTAGATTTTGCAGACAAGAAACACAGAGCCTGTAGCAGTTGTGTTATAGACTCTCTAAAATATCCATTTTGGACTTTCTCCTTTTTCCTGCAAGCAGCTAAACTGAGATCACATGTACTTGCAATGAAAAGTGACAGGAAATTGACTAAAGCATTGGAAATCAATGGAAAGTAAATGTGCTCCCTAAGTACAAGTGAACAGCTGATAGCTGCCTTCTGTCTACCTCTCTCTCTTTGCCTTTCTATCTCTCTTTTCCTCTCTACTTTTTTCTATTCCTTTTCACCTTCTGTCTGTTCTTTCACTCACTATCACATTCTCTGCATCTCCCTGTCTGCTGAACCAAGACGTACATACTCAACAAGGAATACACAATTTAATGTGTTTGTGATTGCGTGCAAGTGTGTCTGGAAGCATCCAAATGAGGGAGTGCAGACAATGCATTACTTTTGTCTGTTCTTCAGGTGCATGCCAGGTCAGTGTAAAAAACACAGATGAAGTAGTAAGGGAACATTTCAAGGGGTATTGCATTTTCCTCCTCCGGACAACCTCTTTAAAAGGTTGTGTAAGCCATCTTCCATAAACATGCAGTTAGGCTAATTACTGCTAGGCTCCATTTAATCAAGCAGGTTAATTGTGAAGAAAAGACAATTATCAACAAAAAAAAACAACAACAAAGCTGCAGCTCACCTCATCCAATTATTATGCTGACCTGTAATTGGAGTATGGGACTTTTTGCACAATTGGTAGAAGACAGACAATGTTGAAAAATAATAGAAATAAATTATAATTCTCCACAACTAAGTCAAAGATATACCAGATCTGCCTGAGATAGCATTTGGAACAAAGAAACACACTTGAAAAGTTGATGTAGTGCCCTCCTGAAACAATGTTGAAGGCATGGGGATGCATCATTCTCCTCAGATTTCAAGAAAATCTCATCAGCAGAATCAGAGAAGAGATTTGATGCAGAATCGACAAAGGAATAAAACCATGGTAGGAAACCCCACAGAAGATTTTATCATCGATGATCGTATATAGTATGAAGCAAAAGGAACTAGTGATAGTTTTCAGCACTATTTGTGTCGTAGACAGTTGTCAGTTGGTGGCACTAATGTGTTGAATGTTATTCAGAAAAAAATGTTTTTGTGTTTATAATGACCTCCACAGGATACCGTTAATGCAGAGGGAAAATAGGACCAGAAAAGAACAGAGGGTATCATGACAACACCCTGATGGCTTCTGGCTCAAAGTCTCACTAATACCACCCTGGGTGTCCAGCTGCTTCATTATACGGTATCTGCAATCAACATGGTGTATTGGCTACTTCAGAAACTGAGGCTACATTGAAAAATCAGGTGCCATTATATTCAAAGGCTATTCAATGTGCACAAAAACCTTATAATCCTCTGTACATAATCTACACCGTATACCTTATAGCTCAAAAAATATAAAAACTGGATGGATGAGAATATCGATATTTCAGGTTTTAAAAATCCCAATTACACTTTTTTTTTAATACCTCTTCCAGAATTCACCTCTTTCTGACATAAAAAAAAATCTTTTAATTTGTCCAGAGCAGGACAATTTACAGTTTCAGCACTCTATGCTGGAACAACCTATTTAGAGGCTCTGTACTGCAATTTATTGTTACTTATCAAATAAATCTTCTTCTTCAATATCTTGTTCAGGCTCTAATACATTTTCAAAATAAATAAGTTCTGAGATTCATGCTGAAGACTGAAAACAATTTTCTCAGACATAGCTGTATCAAACATGATCAAAATAAATTTTAAAATGTTCTTGATTTTTTCTCATTGCCACTGAAAATGCCTTTGAGACAAATGTGAAGGAGACTGAGCATGGCAGCAGCATGCATTTGACAGAGAGAAATCATAAAACTAGCCCCATGCTTATTTCTTTCATGTTTGAGGTTATGTGGGGTGGAAATAAAATAAAAATTAGGTGTGTAACATTCTGTCTGTGGACCCATTTCATCAGAATACCATCCCAAAATTTTGTCAGCTGAAGGGAAAATATGTTTTGGATAGCCCAAATCTTGTTGTTGACTATCCAACCCT
>JBCAUF010000001.1:15870206-15880968 GCA_038406115.1 Haemulon aurolineatum | reverse complement strand
TTCAGAGACTTCAGTATTGCAACATGCATGAAAACTGTAAGCAGAGTTATGTGTGATTCATTTAACTTGCACAGTGTTTTGTTGTATTAAGCTGCTTTGCTACAGACTGCATTGGCTCAGCTCTACTCAAGTGTCCCAATACGCCTGTAATCATAATGTAAATAATGGCTGTATCCCATTTAGGTAAGCTAGTTCTATGGCTTTTTCACTGCCACCATTTTGACATGAAGTAGGAGGGTCAATACAGGTGATACCTATGAAATTAATTAAGGGTCCGTTATATTTAGTGTAGCAGAGCCTTTCCATTGAGCCAACGAGCGCAGTAACAGCACCTGTTTGGCCCGAATGGAATAGACCCTTAATTGCTCTCATCGGTAACACATGTATTCACCTTCCTATTTAATGTCAATATGGCTGCTGTGAAATAGGTCTACATGTGCATAATGACTCACTAGCATGGCTTACTGTACGTGGCACTTAATGGAACTGAGACATCAATGATGAAATTTGTTTCACCTGTGCTTTGTGCACCTTTCTGCCATGATGAGTCAAAATGTGTGCTGTGAAAAAGGTAGTATTGTATATTCCAGGTCTGTGAAACTGAAACATCTAAATGGAATCCAAATCAATCAATCAAATTTATCAAGTTATTCAAGTCACAAAATTAGAATTTTATAAAGTTTACTAAACTTATAGGTTTCACTATAATGGCTCCAGACTTTTCAAGGTTAAAAGCTGATATGCTGTTGGTTGCACCAATTCTGTTGGTCTGCACACCTTTCTGTCTATCAGTCAGTACTATCCTCTCTCTCTCCCTCTCTCTCTCTCTGTCTCTCTCTCTCTCTCTCTCTCTCTCTCTCTCAGTGGGATCACTCTAATCCAATCCCAAATATATTACTTGGTCCTCTCTGAGATAAGACATACTGAGGTATGTTAGTGTATCCATATGAATTAAATGGACGGCAGCTCTATCAAGATCATCCGGCAGGTCAAGGCTACTCTGTGAGAGGATATGATGCAGCCAAACAGATTTTTTTTCCACACAGCCTCTCCTTTACCCCACCCTGAGTTACCACCAGCAACCCACACTGATGGAATTAAAATACTCCCACCTTGTTTTGACAGGTTTGAACCATTGTTTTCATGCGCAATGATAAATGATGCGGATGTCTGCAGTTAGGCACCCCTCTGATTTTGCATTTCACCACTGTACCATGATGCTTAAACAGGACGACATAAACAGATCTCTGAGATGATATACAAGATTATACCCATGTTTTTATATTATTACAGTTCATCTTCATAAATTGTATGAAAAAGAATTGTATAACATCAGTGCTGAGATTAGCTCTCGGCACTAACTCTGTGCCTAACCCAGCGGCCAGTGCAGATCAGACTGCTTATCATGTGTAGACAGCCTAATACCCACACAGTCGGAAATGGCCATAAGCAGACCTGAATTTGCTCGCTGAATTTCAGTTTGTAGGTTTATGGATTAGTTTATGTTTTTTTTAGAGAAAATGTGCCATACTTAAGATTGATTGTTGCCGATAAAGAGGACACACCAAGGCTTGCATCTTGTCTACGAGCAGCTCTTGGTAGGTCCCAGCACATAATTACATAAATAGTTATGTATATATAGAACAAAAGCAGAGGAGGATTCAAGTGTGTTATTAAAGCCATTTATTGCAGCGGACTCAGTATCTCCAGACAATCAAGAGCCACACAAAGAGATTCTTGGGCATTACATGACCATCTGAGTTTGACAGTATTGCTACTATTAACATTTGAATAGGATACATATTTTTTTCATATAATTCTAATATTAAAACATTTTTTGTGGTGTTATATGTTTATATCTTCATGTTCAGATGTGTGGGATGTTAATGAAACATTTTGTCTGCATTGATAGGACATCAGAGATACCCTGACAGTCAGTGACCAGTAATAGTGTGAAATGTCCTGGAGGAGCTCCAGCTGGTTTCCCAAGAGGGTCGGCAGCATGTTGGCCATTATGCAAGCTACCATCCACCACATGGACACTCCACAGGTAACCCCAGATAGACACACTGCATCACATCAACCATTTATCAAGGAAACCCCAAACCAAAACAGACAAACAAACAAAAAATAGCTTAGAAGCTAGACTCTGTTCAGAAAAACGCAAAGACAGACACTACTCAGTGCTCTAACACAGATTCTTTGTTGCTCATGTTCATAGGAGAGCAGATGAAACTTTAATGACCTGATGGGGAAATTTATAGTTGCTAAACCTGCCAAGAGCAAAAAAAAATTAATGTAAACGGTTTGAATTAACATTTGTGTATAGTTTAAACACAGATCATATTCAAATGTATGAGCAAATAATAGTAAATACAAAAGAAAATGGCACCATATGTGTCTTGACAGCATGACAGTATACACACACATACACACCATGACTGTTTAATGCCATTAACTTTCAAATTGCAGGTTAAGTCTTCACTGCCACTTCTTCCTAAGTAATGTTAAGTATAGATGAAGGTGAAGTGAAGAAGGTGGTGGTAGTAAGGAAAGCACTTAATGTTTTGTTTGTGACTTTGAACAGCACTGTGGCTAAGCACAGTGCTGTTCAAAGTCAGTGTGACACTGTTTTTGTTACAGACTTGTTATTTTGCCAGTGTGACTGTACCAGCTTTGATTTTGTATCTGGGGTGTTGCTGACTACCTTCATGGGGGTATGAGCATGGAAGGAAATGCTGCCTTTCAGACGTGAAACGTTATTAACCCAGCACACGGTTACTAAAAGGTAGTGTGTCTTGAAAGCATGACAGTTTCATCAGTGTTGTTTCAAGAATTAGCATTTCTACATCAAAAAGCTTTTTGCCATTAAGGAGAATTCATTAAATATTTTATCTGTAAGGAAAATGTCCCCTTTTGCCAAGTGCTTATCTGGAAAAAACTAGAAATATTAAATGTTAGTGATGGCATAAAAAGTAATTTCATTTTCCTGTGTGTGCTCTTAGTCTCTCTAAGTTTATTACTAATTCATTTTTTCTCTTTAACATTTCACAATATGATGTTTTATCATAATCATCTCCAATAGAGAATAACAAAAATGATGAGGATGAGCAGATCCCTCGCCCCTCTCAGTCTACAGTAAGTACGATATCAGTGGTGGTGTTTTCACTGTGACCTCTTTTCTTATTTTACCACATCCCGCCCCTGATTAGTGCTTTTCAGCAAACTTGTTACAGTACAGTGTTGTCTGGAATGTCCTTTTGTCTTCAGGGTGTAGTTTGTGCCAAAAAATTGATTCACCCACAGTTTGGCCTTTCATACACAATTATATTTAACCTAAAATGACCAAATCACTCGTTACACCCTGACTGCTGACACTGATCCTTTTTTCAGCTTATAATGAGTCTTCTGAACAGTTGTCGGCATCGGTGATATCTTGGGTGTGGTGTGTCATAGTGAAGGGAGCACACAATAATGCACATGTACATGCGGGTGATGCAGTCATTGTTCCTCTGCTCACAGGTGGCAGTAATGTGCCAAAAAAACAGTTGCACAGCGACATAAAGGCAGGGAAGAAGAGAGACTGCAAGCTAGTAAACATGAATGTAAAAAAAATGCACAGTGAGAAACACATTGAAAATCAGCCTCGCAAATGTTTTATGAGGAAAGCAATGCATTCAGCAGTGTTAGATGTCAAGGATACGTGCAGTTACTTTTGGTGAATAACACTGACTATAAACAGAAATTTTGTTTGTTTACAAGAAAACTCTACAGGGCACCTTTTATTAATAGATCATAGTAACCATCATTGAAGTAGTGCAGGCCCTTGCAGGTCATTCAGTAGAGGTGTCATAAACATATCGTAGCATCTCTCACCAGTTTTTTACTGAGTAAGATGTGATGACACTATACTACTATCTCCTTTTAAGATACATTGTTAATTAACACGTTATTCTACGTGATCAACCTAGTTTGAACGTATTCTATCCTCAGTCTTGTTTTATCTTAAGGCAGGATGTCCAAAATCAATGCAACCATACAAAAGACAAATAGTTAGGACTTACATTATGTCGGCATTTTTTTTTGTGTGTATTTGTGAGAACAGTCAGTTGGAGGAGATGGGACGGATGAGTGAGAGATGGCTGAGATGAGAAGCTGTCTGTTTGTGGTCAGAGGATGTGGTAGACTGCTTGTGTTGGGTGATACTTGATCTGATGTTAATGTGCTGCTGCTGTGTGTGGGAGGGAGTGAGTTGAAAGAGGCAGAGGGGAAGATGGGCAGATAATCCCGTCTGCCTGATGAGATTGAATGCTGGGATTGATTGATCGCCTAATCATAGGAGGAAATGGGCCTGAAAATGAATGGGACTCTGCCCTTGGCTTGCTGTGGAGCTGGGTGGTTGGGTTGGAAGGGATGTTAGCTGCAGAAAGACATGGCCTTAATGTGCATGGGACCTGATTTCATTTGTGTCTGATATACAGTTATATGATCCTGGCTAAATGATCAAATAAAAAAGGAAGAGGGGGAACAGCGAAGGGGATGTAAATCAAGCTTTATTGCTGGAATATTACTTTTTCATCTCATCTGAAATGGATGCTTTGAGAAAAGAGCAGAATAAAAATTCATCATGAATTTAGAATTGATGGAACCGTGTGTAGGTACAGATACCGACTGTAGTGGAGCGAGTTGATTGGCTAGTAATCATGATCATCCTATGTGTCGTTATTTGCAGTATTTTTGCAATGGCCAGAAGATTTGTTTAGTCACATTCTTTGCAGCTGGACTGGAGTATTTCAAAAGATCTAACAAATAATGTGCTCCTGCTGTCATTTTGTCCTCACTGCCACATTCCTGTTGAAATGATGGCAAGGCTACTTAAAAAGGAACTGGCCATGGTGTCACTCCTCGGGAGCCAAATATGCACTATCCCATCTCACGGGTACAAAGAGGACACCCACCAGTATATTAGAACAGGGAAATTAGCTCAGTGCTTGAGGGTCCTTGCTTTTTATGTGGGGTCTACAGTTCACAGAGGGAATGCTGCCAGAATATATCACCCCGTACAATGATTGAAGTGGTGGACCTGGCCTGGCATCAAGGCAGAATCATGCCAATTGTTTTGCCTTGTTGTTTAAGTTAGGTGTGCCAACTGTCACTATGAGTTTGTCTCAATTTCCATGCCAATAATAGATGCTTTGAAAAGCAAATACCTCCCAGACTTGGCACATTTATCACTTGTTTTTTTTTTTTTTTTTACCTCATTGTTAACATTGTTGTTGGTTTAGATAAAGTGAAACTTAATCTAAACCAAAAAAAGCTGATAAGACAAGGCATTAGCACCAGAGCATTATCAGGGTTTGAAAGATGGTATTTAGGTAGGTGAAAGACAGCATGTGACTTAAAAGTTAAACTTAAGTAGGTAATGGGTAAGGTGGTTGGTATTGCTGGAAAAGCTAGCTACATTTTGAAAGTATGCAACCAATACTTCCTACCCCATTGCATCACCCCATTGTCAAAGCCACGCCCCCAAAACACATGAATGCATTGTCAACTATGCTGTGTTGCAGTTAGAGCACAGCCAGGGTGTGCACAGGTCAGTTACAGACAAGTATGCTAGCAAATCATTTAATTAGGTTCGAATTAAATGATTGGTCGTGTTTATTACAGCCAAAGACGGAGATACAAAACGCCCTCTCTAGAGCCAGCATTTGATTTGTCCATTCTGGGCTACTGTAGAAACTGGGCAGTGCAACTAGTGTAAACATGCTAATGCATATGCAATTTCTATCCATAGATCCCCGAAATCCTGGTAAAAGCTGTACACTGGACCTTTAATATCAGCATATTGTGTATCTTTTTAGACCGTATATTTTTTAGTTATTTATTCATCTATTTTCACTACCAATTCCACATCCATCTTTTTTTACATATAATATTATAGCCTTGGATTATTTTTCTTTTTTCTTTTTTGTAATGAGTAATATTTTTCTTTAATCATATCTACTGTGTATATCTGTTGATCTGGGGTGGGGAGCTGATGCTTGCATGCATATCCTTCATATTATATTGAATTTAACTGAAATTAATGGAAAGGTTATTTTCTGATAATACCCATGGTATTTAACAGACAGAATATGAGACTCACATGAGTGTCTTCTCAACTCTACTTTTAAGAATCAAATCCAGTATGGGACACAGCTATAGTAAAATAGATTAGACAATATAGAAGAATGGAGAGAAAAAATGCTGGAGCAGCAGAGGCAAGCTTTTCTGATTATCTTGACTAGTGTGTCATGTTTTCTAACTTTTTGCTCCACATCGCCTTTGTAATTTAGATTTTTTTCTGTGCCACTTTGGGGCACTGGATTAAGAGAAAGCACAGGTTGATATGTCTCCTTTCAGCTCTGTTTTGGTCTCCACCAACTGTGACTATCTTGTGTTGTTTTATGTAAAGACATCTATTAGTGCAATGGGAGTAAGAAACACCCATCAGCATAAATGTCAGTTTAGCAATAGATATATAATGTTTGTGTATGTATACGTAATATTTTGTGGTAATATAGTCAGATTCTATCAACCAGATGTAGTGTTTTTGTGGCCCTCCTCTCTGTCTCCCTCTAGTGTGCAGGCTGTATTTATTGGTGACTGAGTGGAAGGTTGTTGTGATCCAGAGCTGGAAGCTTGAGAGTGGGATGACTGAGGGGGAAATGAGCAGCTCATGCAAAGAAGTGCATGCACTGTGGGCTAAATGATCAATGGCATTGATCAGCCAGTCAATCCTGGAGTCTATATTCTTCTCTGTTTACACTCTCCCATTGCCACTGTGTTAAACTGAGCGTGCTCTAAGCAGCCACCTTAGGGACCCTCTAAAAGCCGGCCTCACACCCGCCATTGATTGACATGTCGATTATCTTGGAAGCTGTTGACAGCACAGTTGTTAGCCATCTTAAACATTAATGATGATGGGGGGCTGTTGCCTCGAGTTACACTCCTGACTAAGAGAAAAAGACATTCATTTTCAAGCATAATACCACTTTACATGAAATTAAACTTCAAAAAACAGAAAATTTTAAATAAACCCCTGCCCTCCAAGTAGCTACCTGTGGTGCCACCAGTACTACTGCAGTATATAAGCTGAAATAGTCTGTGAATGTGCCATCTCTTGTCCTCTTGTTCAACCTCACCATCTTGACTTGTGTAGAGTAACTGTCGGTCATCCAAAGTCCCTTCATGTTTTTTTACGAAATGTACTTACTTGCAAAACTCACAATAGCACACCGACTGATTTTCTATCCATTTTTGTAGTGTTAGGCTTTTAAAAATGCATGACTTTTTCTTCTTTCTCTGTCTGAGCTTCAGAATCAAGAAGTCAGAGAGATTACATCTTCCTTTTTAAGTTAATAAGTCTGACCTTTTTTTTTTTTCCAAACCTCATCCGTCTGCTTATTTGGGACATCTCTGTTCAAAAGACAAGGACTCTCGCACAAACAGAGTTATACCATTTGGAGGCACATTCATACAATTAGACAAAGCTAAATCGGTGACACATGAATTAGCTTAACAGGAGACGACGTTTCACATAAGAAAGATGATTTGCGATTAGACATTTTTATAAATAACATTATTCATACTCCATTGACATCTTTGATTTTGTGATTGTCATTTGGAGGATTTGTGAAGCATGGATGTCAAGTCATGCCCTTGCTAAGTGTAATCAACACCAGATCATGTTGCATGTGTATGTGTGTCTGTGTAAAGATAATTGCGTTAAGTGTGCAGACTCTACCACTTGCCCCAAGCACCCAGCATCACCCTCAAACCTGTTTCTTCTTTTATGCGTCATTTACTGCCTGTAAACAGTTTGTGTAAAGCAGTTTATAGATAATTTCTGCAAGTTCCTTGAACTCTCCTAAATATGTGCTTAAGTTATACAAACTCTTCACTTTAATAGACACCCAGTAATGGGGCTGACATCGGCCTGGCTGCAGGGGCCAGTGCCTCTGAAAGTAGGTGCACCCCAGTAATGTTAATGTTCAACCTTTTGCATGAAGCTCCCCAAGTGGCAGCCTCAACCTGACACGAAGCCTTTGTCTGGGTTTCCCCCTTTTTTTTTTTTTTTTGGTCATCGCTCTTTTTTACCTTAAGCTCCTCCTCGCTGCTGCCAGCTTCCACAGGCCTCTTTTATTTGGTCAACACATTAAAAATTGTGCTGCCTCCTTACAAGATTGTCTTTAATCTTTTGCCTCTTCCCTGTCACCTCGAAACGTGTGGAGGCTGATATGATAATGATGTGGACCTGTCCAGGGTATTAGAGTTAAGCTGGCTGATTAGGCTGCACATCGATTAGTCTATCACTCAGCACTGGCCAGGTCTGAGCATCTGGGAGGGAGGTGAGTTGGGCGGTGGGGGTTGAGGGAGGATCGACAGCTATTCTGAAGAAATGACCTCACTTAAAGTGAATCACAAATACACACAACAAAACATTTAAACACTTGTAGATGGTACACAAACAGTCTTTTCCCTGTCGCTGAGTGGCTCAATTTTATCTTCTCTAAAGTAACTTGTATTCCCCTTAATAACTTACTTATTACGAGTTTTCAACCTCCATAGGCATTTTGAGGCCTGTGTTAAATTTCCCTGGTGGCAGAATCAAACTAAATTACTGAACAGATTACTAACTCACTCACATTACACAAACAATACAAAGGCTTTTTCATGTCATGTTTAGCAGCTCAGTTAAAGACACGCAGAATTACTGTGATCAAACTATTCATGCACCTTTTTATTAAATAAAACAGATCCCAACAGATGATGTAATTATAAAGGCAATGTGGAGGAGTTCTGTCAGTGAAAGAGAAAAAAATAAAATGAGAAGAATGCCGGCCTCTTTACATTTTTTTGTTTCAAATTTCAAATGCCATGGCCACACATGAGTAGCAATCCAATATGTCTGCACCGTAGCATGCATTTCAACACGACACAAAAAGTTGGCTCAGATAGGAAGCCAGGTCGTGTCTTAGTGAAAACATTGTGCTTTACAGCTTCTTTTCACCTCGCAGTGAAGAGTTGCGTATCAGAGAAAAGATGTGGCTTTTTAAACCATCTTAAAGGCAAAGAGTGAAGCTAACAGTCACAAGGACTGCATTGTAGGGGAGTCGGGCACTCCAAATTGAGAACTAAAAATGGAGGGAAATAAAAATAAATAATTGATAGTGATTTTAAGATGGGATAAATGTTTCAGTGGTTTGGCACAAAAGTCTCTGATGTTAAGTGACTGTAGATGGGAGGTTGGCCTGTAACATGTACATGTAACCTACAAGTTACACATTAATGTGGAGAAATGGAAAGAGACAGAGTTGAAATGTAGAAAGAATATGAGAGTAAAAGAAATCTGGGGGAAAGGAGCGGTGTAGCCAGAGAGACAGAGCAGCTAAGGAAAGGTTAGGATCCTTGCCTTTCCTGAACACTGAGGCTTTTAATCCCGGAACAAAGTCATTAAGGTTCACAGCTACAGAAGAGGCCAATTAAAAGCAGAGCGTAGGCATAAGTCTGGAGAAAGGCATCATTTGCTGCAGGAACCCAGGCCTTTTATCGGACCAGTGGGAGCCCTCCCTTGTGCACCCAGGGAATCAGAGGGCCTGTCAGACATCTCTTGGAGATGTTTTTACTTCAAATAATTCACTTTCACTCAGAAATAGGCCAGTGGTGAATAGCAGTGAGATAGCTTGGATTGGCCCCAGCCCAATGAAAATAATGAATATTTTTTTCACCTTTGGACAGTGTTTATGCCCCACATTGGACTGCACAGTATATTGAAAAAGCACATTGAAACCAAGATTAAAAACTTGACACCTGCTAAAAACAGGTGTAATAATTACACTGACAGAACACAGATGCAAGACATATGTATGTTTTGTAATTTACAATGTCTGTCAGTTCAAACAATATAATTTTACCACTTAATACTGTATATTACAGTGTACACGTGATTTTATGAACATTTATCTCCCTTTATTAGTTGTTAGACCCATACCCATAACCCATTCCTCTTGTAAGTACATTTCTTTACAGACAAAACTACACACTGTATAGAAATCCTCAATTATCTCTCACAAAGCTCCATTTTACTCCAATTAGCTGCTAAATCTATCTGTGTGGTAATTTAATGCTGGGATTGAGTGAAGGGCAAGGGCTTAATCCTGACTTCCTTGTTTACAGAAATAATTGATATTATCAGATTCTCTGTGATTAATGGGCTTACTAAAGAATACCAGGGCTCAGTAGCTCTGCCTGAATGCAAAGCTCAAGAATCATATTACGTATTTCCCTGGAGTTGACTAATTACTGTGTTGAGTTAGGCTTGCTGTGAAGTAAAGACTAGAGAGAGAGATGAGACACACAAGAAGTGTTAAATCTTCTACCAAAGTAAAATATCAATTAAACTTCTGTGGCTCCTTAAAGTTCCCCTTTCCAGAGGTGTATGAGCTAGCTGTGGTCATCTTCACTGCTCCTGTGAAAGTTTGCACCTCAGTCACAGTACAAACAATGTCAGGCCAAATTGTGATCTACGTAGGGCTTGAGAAATGAGATGCATGTTAAATCTGAGGAGAGAGTGGCAATAGTGACTTCAAGATGACAGACAGGCAATAGGAAAGATTGAAAAGAAAAATGCCAGACTAACAAATCTTTGGGAGTCTGGCATGTTAGCAACCTGCACATTTGTTGCAGCTATTAAAAAAAGGCTTGAGCCAGATTAATGGAG
>JBCAUF010000001.1:15849711-15864550 GCA_038406115.1 Haemulon aurolineatum | reverse complement strand
TTGCTCATTCCAACTTGCTCATGACATATTATCATCAGCGTTATCATCGCCCATAAATTACTATATAAGACTACACGTTCGGTAATGGTGGTGAGCAGATTAGTTTTATTTACATTTAGATGTGTTAATGCCCATTCCAGTGAGCCAGCATGCTCAATACTGTGGCCCTGAAATTGAAACAACTTAATCAACTGAATAAATCAAATAATGTTGTTAGCTACACATCTTTGGCACGTCAACGTGTCCTCTGCAAGAAAAATATATTGATGTGCAGTGGCCACATCCATATTTCTAATAATTCACTGTACATATTGATATCATTGTCGATTAATTGATGAATAATAACAATCTTTGTTATTTTGGTTACCTACAGTAAACCATTTTGGGGCGGCAGCTTTCAAGTGATGAAATACTGCACGCTGTTTTGCTGCCATAATGGAGGTCTGCAGCTCTTGAGAGCAACATATGAGAACAGTTTATTGACTCTGCTGCTGCAGACAGTTTCAAATAGATGTATTGTGTTCTGCGTTTAAATGGAACTTGCAAGCATAAAGCATCACGCTCGCTGTTCAGGTGCTTTAAGTTATGAGATCACTCGTGTAAGCTGACAGATAACAGAAAAGTTTACATGTTCCTTTTGTTAAAGAGAAAAACATGATTGTGGTTGTATTCACTTATTTATTTATCTTTTACCTAATCTATAATAATACAAATATTGGCATGTCTCACAACTCAACAGAAAATGTTTACCTACAAAATAAATAATGTCACATGATTAGATTGTGCAAGGGGTTTTATAAACACTATATATATACAATCCGACTTGAAGACAATTATGTTGCTGTTTCAATCGTGTCTGGAACATTGTATGGGATGTTTAGGAAGGCACTGACTAATTACCGATTTTGTTATTTACAAACAGTAAATAGTGTAGTGTGTCACAAGTCCATATTATTTCACTTTTAGCTAGAATACTGCCTCTCCTTATCATGACTCATAGGGAGATATGTGTGCAATAGTTAGTTATACAAGAGGCCTCAATGACAGACCAAGCTGCAGCTGCTTGGAAATATATAGTACAACTGAAAAGCCTCTGGTTTTTTTTTCGATTAATTACTCTGTCATTGTGAATTGAAATGTAGCCTAACTGTGTTGAGTCGTTCACAGCTTGGAATGATTTTGAATGTTTTAGAGGATTTCACTGACTTGCTTCGTGCACCCAACTCCATGTGTAGCATTCTTCATGTTTTATGCCCTATGTCACATATTTCTAAATCTGCCACAATTTGGTTGATATTGTTCATGGTCAGTTGTAGCAAGGAGGTGATTTTGATGGCTTAATGCTTGTAACGCTTTGCCAGGTGTTACAGATCTTAAGGTGTTCATTTTACTCTTCTATTAAGGAAGAGTGTACATACATATAGCGTCACTGTTATATATTCTATTCAGTGCTTGTTCAAAGTAACCACAGTTTTTGGCCTCTGGGGACATCAGTGTTTCCTGTCACTGCTGTACATCAGAGAGTCGTTTCTCCCCAACTAGAAGACAGCTAGTTTATTTCAGAGTGTTCAGATGTATCTGTTTACTCTTTCTTATCTCAGCTCCTTGTCTCTGTCTTCTGGGTGTTTGTCTTGTTAATTTCTCTCATTCTCTCCTCATCGCAACTTCAATTACAGTAGATCCTGGTACATACGTCTCTGTGGTGTCACAGTCCACATCACTCTTCTGTGCCACCATTTGTAATGCTCTAATTTTCTACTGCTCTTGACACCGTGTTTCTGTTTTTCATCACGGTCATGCTTAAGTCCAGCCTTACAGCTGTCTCTGCCACGCCACCACTATTCTGTTGTCAGAAAGAGCAAATTCTCCAATATGATTTTCACACTTCACCCTGGTGCCACAATAATCTTTCAAAGCAACAATGACTGAGGTATTTCAGGCACATTGACTTTGCCATCTTTTATGTTTCCTTTCTTTGGCATATTATTGAAAATATTATTAAATAAGATTCACACATTCAGCCTGCCTACGTTCTCTTCTTACAGTCATTACGCCAGACAATCCCTCATGATAGTTTTCATCTGACTCTTAGTTCTAAAGTTTGAGCCTTTGTGCCTCATTGTATGACAGATCTTTGCAAAAGACATACGTGGCCTAAATACTGCTTAAATGATCATCTGTGTCACATCTGAAGCTCACTAATGGTAAATGTATTTACAGTCTGCTGTCCTACAACCCAGTCTTACATAATTTTATCGTTGACCCATTTTTTGTCTTCCATGTGGGTTACTTTGCATGCTGTATATAGTGCCACCTCACCTTCTCCCGACCTCTTACTTTTGTTAAACCCCGCTCCCACACATGCATGCCGTCATTTCTTCTCTGTCTGATTCTACACATCCTCTTCACTGTGACTAGTGTGATGGTAGGCAGGCAAGACCACAGTGCTCTTCTAACTAACCCAACATTACCAAATACCTTTGGCTGTGGGAAGTTAGGCTTTTTAGTTCCTGGGAAATATAAGGAGAAATAGGCATTTCATCTTAATGAACCTTTTCCTTGAGAGTCGACGTGCACGAAGAAGGCAAATCTATAAAAAGTTCTAAGAAGTAAAAGGCATTAAAGGCCGTTAGCTCTAAAAGGCACATTTCCTCCTTTTGTTCTGACTGTGATGGAGGTAATTCTCCAGATTTGCACTGAAAACACTACTTAATATCTTTGGCTTGTGGGAATAAAAATGAAAATGGGTCTCAAGGTCCTTATTACAAGACTCTTGTGTCAATCATTTTCAAACAAGGCCTTCATCTACAGCACTGTATGTCTCTTCCCTCCATCCTGCCTTTGAAACCTTATATATATAAGACTGGACATACTGTGTGTGCATTGAACCTGAAGATTAACTCCTCTGACTAGGTCGAGTGAGTACAAACTTAAAATATTTTGTCAAGTTAAGACGCATAACCTTGCACCAACCGTTCACCCTAATAATGACAGTTCACATAATAAGAATAAACAACAGCATAACACAGTGCATGAGTAGAGCCATGCAGACTTCAAATCTATGCACATAACAGACAGCAGACATTAAACTGACAACAAGCATGAACATGACCACGACTGTGAGGGTTGTATTTTTCACAGTTTGGTATCTGTCCTCCTCGTAGGGACTTCTTATATGTGTATTTTTACATTATTTAAGTGCAAGTTTTGACAGCTCCATGCAAAAATTATCTGCTTTATTTCTTCCAAGATTTTGTATCAATGAGTTGACTAATACCTACATAACTAAACAGCTACAGATGTCCAGGTGGACGTCCTTCTGTCTCATGAATACAAAGTTGACTTCTCCTTTTGAGCAGTTCTCATAACCTTAGCAGGAGGATTTGCCAAAAAGTCTTGAAGAAATGTCTTTTTCAGTCCAATTAAGTCTGTCATTGCCCTTTAGCAGTAAAATGTGGAGGCAGCAGAATTTTTCCACAGCCAGCAGAGGTCATGTTCATGTGTGCTTGCCTAGCTCTATTCTTATGAGGGCTTCTTGCCTTTTTCTCATCACATTCACAGCCTCAGCTCATTTTGAGTGGGTGGGACAGGGGAGATTTCAACCAGACAGGTTGTCTCCTGACAGTACTGTAAATTGTGAGTAACATGTAATTTCTAGAGGTTCCCAGTGTCACAGGCTCATAGTGTTTCAGCAGGACTTAGTATTATTAGATCAGTATGGCATATGTGACAGGGAACATCCTGTTCTAGGTAGTACTGTAGCTGTCTATCCAACATGCTGAGCTCTGGGAGATCATCTTGGCAGCCATCGTGCATCAGGACGATGCTATCAAAGCAGAGAGAGCCAGGGGAGTAATGGGGTTGAGCCAAGTAAAATCGGCATATTCTATTACAGACAGATTAATGGATAGAAGAAAACTGGGGTTAAAGAGGTAGGAAAGGTGGAGGGAGAGGCCACTAATGACGAGGTGATGAAAACTACAGAAGAAGTGGACTCCAAGGAGGAGTTAACTCCAAACTAAATAAATGTTACCATGTATGCCATTCAAAAGGGCTTTATGGGAAGGTTTTATGACCACAACAAAGTGCAACACTTGGCTTTGTCAGAAACGCTCACACATGCAGACTCTGCATCTGGTAAACGGTATCATGAGACTGTTTTTTTGTAAATGTGTCATTGGGGCTCTGGCCTGGTTGTCAACATTTGCTTGCGGCACTTTATAATAATAGCAGCTGTAATAGCAGCCCAGCAAATGGAGATCCCAAATTGGATTTATTTAAAGATGGTGCAGATCTTCCTGTAGTTTGATGCAGTTATGTTTTTGTTTACACCAATATGAAATGTACTTGTATATAAGATGACCAGTTTTAGCTTTCTGTTATTATTAGATTTATGTGTTTTGAATATGTTAAAAAGTGTGGCCACATTCACCCTTTTTAATCCGTAAAGTGTATTTTCATTACCTCATTTCCTTACATAAAACTCAGTGTAAAAGAAATCATTTGAAATCTCTTGTGGCAACAATGAGTGGAGCTAGCTTTGAGTTTGTCGGTCAAAAGACAAGTTATAGTGGGTGCTTTTTCAAGACCACAATTGTGGTCGGGGCCTGAAGTGGCTCTACGGAGCTTAAATGTAAAGTAGCGTGCTTTATAAGTTGCTCCTTTAACGTACACTATATCAAAGCAGCCACTATAACTATTAAAGCGTGTGTGTGTGGTGGGTGATGATGTAGTCTGCATTACAAAGCTGGGGTGCAAGAGTGGTGGTGTTAACTGTCTGCTGGCGTAATGAGAGAGTGAGCTGTCAGAGACACGCATGTAATGGCTCCCTTGCCAGCCGCCCAGTTCAGGCCCTGTGGGACACAGCACAGACACACCATTTCTTTCACACTGTCTCATCTCCTGCACTCTCTCTCACTCTCCCGCTCTCCTCTCTCCGTCTCCCCCCTCACTTCCTCTCCCTTTCTCCTTTGTTAAGCTCTGACCTCAACAGGGTGCATGGTCGGCCTCTCATATCTTTTGTCTCTTTCTACCATACAGATAGTAAATCCCACACATTCCAACAGTCGCATACACACATACTGAATCTCGCTCGGCATGCAGGACTCAGGAGGGGCATTTAGTGACTATATCCCCTAGGATGGCCTACTCTATTCAGTGTGCACTGGGTTTCTCATGGGCAGTCAAGTCTACCCTCACAGAAACAGGCAAGCAGGCAGCAGCTTCTCAGTAGACTGGGCAGAATAGTCACACTCTGATGGTACATCTTTATCTCTCTGACAGCTATGTATGCTTTAAGGACTGCTGTGTTAGGGGAGTGAGTTTACAGTCAACTTCCTGCTGGACGTGTCCTTCAAGTGCAAGGTCATTCCACTCTTGTAGTTTAACAGAAAAAAAAAAGGTTATGCAGCTTTCATATTAAATTTTGACATTGGTAAGAGACATAAAAGAGGCTGCTAAATATTCCCCACTTGGTTATACAATGTTCTTAACTAAAAGGGGCTGCTTATGTGCAGTGCCACAGTTGCACCTGTAGTCTCAAAGATAGGGTTCCACAAATTGCTCATTCATCCTATGGCTGAGCTTTTTCCCTCTCCTCTTTCCCCCTGCTCTGAGCCAATCCATAAGCATTCATCCCAGGAGGCCTGTCGTTATGACAGTTCTTTCATCAGCCATTACTGCTGGTGTTAATGGCATCCTCATGCTGACTTTAAAGACTGATTATCATATTGTGGAGGTTGATTGACAGTTGACCTTCACACTAGTTTATGGAGAGCTGGCAAGATACAGTGGGTCACCTCGATTGCCTCGGTGACAGCGTATTAATACTAATCTGATAGAATTACCAGGAACCAATTAATCTGCAGACCCCAGACAAGACGGTGGTTAAAGAGATAGTGCTGCTTCACAGCTTGGCAGATATAGTCACTAAATGCCCAGTCCTGCATGCTTCTCAGTGAGATTCATTTGTGCATGTGTGTGTGTATGTGTGATTGTTGGCATGCACGCGATTCACTTGGCCGAGGTACACACATAGGTGCATGGACTTCACTACAGGTGTGGTTAATTACTGCCAACTCCATGTGTGTGATAACCCAAAAGGTGAGGCGTCACGGCTGTGCAAATGCTTAGGTGAGGTTACACTGACCCAGCGTGGTATGCTGCCGACTTATTAGTGCAACAAATGAGACGGGGCGGAAAAACTGTGTGTGTGAACTATCATGGAGCCTGACTGCACTGTGTGTTGAGACATCTGTTGATACTTTTATGGTGTATAATATGCATTGATACTGGCGATTGAAATACTCTTTCATTTTGCTCATTCAAATGTTTTTGATGTCATTTTTTTTTCAATGACTTTTATAAACATGATAATAATAAAGGAATAGGGTTCTCAGAAGGTATTGCATGTATGGAGTAAACTTGTAATGTACCTCACTCTATGAAAGAAATTTAATGTAACCACCTCGAAGCAGTGGTATTATTTTTACTGACCAGATGTTATTTTAAATTCTAGTGAAATATTGGATACAGTAATTGTATATTGGATGATACGCTATACATGAAGAAATACGACCATGAGTATTTTGTGTTAGATTTGAATTCCCGCTATCATATAACTTCAGAGAAAGAATGTAACTATGGTTTTGTTGTAAAGTGTGGCTATTTCCACATATTGAAAATACTGCACATTTCCTGTTGAATATATGAATTGATGATGCTTTGGTTAAAAGTAACCAACCGTAACCCTCCCACTGGCACATTTACCATTATCAATTTTCTCCCTGTCAATGGTGGAGCTTGTCACTCGAGATTCTGTTTCCTTTTCAAATTGACCTCTCTGGATATCATTGATAATTAAACATTTTCACAGGAGGGCGAGGAAATAAGGGCTGTGTTTGTTCAGGGAGAGATAACATTCTCAGACAGTAACCAAAGCATGGCAGAACAGCCGGGCAATATTACCTCACGCTGAGCTGCATAATAAAGAGGTCCCGCATGCATATTAATATCCGCACTCTGCATAATGTCTACATCTCATGACAGGCACGGAAATACACAGACACCTCACTGGCGTTGCTTAACCGTTCCAATGCTTCACCATGGTTATTTGCGTCCACATTCCCTCATGCAGGGCAGGCTCTCCCCTAACCCTGGTCTCACCCACGTCAACTCCTCTGGCCCTGGCTGCCAGCCTCTTTCCCACACTTCGCCAGTCTTGCACACGAACACTCCTCCTTAGAAACGCATGGTGGAGGTGTGTGATGCCAAACGAGCTCCTCGTTACCTCCCTCCTGCTCGGTTGGTAGAAGCTTTTGGAAGAACTACAGCGACATCTGCATGTGCCATGGTTACAAAACGCCAGGCTCGTACCCACCCACTTCACTGGGCTTCCCCTGCCAGCCTGCTCCCCGTCTGTACTGCCCCTCCTCTTTGCACCTGCGGCAATCATTTCTCAAATTACTAAACATGGCTAATTGTGTGAGGCGTGAAGCTCACTTCATTTAAATATTCTGGCTTGGGGGGGATTTTCCTTGCATAGGGGAAGAATTAAGCAAGGATGTCTGGAAAAGGGATCCGCAATTAGATACACAGGTCTCTGTGGAGTAAAATTTTACCACGGCAATGTTTTCCGTGCTGTTAATGTTGTACCTCACTGGGGTATTGCTTTGTAGGAGAGCTGATTTTGTTCAATTAGAATCTGAATTTATATTCTTTTTTTTCTGTATATAAAAAAAACCTTTTTGTTTTAATGTCACTGTAATCTAAATATTATTTAGGAAGTGATTAGTTTGGAAAGTCTCTTAGGAAATAGGCTGTTTTCAGTCTCGTTTAAATTTAAAACATTTTTAAACCTTGAAATTAGATTAAGAGGAGGCATTGGAACTGTCAAAGTGCTATCGTGGGTCACTGTGTTTCTCTGCAGTAACCATATCTTATAATGTGTGTATGGAAAATGTGTACTCTCACAGTATGTCCTGCGTGTGTGCATTTATTTGTGTGTGTGTTTATTTGTGTGTGGCAGTGGGGAGGAAGGGGAGGAAGGGGGTGGGGATGTTATTTATCACTAATTACTCTAAACGTAATAGGCCTGGTTCTAAAGCGAGGTAGATTTTGATTGTTCGGTGTATGTTTATGGGAGGACCACGTTGGAGTGGTTTTTGTTGTTTTGTGTTGGAAGAGCATGGGGCAAAAACAAAACAGAAGAGCAATGAGTTATTCCCATCAAGAAGTTTCTCAGCCCTCAGTCACAACAGCCTGACTCACACCTGCTGCCACCTGCAATGCTCTGCCCACATTCCACATTTTAAAACCTTACATGAACTGTCACAAAATTAACGCTGAATTGTTAATTCAAACAAGTTTTCTGTATTCACGATTTGATTTTGTCGCATGCAAATAATTCTGAAAAAGGTCCGAAAATGCAATAATAATCTAATTACTGTTCCATTCACAATTCCACAAACATTCATTAGTTCTACGTGAACACATTTTCACTGTAGGTGAGATGGCTCCTTGCACAGATTGTAAGGTGCTCAATTAATCCGTGTCGGAAAGGTTGAGCGCACTGACTTTTTTTAATTAATGTTGAATTAAACGAATTGGCAGGTTGCCAGAGACCAGGCACACAGCTTTGAAGATTGTCATCGCATAATGAGTCGTTTTTTTTCTCTATATTTTATGCTTTTCTGTTTCCAGTCCCCCGCTCTCCGCTGCCATTTGCCCGTATGCCTTAGCGATTTAATGATATGCAAATGAAATATGCATAAAACCATTCTGCTGTAGGATGATTAAGCACAGAGGACATTAGCCAGTGCCCGCCACAGTGTCTGTTGTCTCCTCTGCATTCCGCTTCGGCCAGGCGCCAACAAGACCACTCTAATAAAGATCAATGCTGCTAATGCACTGATCATTTGAATAACACAAATAATATCCAATTTGAGAGAAATTAGATTCCAGGAAGGATTCTTCTCGCTCCAGTTTTGTAAGATCCAGAACCAGGAAAGGCAGATGTCTTCATATCTGAGACTTCTAGAGAGCAGGCAGAGAGCAAAGAGACCAGGTTTTCCAAGAGGGAGCACATGAACACCACTGGCAATGCAGGAGCTTTTCTCTGCTTGTTTGTGAGTACTGTGGCATTATTTGACTACTGGCATATAACGAAGGAAGAAAAATATCCCCGTTCTTGCTTTCCCTCTCTCTCTCTCGCCCTCTCTCTCTCTCTTCCACACACACACACACACACACACACACACTCTCCACCCCCCATTCCATTCTGCTCTCTCGTGCAAGCCCTCTTTTTTTTTTTGTAATCCATTTGTGTAATGAAGACGCTGCACAATTAACATCCCCCATGGAATTAAATAAAAGGGTGATTATCCAAAGTTCATTAGCTCCGAAAGATTAGAATATCCACGTTTCCCCGCGACGAATATGGAAAAAAATACGGCACCAATTACAAATTAATTTGTTAATCGTATTTGTTGCGATCGCGATTATCACGTTAAGAGATGCCCAAAAAGATGCCATCTTTCAAGCGGTCCCTCCTCAGTGGTGGTACAACCAGATTCAGACATCTTGGTAGTGCCAAGGTTGGGCAGCAAGCACAAAGATGTTATAATCCCTCCCTTTGGATGACTTCCTTAATTATTCATATTGCACAACCATGCTTCTTGTCCAAAGAAATCCAGAAGAAAAAAAAAAACCTGAAACAGTAATTGTTGGCTGGCAGTGGATGAATATCCTCGCGTTGCTAATTACTGTATTAATTCCGACTATGCATATTAACAATGAAAACGAACTTAATGAATGCCTCCGTTGTGTGTCTTTGCAGCAATGCCCATCCTTGGCTCCGTGCCCGATGCCAGCAGACCTCGCGGGAACCACAGAAACGTTCCTCCGGACCCCGAGAGTATCCCGAACCGCAACTCAAACCAGGTGGTAGGTCTGCGTTGCATCTGTTTATGATAGTTTAGCGCAGGAGGGAAAATCCTGAAAGGGTGGAGTTTGTTCATTTCTTTTGGACGGTTGGCAAGAAGGGGGCAAAAAAGTCGTGGAGATGTGGGGTGTGGGTGTGGAGGACGTAATGAGTTCCCACGGCCTCACTACCCCCAGTTTGGTTGCAGGCAGGCCAGCACCTCCCCCTCAGTGTCTCCTGAACTCAGGTTGCCTTCTTGTTCCTGTGCCTTCTGTACCCATTCCACTCAGTTTTTGTTGTGTCCGTGCCACCTCCCTCACTTGGCTCTGATGCTGCTGGATACCATACTGAACCTATAGGAATTCAAGTCTGTGATGATTGCTGTGAATATAGATGAATCACACAAATACTTTCATTCCTCTCTGCTATTGCTTGGCTTGCTGCAGATGTAGAAATTCCCAATCTGTTATGGCTTCTTAAATTTTGTCTGCTGAAAGAAGTTGTCCCTGTCGCAGAAAAAAAAAAGATTGTCCTGAGGAAAGCAGGATATGTGATTAATTTTGAACAGCACAAGTTCAAATGGAGGAAAAAAAAGTGAATTAATTCCTGTCTGTCCGTTGATTATAATTTGTTTTGGCAGTTCATTAGTATGCATCCTCATGTTTGCATTTTTTTGTCTCCCTTTTGTGTCTGTGACATTGTAAACAGCTGCTATTGAGCTTCAGGCACAGTCCCTCAGGTCCATTCTTCCCCCCCTCCTCCTCTTGTAGGCAGGCACGCAATTGATTGGCAGATTGGCAGCGTCTGTTGCAGCACTGCCTATGGTACATGTTCAGTGTGGCTGCCAGCCAGTGCAATAAGAAATGGCGGTTTACACTGGGGAAAATGTGGGGTAAAGGGGGAAGGGAGTTGGCACAAAAAGAGGCACTCGCTTCACACCCTCTACCAACAGTTCGCCGCTTTTGTCTCGCTTCATCTTGTTTTTTTGTTGTTGTTTTATCCCCATTAAGGATTCTTTTGTTGATAGTTCAAGTTGTTCCTTTGATGAGTGTGCCACCCTAATTAACGAGGCAAATGTTGCTCTAATTAGTCATATCGGGTGCTGTAATGTCTCTGTTTGCTTTTTTCTCTTTTGTTTTTGCCAACTGATACGTGAAGGGTATCCGATTGTGTTGCTTTGGTTTGATTGTGGTATATCTCCCTCGTCCTTCGCCAGTTCTCCTGCCACGTGATGCCATCACATCCCCGCTGGCACACCACTTGAGACCCGCAAGTGCCAAATTATTGCTCCTTGGGCATTCTCCAAACCAATGACTTTTACCCAAGTCCATAAATGCCAACTGTGAGATGGAAATGGCGTCTGTCATCGCCCGTATATTCCAAGGGTACGTCCTTTACTGCTAACGAATGAGTTGGCATGGCGTCTCCTGCCCAGATGGCTGGCTGGCTGCCTGGCACAGAGAGCTGTGCCTCAGATGGTTAGAGAGCGAGCAAGAAGGAGCGAGTAGGAGGAGCTTCCTTTTGTGCCACCGCCACACCTCCCAGTCATCACGAGAACAACAAAACAGCCTTAAGTTTCGGTTGTTTTTGTTTAAGAATATCCATCTCCTTCGTTAATCCCATGTGGTGCCGCCTCCATTTCCCGCTCTTGTGCATGTGGCACCCATTACTGTAGGTTCACTTCCTGTCTCACATCCTCTGCGATGCACAGTTTTTGCTGTATTTCTGAATATCCACCCTTGTACTTCCATCATGATGCCATGCAGCAACAGAATGGCAGCTCCCCACGATTAATTCAGGAGTAAGTCACATCTTCACGTCTTCGTCAGCAGATGTTTGCTTGTCCTCCTGAGGGATGGATAAGTATGTGTCTGAAGACGTGTCTCGCCACTCCAACTTCTAATGTTTACAAGACAGCCCCCAATCCGTTAAAAAAGAAAAAAAAAAACAAGTACAAAATAAAATAAAAACTCAATAGAATGGAACGCGACCAAAATGACGACAGGATCCTTCTGTCTCCCAGGCTACATTTAACCATCTACCCTAGAGAGCGAACAGAAGTCCGCCTTGGTGCTACCACTGAATGGATGGCACTGTGCCAACTTCTCTCTGCCATCAACCGCATTCGCTCCTTGTTTCCCTTATTTGCCCATCCCCTTTCTCTCTCAGTCCCTCTCTTACCCACCCTCCTCCTCTCCCTAGTTTTCCTTCCACATGCCCAGGACACCCGCCTTCCATCTCCCTCTTTTCTTCTATGGGCTTGACATTAATTAACATTTGGGTTAATTGATTCTAAAAGCTGATGATTTCTTCCAGCAGTCCTCGTAAGTCGGCCGGCTAGCTGCTCTGCGCCCTGCTGTGTAACCTCGGTGCCTGGCATCAGCTGTGCCTCTGCTTTGCCCTTTCTTACACTGCTCCTGGATGGAGAAACAGAGAGCCTCCGTCCACAACCGGCAGCCCTAGTGTAGTGCAACAAAACCAGGGTGAGCTGTGCCTGTATGTGCCACGGTACACAGTGAAGAATTTCAAACTGCTTATCCGACTGTAGCTGATTGAAGTTGACGTTTTGCTTGCTGATCCCACCGCACAGTGTTGTCCTGGCATTTTGTAAATAATCACAGTCCTCCTCCTACCACCTTCAACTCTTTTTTTCCTCACATACATTTCTCCCATTTTACTCTCCGTGCCTCTCTTCCATATCTACACACTACTCCCCTCTCTCTCTCTCTCTCTCTCTGCCTCTCTCTCGCCCTCTCTCTCCCTCTCTCACTGTTCGTAATTGTCTTTAATTGTATCATAATCACTTACCCCGTTCTTTTAAGCTGCATTAGTGACCATCTGTTTTATCGTTACTTACTTGTGGGACGTGGATGAGAAGTGTAACGAACGGGCTGTAAACAAATGACTCGTCTATTCGGACATTTCTGATAAAGCTCTGTGTATACGCGCAGTAATTATCTTTCCTCACTCGCCATTAGCTGTTTCGTCAGTAGCGCATATTTGATTAAATAATTATCTTAGCCACATCTGCTTTTTCTCTTTCGTAGATTTTTTTTTTTACGCTGGTCGTTTGTTGCGGCGCTGATGAGGTTAAAAGCGGAAGACAAAAATAGTTTAATTATTCAATAAAATCCCCCTCCCTCTGAAGACGGTATGCACACTGCTAATTAGCAGTGCTGCGACTTGCTTTAATAGTCGAGGTAGAATTGACTAATTAAGAGAGAAATTTAAAAACGCTCGCAAATACCGAGCGATATCTGATTGCTATGTCAATTCTTACGTATTTTCTCTCTTACGTCTGTCTATGTACTGTACACATTTTATGTTTGGCAGCTGTGCAGCTGTGTAATTAAAGATGATCTATAGAGGAGGATTTACACACCGAAATTATCCTGCTCCTCTTCGAAGTCTCCTCAGTCTAGTGTTTGAGGGAAGCGGTGGCAAAGGGCTTCATTGGGCTCAAACATGCTATTCCTTCTTGTTTTACACTCTTTTGTTTTTTTTTCATTATTAAATAAAAAGCAGCAACTGGGCAATTGAGGCAACAAGAGGAATCCATTATGCAAATTGCCTCCATTTGCATAATGTCTTATGCCAGGAATATGCAAATGAATCGTATAATTTATGAGCGCCTGTGTCTGTCTCATAGTGTTCCCATAACTTACAAAGAGTTTTTTTTCTCCCTCCTCCTCTCTCCTCCTATCCAAGCTGGCACGACACGCACCACACTCACAGACTAGACCCACACCAAACAAGCACACCCACAAAAAGGGGTTGCTAGCTGGGTACTATGACTGGGTGGGAAAAACTTGTCTGGCAGACTGATGAGGGATAAGGAGGCAGGGAAGGGGCGGGGACGGGTGGTATGGGAGAAATGTGTAGGGGGGCATGTAAATCCCTCTACAAAGGCTCAGTAGCAGATGCTAATTCTCTAAAACAACTGCGAAACTAAATAAAATGAGAGGCAAAAAACAAAGGCGGAAGATTTCGACTGGGCGGAGCGACAGCGGTTTCTGACTTTTCTTTTTGTCTTGTTGCGAGAGCGTTGGTTCTGCGCTCTTTCCCTTTTCTTTGATGCCCGCTTTTGAGAATTTTTTTTCTTGTCACTGGAGCTGGCAGCTTTTTCCTCTTGTGGAGGATTTCCTCATGAGTCAGTTGGATGAAGGCAGCTGAGTGCTGGGTGGGATGGAGAGGAGAGAGAAACACAGAAGGAGAGAGAGGCTGTATCTCAAGGCATGCGTGTGTGGGCTCCAGTCAGTCTCCACCAGTACCCTGGGATGCCACCACACAGCCCAGCCAAGCCCAGCACAGAGCATCCAGGCTGTATCCAGGGAAACTAGGACCAGACTCGTCCTGACGAGTGATATGAATTGCTCACCAGTTGTTTGGGCTTCTCATTCCCCAGCAGGATTCTGTTTGCCGCAATTATTCTATTACGACTCGTTTGTGATGATTGGCCTGCTTTGCATACTTGATGTGAGGCTAACGGCTAAAGAGACAAGTCTACATTGTTCCGGAGGAAAAAAAGCCACGGGGGACTGCGCTGGAGAAAAGGCTTCCACCACTGCACTCCAATTCATTGAGGACATGAGTGTTGACCAAAAAAAAAACCTTGTTTGTTTTTTCTGAATTCGTCCTCAGGGCCTGTTCTCACAGAAATTCCAGACTTCATGTCGTCATATTTTTTGCATCAGCTGCCTCTGTGCTCGAAGTCGGAATGCACTCTTTCTACATTTCATCACAATTGGACACTGTCGAGCTCGTGATTATAGAAAGGTGTTTCTGCCAAGACCGCCCCATTGCACACAAACACAATGAGTGTGCCCACCTCCCCCTGAGCCTGAAGGGGCATCTGTTCCCTCCTTGTTGGACAGTGATTGTATAGCAACAGACGTATATATATGTGTGTGTGTGTGTGTG
>JBCAUF010000001.1:15833790-15848249 GCA_038406115.1 Haemulon aurolineatum | reverse complement strand
ATTGCTGGCACAAAAGATAAATCAACAAAGCAGTTTTAAATGTCAATGTAGCTGAGAATTCTGACAACCTTTTTAAATTGGCACAAGGATAACCTTGTGTGACACTGACTGCTGCTTGATTATGTCAGTTGCCTTTCAAATTTATGTTTGTTTAAGATGACATTGTAAGCTAAGTTTTTGTATGTGTGCATATGTTTTGTTTGCATATGTTCTATGATGTTAATGTACTGTATTCTTGACCAAAGTAATAACGACAAAGATCTGGCAATAAGAATTGCCTAAAGCAGCAATTTTCCAAAGAAGAAGTAGACATGAGCAATTTTTTTAAAAGTCAATATCATTTTGTTAACAGAGGAAAGTAAGTATTTACTGTTACACAAAAAAATATGCTCTACACTCTGCCTATAAAAAATCACTTAGGATATCATCTCAATCTAAAATAAACTTTACTACTACTATAAATTATAGTTACTTTAAGACCCTAGTCTTATGACAGAACATGGTAAAGACTGACACCATTTTGTTTCTGTTGAACACATTTTTTTGTCATAGAAGTCTTTTGCATTGTTTTACCTGTGCGACTCATGCACAGTCTGCTACAGGTACCATGATTATGGGCTGTAACTAACTGGCACAAGATGTGGTGGTTACACAGAAGGAACAACAAGCATGCCAATAGTGAAGTAGAGTTCGTATGATCCACCTGCACTGTTTTATACAATATTCATGATTTACTTGTGGTTGAAAGTGTATCATTAAGTCATTCACCAATCATAATGCATCCTTGTATCTCTATCAAGCCAACCTGTGTAAATATTTGTTGGTCTATTGGGCTAAGCCAAAGAGCAACTGATTGAATGTATTTAATCTTTAAAACCCATTGTTTGCTCATTGTTAACATCTCAGCTTACAATGGGAACTATACCAGAATACTACCAGAATCGGAACTGTGATTATAACCTTCTTTTTCAAGGTTTTCTATCTTGCATTGTACGAAAATTATACCCTTTTAACTGATAGTGTCCTTGGTTGAATAAAATCAAACGGACTGTTCATCGATTAAATGTGTTTCATACAGTTTTTCTGTCAAAATTCACAATTCACCTCTTTCAGTCACTTGTCATATTAAACTAGAAGAGGCAGCAGCTGTTCAGGACTACCTTTTGTTCCATTTGCAAGGACCAAGCAAAGTGCAAACTTTAGAAAACGAAAAAAGGACAGGACAAGGCAATCGGTTAATATCCAGGTGTGATGGGCAAAAAAAAAAACAAATCCAGAAACTTTTAGAAGCATTTTCATAGTACTTCTCATATCGAGAACTTAAAAGGTTATCATATTTGCCCAGCCGATGAAATTATTTTTCTTTTTTTATTATTTGTACTGAAATTTCAATTAAGACTCATTAAGAAGTGAGATGTATTAATTCACCTTTGGGTGCATGTTTACTACAGTATATGGGTCAGTGAAACCTGCTACTATTTTTTACATTCATTTGTTACATAATTAATTCTGCCAGATGTGTGGTTATAAGCTGCATGTTCAAATACCAGCATTGGTCTCTATTTTATGGGTACTAATTGGTTATACTAATCATCTAAGTGAATTTATATAAAAATGTTACATTTTGAAGCCTGTCATATATCATACATGGCTTTTAGTACAGTAGGATCTGCAGACAAGCACATAGAAAATATTAGTCACCTTGATTTAACAGTCCAACTGTCCAGTTCTCCAGTGGGCTTCACTATTGATTCACCCCAGTGAGGGTCTGTCTTGTGCACACCTGACTACTGTGACCAGCAGGCCATACAGTTGGATGGCTACACACTTACTCATAGAAGTGGAGTTACAGCTGACAACTGTTCTGTTTCTGTTTTGTTTGTACATACATAGCACTCCAACAGGCTTCGCTATTGGTAACTTCTGGAGCAAAGGCCATTAGGGATATGACATATTCCCAGCTGGGCCTAATTTCATGGCCACTGAGGGCTGTGCCTAACCACACTCATTCAACCTGTGTCTGTAAATCCAAACTGAATGCTACCTGATCTCCAATGGAGCTTGATGGGGTTGCTAGTATTAAACCAGATTGGTGAGTGCTAGCAGGTTTTGACGTGGCTAGAGTTTGCCAGCTAGTGTTGGATAGTAACGTAGCCAGAACAGTATTTTTGTAACAGGGGCAGGCTGAGTGACTTGTGACGTGTGTTGCTACCAACTAATACGGCCAGTGTGAAAATCTGTTTCATGCTTGTTTGGTGGAGCCTGAATAGGATAAACTAATGGTGGAGCCCCAAAATAAAACCTATCATGAAATTGTACGTATGAATGCATCTAATCTTTGAAAACATTGTTAGCATCATGACATTTGATTTGACTGATGTTGTTGAGCTGGCCTCATAATAAGCCTGATTTATTATGAGTCAGGTGAGTTTGGAGCATATTAACTGCACATATTGTGTCATATACAAATAATGGCTCATGATATGAGGAAAGCGATATGTTTAAAGGAAAGGCATACATGAGAAGCAAGGCTAGATTGCTACTCTCACTGAAATCTCCCTTCACGTTCATTGCACCCCTTGACCCTTCAGCACACATTAGTAGGTAAAGATTTATTTCAGCACAAGATGTTCCCATAAAAGTGGCAATCTTGTTCCACTAGCATGAAGGTTTTAGCATTCTGGGTAACAGCATCTGAAATCACAGAGACATAAATTGGTTTGTCCATAAATACACTACATCCTTGAGTAATGGAGCCTGCCCACAGTATGTAAAAGCACATGGTGTTCAATAGCCTTTGCTCTCCTATGTAATAATAACAATATGAATACACACCTTCCACATTGAGTAAACCCTCCATTTTGCTCTGAAGAAGATTTTAGGATCTGATGGGAATTGAAAGGTAGCTGTTAAGGTGAATTTTGTTTGGGAAAAGTGTCAGTATGTAGTCACCTGGTGATTATTTGATTAGTTGTTAGTTGTGTATATCAATTTTTCAATGTGTATTTGTCAAGGATAGGTCAAGATTTTAGAATATTTAAATTTAATTACAGAACAGAAAACTTCAAGCAGTGATGAAGGGCAGTCACGGCATCCACAGCAGACGTCGATTGACGGTTGGCAGGCTCAACTCGGAAACGTCAGCGCAGCTCGACGGAAGCCAGTGTAGCTTCCTGTGTCCACCGTGAGGATGACACTGTGAAAATTTGATGTTAATCAAATTATGTTTGCCACACAAGGCCTATTTCCTGTTGTCAGTAGGTGTCGGAATGGCTGTGACGCTCAATTGTCATGTCATGACAATCATTGTCATGTCATTGTTAGGCTGGGACTATTATCAAACATGTGAAATTTCCTTTCAATCTTATGATGTTTGTCACACGAGGCCTACTTCCTCTTGCCAAATGTGAAGTCAACTGGATGAAATCCCTAGGAGGAGTTAGATAAAGTACAACATCTGCAAATTCAAAATGGCTGACTTCCTGTTGGGTTTAGACTGTGCCATCAAGAGGATTTTTTGTAGGTCTTGATATTATACACGTGTACGAAATTTCATAAACTTCAGTGAAACGTGCTGCGAGGGCTGCTTCGTTAAATGATAATAGGGGGCGCCATTGAGCTACTTTGCCACATCCATGTGCATATTGTCATATAGATGTGTTCAGTGACTCTTATCAAACATGTCAAGTTACGAGCTGACTGGACAAAGTATGTTTGAGTGATGACAACTTCCAATGTCATGGCAAAGGATTGAAATTCACCGCACTGCCAGAGCCACGCCCCTTGACAAAAAGTCACAATATTTGCAATAATGCATCTTCAGGGTCTTCAGGCTCTTCTGACCATGTTTGAGAAGGATCAAATCCACCAGCTCGGAAAAGTATGTCAAAGCATAAAACATGTTGTCGCCTGTTGCCAGCAGGGGGTGCTGTGACTAAAAGTGAATGTTACTGTTCGGATGTCTTCAGGGCGAGACTCCAATCTTGCATGTGAAGTTTTAGCAGATTATGGTTAGGGTTATCATGTACAGCCGAGGTACAGCAACTTCCTACTTCATGGCTAAGGACCGAAATTCCCAGCACTGCCACGGCCACGGCCCTCGACAAAAACTCAAGCTTTGAGCAGCTTTTCATCTCAAATGTCTAATGATGGCACAGACCAAATTTGAAGTCGATACGATTAATTCTCTTGGAGGAGTTTGTTAAAGTATGACACGTGCAAATCGCCTGAAATAACCACTAAACTCAAAATGGCCGACTTCCTGTTGTGTTTGCGGAATTGCTCTAAGAGACTTTTTTGTACATCTGGACATGACCACCAAGTTTCATACCTTTAGATAAATGTTGACCCAGGTACTTTAGGGGCTGTTGAGTAATTTTGCCACACCCATGATCAACCATAACAAAAGGGAATTTCTCCTATAGTTTCATGAGTTTCCAAGCATGTTTCGTACCTCCAGGATACGATTTCATTTGGGAAAGAAAGAAAGAATTCCTTCAGTTTCAAGAAGACTTCACAGCAGTTGCTGCTCGGGTCCTAAAAATGGAATAGTTATTATGAGTGTCGTCTGTTCAGTGGGCTCTTTTCTGCACAAAGGCTGTATAGGATTTGCTACTGCGATGTGAGATCAGCTAGATGCTCAGGTTACTGTTAGAAGGTTGTGCATAATGTTAGCTGCTGCAGTGAAGCTCCTATTAATGACTGCCAGCTCTATATCTACAATGTGTGGACTGCTAAGGCCAGTTACCAGCTACAAGCCAGGATGAATTACTTTGAAGAAGCCTGTGCGCTCCAAAATACGGTTCATGGCCCAAAACATGGACAAGTATCACAGCTAGCATAACAACTATATAGTTTGCAATGATTTTTGAAAAGTATTTTTGCTTGAAACGTCCTCCATAGCTTTTGTTGAGTTGGACCTTTCCCAGCTTGAATTAAGCAAGCGATTGTTGCTGTGGTTGTCTGATTGCAGGGTTGATATGATCTGGTCTGATGTTAGGGTTATGTTAGTGTTGATTGAGAGTATTTCTGTCAATTCTGAACGTTTTTTTTCACTAAAACAATGCTGATTTCAAATATGATGAATGAATGATTATTTTTATTTCTGTATTGACCAGAATAATTTTGATGATCATTTTAATGATGATCAAATGTTATTTATTCTGGACCAAGTGGGACTTGTGTAAGCATCCAATCAAAATGAAAAACAAAAGACCAGTATGGATCTCAGATCATCCAACTGGCACGGTTTCCTGATAAAGGAGGCTGTTGGAGAGGGAGGCAGAGAGAGAGAGAACATTACACTGACCGAACCTCCTTTAATTACATCCCACAATCCTCTTTACTTTTCACTGTCAGCTCTGCTAAAGCTTTCAAGACAACACAGTACTGAAATTTAAACTGTGTATATATTTAGGCAGAACAAAGT
Source organism: Haemulon aurolineatum (assembly GCA_038406115.1). NCBI lineage: Eukaryota > Metazoa > Chordata > Actinopteri > Lutjaniformes > Haemulidae > Haemulon > Haemulon aurolineatum. The sequence continues at coordinate 15,842,821 of JBCAUF010000001.1, read as the reverse complement.
AGGAATATTGTTTTACACATCGAAATTAATTTTTAATTTTAGAATATTTCCAAATAAAACTGTAACCGTGTTAAAGAGGCCAGTGCAGCTTTGGTCCTTTAGCTCATCTGTGCACATAGGATATTCAGATTTCTTAATTCCTACCTGAAGATGCCACTACCTGAACTATTGTTTTTGTTCTTGTATATTTTTTGTTGTGCAGTGCTTTCCTAATCTTTTTTAAGACACTCTTGCCGGGTAGGAGAACATCACTTTAAAGGCCATAGTTAGCCTCTAGAAAGGGGCACTGGACATGCTGCATGGTTTCATGTGGCCATGCAGGATCACTTTTTCTGTTCACTTGTTCTATTGTAACCTCAAACTCAACAAGGGCATACCCCTTCTAGAGGTTGTCTGTGGTGGTGTTAAAGGGGTGCACAAAACATCTCAGCCACACAACAGTACTCTCCCAGGTGATGGAGAGCGCTGCTGTTTTTTTTTTTGTTTTTTTTTTAAGTATATTTTTTGGGGCTTTTGTGCCTTGAATTGACAGGACAGATGAAGAGAGACAGGAAATGGGAGGCAGAGAGAGAGAGTAACATGCAGGAAAGGACCAACCGATGCAGGACTTGAACCGCGGTTGCCTGCAGTGAGGACTGTAGCCTCTACTCATGGGGCGCCTGTGCTAACCAGTACGCCACCAAGCGCCCCAAGACAGTGTTGCTGTTAAATGGTTGAAGAAGAGCTAAGGACTTCGACTGATTCGTCTGACAACACGACACACTTCACAAGAGCGACCGATATAGACTGAAATAACTTTAAGTCTTTCTTTGTCTGAAACAGATGACATATTCTGTCAGCTGTAGCTAGTGGACTGTTCTTGTCATTGTAGTGCTGGTAGAGATACCAAGATTTGGATTGCACGCCAGATAAACATCTGAACAGTGGATGTGGACACTGGAGAAGATGATGACTTAATTGATTTCCATCGCAGTTCATACCTCTCAGTTCATAACACCTTCAGGCTGCAGCTCATTAGTAGGTCAGAGGTTCATGTGCCCTTTTTTTGACTGTATTTTTCGATCTGTCAACTAGACCAGGAGAGATGTGCAGATACAAACTTGACGCAAATGCGTGAATGTTTACAGTGTAGCCAACTTTGCTTCTTACAACTTATTACTAATTATTTCAGTGTTGCATACACCAAAACAGACTTTCATCTGCAAGTGCATGAACCAGCCGCTCAGAAAGACTTTGCCATGTCAACATGAAGGCCAAGCTCTGTATGTCTGTCATTGTCTCATGTCTATCATTGCACAGCAGATAAATTCACTGTCCATGCAGCATAATTATATTTTCATATGCGTAGTGGCAGTCAGTGCTGTGCAGGTATTTGCATGTGTCTAAGTGCATGTGTCTATGTATTTGTGTATGTTTTTTGCCTCACTGCACTACACTCCACTTTTGCCAGCAGATGCTTCCAAAGCCCCCTGCCCTCTCACGCCTGATGAACCAGAGACAAGTGCCAGAGGGTAAACATGTCCACTGCCACATGTCTCTTTCCTGAATGGCTGCATTTAGCATGCGCCACATGCCATAGTCAATGGAAACACACACATCTGTGTTCTCACACATGCAGACACATAACTAATGAGTTTAATCCTGAAAGACACACCAGTTCACGGGAGCCCAGGGCTGTGTTAAGCAGTTATGTTAAGTATTGCATGCAATGTGCACTAACATGGTTGTAAGCAGAATCGTGCATTATTCAGAATGGGTGGATGGGGTAATTAAGAGTCTTGTAGTCACTTCATAATTCATCTGCGCTAAAGGCCCAGCAGTTTGGTTGGGATAAACAGATCTGGCACATGATGTGATGCAAGATGAGACAACATGGCACTTGCACATAGAATTGCTGTCTTTTCTTATTTCGCCCATGGCTAGTTGGGGTTGAGGTGGAAAAGAGATAAATAAAAAGCCATCTTTCTTCATACCCTGCCAGCGTAGCCTCCATTCTGCTACACCGGTTAGTGGTTCTGATGACGCGCACATGAACCACTGCATCATTGAACACTTAAGGCATATTATGAAAACATCTGCTGATATGTAAAACTTTATTTGCATGAGAATACAAACTTTTTATTTACTCTGTAATTACCACACACTTGGCTACAAATAATAATCTGTTACTCATCAATTAAGGAGTTTTGACACCACACTTATCCTATATGCTTTTCTCATTGTCACAGATCAGTCCAATTAAAAGGTAATTATTTCTAAGTTACTGAGTGTTGGAAATGGATTTTAGTTTATCTTTTTAGATTTTTCTGCTACAGTTTATCTAAAACTACACCAGACTGAATTGTTGGATTTCCATTCCCTATCATTTTTCCTGTACATTTTAATAATGCTAGACATGGACAAATTGTGTGTCTTACTTTTGGCTGTTGACTAACAGTCAATTGTTCACCACACTTGTGAGATACATAGTGCCATTTTGTAGTGATTTCCATAAACTTTGAATGAGCAAATGGGTGGGCAGAAGGTACTGATGATTTTAATTAATTATTATGTAACAGTTCATCTTAATTGTCTAAATATCCCATGATGAGTTTATATTGATATATTGATGTACACCAAAAAATGTGTAAAGTGCGATTAGTTATTTGGATACAAATATGAACTAGAGTATGATTGAGTGACTATTCCAAGAGTTTGAACAGATAGCAACATATGATAGCTGGGCATTAGACAGAGTATTGATCATGCATGTTTAATACTCTTCCCACTGCAGCTGAAGGAAAATCTTACAGGCCCACAGCTAATTAGTCACTTGTCGATAACTGACACTAAGATGTATTCCAGGGGATAAGCAGCTATAGCTCAAGGCTGCTAAAAGAAGAGAAAAAAAACCTGAGGGACAGAGGAGGCACGTGTCCATGTAAACACATCAGAGGAGTACTTTGTTCTGATATATCCCTGTAATACTCGTGGATTTTTCAGGGTCAGTGTTACAGGCTAAATAAGAGATTGCTTTAATAAGTTGCTTTCTAAGGATTTTGTTTCCATTGTTAAGATGAACTGTAGATCATGATCACTGTGTATTGTTTAGAGCTGAATAATAAACTGACAATAAACAGTATTTTTTCCACAAAGAGGCTCTATATATTCCTACAATAATTTAAGTAATTTTATCCTAAAATCACTGATTCCATTCATCAGTTGCAAATAATAATGACCTGAATCACCTTGACAGTACCTTGCAAAGTAGTTGGCAATTATCACACCAGCCATTTTCATGCAGCCCTGATATTTCGTCCTTGTGTGCTACATGATCAATAACAAATGCACTATGTTACATACAGGGACCCATGACACATGAAATAACTGCATGGCTTTGCCAAGCGGTTGAGAGAAACAGCCTTACAGGTTTAGTTGGTAATTTAATAAAGAGTAGCACACAATCCAGAAAATTAAGATATGTATGACCTTTTCTTGCTTAATCTAGCAGTCCTGGCTATAGGAAGACACGTGTGTGTGTGTGTGTGTGTGTGTGTGTGTGCGCGCACTAACTCTTGCTCTGGCATATCTCAGCTCTGAGAAACACAGGAAGTGATCCCAGAGCTCTTTAAAAAGGTCAGGACAGCTCTGCTTTTTTCCAGCCCTGACATTTGATTGGCAAAGGTAAAAATGTGTGTGTGGTAGGAATGAGCCAAAGCTTCCTCTACATGCTTCAAAAAAGTAATCTGAATGGAAGAGGTGAAGGGTCGCTTCCCCCAGGCAGCCACCCACTTTGAGTACTTCTCTTTGCAGTGTAACATTTGCAGTCTGGTCTCCTTTTGTGCCTTAATTGCATGTCGGTACAATTTGAAATTGTTTTCCATGGACTGCAACTTATATTGTACATCACAACGAAGCCGGTTTAAGTTTTTGTTACATTTATGCAGATATGTACACACAGATATAGCATCATGAGATATTCTCGGTATGTGAAATTTAATGTTTTTTAATACTATTTTGGTGAAAGCAGGATTCTGATCTCACTGAGGACAGCAGGGTACTTGTGTCGGGTCATCAGTGCCATACATCCAGATTTCCAGTCCCCCCTCCCTGAGGCCTTAGCCCACCTCTTCTGCCCGCAGTCTTGTGTGCAGCGTGCTCTGGTGGCTAAAGGCGCTCGTTAAAGTCCATAACTTATCTCACGTTTGAAGCTAATGGGAAGAATACTGGCTGCAGTGAAAAATAAATTACATTTTTCCCCCCTCTCTCTTCCTGCCCTCCTAACCTGCAGCGTAATATAGCAGCGGTGAGAGTATGCATTACAGATCTTAAGCATTAGAATTTATCTGTGCTGCACGACGCTGACTGATGCATTTGGAAATAATGTACTGGAGCCGGGCATTACAGGAACCCCTGTAACTAATGGACAGCTCTCGCCTGTGGCCGACGATGTATATCATTCAGCTGGACTACCTCATCAACTCCAACAGTTCTTTGCAGGGCTTCCTAGCCAGACCAGCCACTCAGGATATGCATTAAAGACTCCTGCAATAAAAGCCCCTCCCTTTCTACTCTGTCCATCTCCCTCTCTCTCAACCCATTTATTTTGTCAGTAAATCCTTCAATTAGACGCTCACTCACACACAATATACAAACTTTAAACAGGGTTGACTGGCAGTCAGATGAATTTATATTAATGATTCTGGTAATGTTTTTTACATTAACTTTCAATCACTTTACTACTTGTAAAGTGATTGGATGGATGCTGCTTCTACCAAACCCACTAAATATTAAAATTCAACTCTGAAGCACGTACTGCATTTAGCCTCTTTTAGCTCATTGTTTTGGTTTTGTAGCATGCTCGTTTAGTGTAGTCTCAAAGACCTTTCCATGTAAAACCACAGACAGCTCTTTTTTTAATCAAAGAAATGCAGAAAACCTAAGTAAATGAGAAGCTGGTAAAGAAATAACATATTTTTCTTGAGGTATAACTTGATGAGCTATACATGCATGCTTATCATGTTTGTAGGCCTTCTGCCCTCTGGTGGCCTATACTGTAGAAAAGGTGGAAATGCATTTTTATTTTAACTTGTCTTATTTATTGTAGTTCTGTATTGTCAGATTACTTTGATGATGAAAATTGCATTACTGTTCAATGGTGAGAGTGTTATACTCCGATGCATTTAATTCGGTGCATTAAGCAAAACAGGAAGATCTTAAATGCCCCCTTTGCTATTATTATTATTTTTTAAACACAGCAATTCTCTTGTGAGACAAAAGTTTACCAAAATGTTTCTGAGAACCCCTATAGCTGCCAGATAAAACTATTGTCTCAAACAAGTTTTGATATTCAGAATGAAATCCAAATCAGTGCGCATATGGTTATCCTTGATACCCCAACTGAATCAGCGCCTGTTACGAATTATGCTGGGAAAAGCTTGTTTGGTCATTGGTTTGAATCAGAACCATATTGTAACAATGTGGCTGGTAAGAGCTAAGTTTGGTTTAGCCGTTGTTATGGGTCATTTTGACTGCATTAACACTTACTGTAACACTATCTGCCATCATGTTTTTTTGTTGCAGTTTGACAAAATGCTTTACCAAAGAGTTTTTTTTAATTATTTTTTAAAAATTCTTGTAAAGCTATTAATTACAAATTAATCATATGCAAAATTGATATTGCTGGAAGTCCTGACAGCTCTGCTCCAGATTTATTTAAACCATATATTTTACAGAATTAAGCCTGGTTCAGTTCTGTTGTACAATCATCATGGAAGAAAGATGTTTTTTCTTCCTCTCTGCCTTTGTCTGGCTCTTTCCACATGCCCCACTGCTGCACATTTTTATTTAATGGTGTTTATGTTTTAATAGCTGTACCAGACAGTAGCTGCCTGTCTCCAAAGTAATGTAAAGAACAAGGGATAGGCCAGATGAATTCCATCCACACAGAGGTCAGAGAGACAGAAAATGAATAGCAATGTGGATCCCCCAGCAGGCAGTGAGAGAAACAGACTAATAAGAGCATAACAGAAGAGGAGAAGGGGGCCCTTGGGAACCAGCATAAAGGTTTTCAGTACATTTTCTAAAAGAAAGTGGTCTGAAAATATAATGATGCCTGCTTTGAAATGCATCAGTAATCAGGGAAGGAATTTGTTCCAGGATATGAAGAAGGATTGAAATTCCCCAGTTGTGTTGAAGAATGGGGTTTGTAGGTGGAAGGTTGGGTTAGTAAGGGCAAGCAGATAGAATATGGAATGAAAATGTGAGTGTGCAAGATGGAGGCCTGATCTTTTTGCAGGTACACAAGGCAGGGGATAGAGGAGGAAGCGCTTGTTATTCTGGTTTTATTATCTCTTACAGATATTTACAATGGGTTACGCGTACTTCTCAATACCAAGTTAACTTTGACAAAATTCTTCATGCAGGGCAAAACTCTGCCAAGTCGAATTGTTTATTTCATGCACAAAATGTAATCAGACTCACAAATCCAGGGAGACATGTCCCAAAATGAAATGAGTCAACCAAAACAGCAGGTGCCATCCTGTTGCTGTTGAGTATTTGACCCAGAAAACATCAAGGATAGCTTTCAGCGAGGCTTTCATTTTATGGACTTTTGCTTTATAGTTCAAAATGTCTTTGTCTAACTGGTATGGTTGTGATTCTAATCTCAAATGCTTAAACTGTATGTCATTGTACAAACTTGTATCGTTAAATGGCAATAAATGAATCTTGTGTCTTGAATATATTGTACACAAACAAAATATAATCCAGCATTGACAGAGGCTTTAAAGGTCCAGTGTGTAGTATTTAGCAGGATTTAGGGGGATCTACTGGCAGAAATGGAATATATTCCTAAATATGTTTTCATTGGTCTGTAATTACTTGGAAATAATAATCAATGTGTTCTCATTACCATAGATTGAGCCCTTTACGTCTACAGACGGAGCTGGTCCTCTTCCTTGCAGTCCACCATGTTGCACTGCCATGTAGCCCAGAACAGACAAACTAAACACTGGCTGTTGAGAGAGTCTTTTACATTTTTTGTGGCCATAGACTCTGGAAAGGGTGGGTGGAGCAAGTTGGTCACAATCTGCACCCTCATAATAGGTTTGAGGAAAGTATCAAAAATACAAATAATCAATACACCACATGTTACAATATGATATTTACATTCAGTAGTATTGAAAGTAACACGCCTATTAAAGAGAGAAAGCACATCTAGAATCCGAGTTTAAACCTTAGGCGGCACAAATATTAATATTACTACAAATGTGTTGGTATATGTTCAATGACTTTCTGTACCAACACACTGTGTGTTTTTTTAAGTATCATATTTGTGTGTCTAGGACTTTTTTCCTCTTTACTGTGGTATCAAAGGCGGTATTGAGTGTCGTGTTTTTATTGTAACATTTTGTCGAAGTTTAAAATTCTGCTATTGTGGCAGACTTTTAAAACTGTTCTTAAGTTTCATAGAAAACTCTGCACAACAGTACGGGTGAACTGTATGAACCGTAGCATCTTCCATGTTGATGACTGGTGAGTCAAACCTCTGTGTAGATGATATTTAAAAAGTAATTGCCTAGCTCTAAGAAGGAATGTGCTTCATCTTTTCTCCCCTGTTTTTAATAAAAGGTTTATAGAAAACCTAATTACGTAAACCTTTAATAAAGTATGCATTCCTTTATTACCCATCAGAACAAGTTTGGTGTTGTGCTGAGTTTACAGTATAATGCCGTCAAAGCCATGTGTGGATGAAATCTCAGTTGTTAAAGTGAAATATAATTATGTCACTCCATAATTGGAAAATGCATGGTTTTGTGTAATGAAATGAGAGAGTACAAGCCATGTGGTGGCCAAGTGCAGTCTTAAGCAAATTTTCTGCCCCTGTGGATATAAGAAAATCAGAACTCAGCAATCCTGCTGCCTAATCTTTTGGTGTGAGCAATACCAGTGGGATTATACTAAATATCTGGCTAGTACAGTCTGTCTTAGAAAATATTACTCTTTCCCCTACTCATCACCATAAAGACGTTTCATTAGCTGTAGTATGTTTTTAATCTTTCCATGTGTTGGCATATCCAGTTATTGGTATCAATACCTACCTCAACTTCTTGAGGAGGATGGTGAGAGTTGACAGGCTGTGCTATAATGTTGTCTTTCTGCACACTATAATTTGTTGTATTAGTCCATGCTAGTATCCAGGTGAGGTGATTGGCCAGTGAAGGTGGTCAAACTATTCTTTTGAGCCTATAGCTGTGTGAGTTGAACTATAATTGGACCATAGACACTGGACTGTCCCGTGCCTGAGCTAGAGGTGTCAGGATGGCAAATCTGGATAGAGGAGGAGGCCAAAGGGAGGGAGGTCAGGTCCAGGCCACTGACCTTTACCTCCGGGGTGCAGACACTGTGAACTCCATCAATCTCTGGACACAGTTATGGGTTTGTCAGACTCTCTGTAAAACAGGCCTCTCTCAGGTAACTGTGAGGCCAACAGACAGATAGCTATTACCTAACAGCCCACCATTAAAAGGTTGACTGTGCCTGTGCCGGAATAGAAATGCTCCATAGCCGGCCCAATTTCATATAATTGACATTGGCTGATTGTTTACTGAAGTGCACATTTCCAGTGTACGTTCATCATGGCTCCACTAGATGTTTTATTTTATTATTTCCTTTATGTCATTTTACCGTGGGGCTATCATTTATAATTTACCAAACTACATCATCTCATCTACACTGGCTTGGCTTCAACTGGGCTCATAAGCCCCCCAAAAAGTGCCTTTTCCTTTTGGGAATGGTTACCAATAATACATTTCAATTTTAGCGCAGTGAATTATCCCAATTGTAGATTGAGAATTTCTGTCTCCCTGTATTTATTTTTGCTGCACATGTGTTACAGTCCTAGCCCCCTGATGGATGTCCCCACACCCTCAGCCTCTGCTTTGATGTGGATTATCACTGAGCCTCATCATTGCCCCCAGTCACCCTGTCAGCACCTTTTGATGTTTCCTGTGTGCACTTCGAGATAGAATTTCTAATAAGGAGTCATTAT
>JBCAUF010000001.1:15805328-15816472 GCA_038406115.1 Haemulon aurolineatum | reverse complement strand
CCAAAACAGCTCCGGTGAGTTTAAAAGTTGGGCCATGCATCCGCTGACATGGGATCCACTATATTATGAGTGAAATTTGATTTTTGGGTGAACTATCACTTTAATCAGTATACAGTGGCTAGTGGTGTCTGCAAAGATATTAAATTTTAAAATGTTCTTCCTTTAAATGGCTAATAAATCACCAGGACTAGCCACTAAGTTCCATCAATTAATTTAAGGTTTGTGGAAAGCAGATCCGTTGTAGCATTTGCTATTAAGAGCTTGATGATCAGTAAATCAACTGTTTGCAGAGTATCTGCAGGATATATGAAAACTTTAAGTTAATCAGTTAACTTTCTGTTTCAGTTATTGGTAAGTAAAGAAACAAAATAACCAAGTTTTAATCTGTAAGATTTTCAGAAAATCATTTTTCTTACTATTTTAGTCAGAACAGCTATTCAGTGTATTTAAATTCTGTAATAACCTCTGTAAGTAGTAGTTTTCACCAGCCTCATCATTATCAGTCACACTGTTCACTAGCTTATTGAGTTACTGCTAAAACTGAACTGCAGACTGAACATTTCCCACTGCTGCTGCTGCTTTGCTGTACAAACCAATGTAGATTTTACATGGTGTGCATGAATGCACCATGAATCTTCCTGCCAGTTCTTGCTTTTTTTTTTTTTTTGGCAGCTCATTTCGTGATAGCCATGCTCTCAGGGTCTTTGGCAAGAGCATGGTATTTGTTTGTAACTTCAGTGTGCTTGTCACATGAGATAACGTACTAGCCAGACCTACAGACTGTACGCACGATATGGACAACAGATGCACATCAGCTGGCCGCACCCATGGTCATGGTGTCGTGTTTGGGACTCACAGGTGGTGCTAACGGGATATCTCTTTGGAGTCAGCTCCTGTGTGAAACTTAAAGAAAACACTGCGCTGGGTAGTTATTTGCTGATGGTGCCAATTTACCGCCCGCAGACTAGAGGCCTACATGTAGTTCAACTTTAATTACCAGGAAGAACTTGGTAGTAAACGAAGTGGCAGCGGAGGAGATGGGAAAAGGAGGAGGGGCGGGGAGGAATGATGAGATGGAGGGGGAAGCCGAGATGAGCGGAGCGGTGCAGCAGTAAAGGATGCATTAAGCAATTAAAGTTGGGGAGCAGCAGAATGAAGTGATGCGATGATTTTTCCTGTAATTGTCATAGCTATCACGGATGATTACAAGGGAGCGGAGCAGAGTGGAGCAAACGGCAACAGTATGCTGTACATCAACATGCTGCTTTGACAGTTTTTCATACATAATCACAGTCAACCGAATACACACAAATACTGTCGATATAACACCCGTCACTCGTTCGACGCTGTATTATGACAAGATAATTGTATGTATCCCCCAGGTAATTAAGTCTAATAAGATCCACCAGAATCAAATTTTCTTTCATGAAGCCAATGGTAAAAAAAATGCCTCTGCCGCTGAAATGTATCTGCATATTCTCACCATCTGTGCACTTATGCCTAAATAATTATGTATGCATCAATATTTGATGAACAACAAAGACGTTAGCGCCCTGCAGTATTTTTGAGCTTGAGCCATGGGATTATGTTAACAGTGTTCACACAACCTCATCTATGATTCATTTATTGCCAGAACCCAAGCCACCACTGTTTTTACTCCACAGAGCTTTGTCGAGCCTGTCTGTGGGAGAGAGCCGGTGGATACACAGAGGCAAGGCAACAAAATGGAGAGATGGGTCTAAAAAGGAAGACGGTGAGACGACAGAGAAATGTAACCTTTTGTGGGTGTTCAGTTTGAAGCTGTAACTGCAGCTCCCTCTCCCCCATTCTCTGTTTTTGCGCCTTTCAGTCCTTCCCTCCCTCCTTCACTGCAGGTCTTTCCAGCCCTCATTAATGCTAATTTATGCAGCCTGGCTGGCACAAAACCAGCAGGGAGGGGTCCTCTCCCTTGATTACCAGCAGTGAGAGTGGGGGGTGTGGGAGGCTGGGGCGAGGGTGACCTGGACAGACACCTCATTTAATTTAATACATTGGAGCATGCAGCAGCGGGGGAGTTGAGGCGAGGGAGGGAGATAATCAAGAGGCTGGGCCCTTATAAATGTGCTCTGAGATGACATGGAAGAGATTGGATTTGGAAACGAAGAGCAAAGAAGAGCAAAGCCAAGCGGAACACAATTGATTGATTCCATTCAAGTGATCGCAGCCACTGATGAGGAATGAGTTATTTTAATGTTTTCTGAGGGAGGAGGATCTGATGCGTTTTTTTTTTAAATTCAACATAAGTGTTTTCATTCCTTATTCCTTATTCAGCAAGCGCTCTCCTTTACAGTCTCAGTTGCAGAAATAAATAGTCACCACAAGTTCCTGTTATGCAGCAAAATACTGAAATGGCAAACTCACCACATGAAACATGGCTACCTGGTGGATTTTCTAAATGCAGTGAAATATAGAAAACCAAACCTTAGGTTGCACTATATTATATCAGTATCAATATCAGCAACACCTGAAATAATAGGGTTAGGGCTAATATATTATGAATGTGAATTCCTGCTTAATAATTTAGTTCATTTTAGCAATGTTTTTTTTTTACTGTTATGCAGTATTATGCAGTAGTAATCTATGAAATGCACATTCATACTTTTCTATGTAATCAGTTTTAACCTACTTGATGTTATGGATGACCAGAAAAATAGAGACCTGTTCACAATATAATGTATAATTGTGTCTACCTTTTGTTGAGACATGGAGGCACTAACTTAACTCTGACTCAACAACTCTCTGACATAGTGTCAACAAAAACTGAAAAATAAGTTTCACAAAAATAATGTTTATTGCAGGCTTGTCCTACCGGTTAGCATTACTGTATATTGTAAAGGATGTTTCTGTTTTTTGGATTTGTTGGTGTAGGGTTCCACTGTCAACGGAGGATGAGAAACTGACATGACAGAACTTAACATTATACAGATGTTCGCTGATCTCTGGCTCTGCCCCAAACTCTAAGAAGATTATTCCTTTAGCCTCCGAGGCCTCAGAATTCACATCTAATAGCCATGTCTGTCAGTGGCCCGGGTTCACTCCTGCAACTCTTTTAGGTAAGGTGATACCTGAAGCTCTCCCTCTCCTCTCTTCTGAAGATGAGCAGTCCCATCCTGGGGCTAGTGCACCTCTGAAGACATCAGCTGAGGGTTGACACACCGCCCGCCCATCCCTCCATCCATACTGTGACGAATGGCAGGAAATCAGATGGTGGCCATGACAGGCAGATTATGAGATCCCTCTGTCTACATGACTTAGCCCCGTCTCTGCTTCTTAATCGTTAAATGTGATTAAAGCAAACAAACGAAGCATTATTAGATTAGTCAGAAGGACATGGAGTCTTTGTTGCTGATTATCTTTTCCTTTTTAATGAAATGCTGCTTGAAATTAACATTGCTTTCACTAATTTGATTTAGCATTGCCCCCGAGAAGTACCAGACAGCTCTCATTTGCCTGCAGACAGTTTGAGATCCTTGTCAGGGGCTTGAGATCAAATGTTGGAGCAAGGCAAACATTTCCGCTCTTCTGCAAAGTTCACAGGAGCTGATTGAGTTACTGGTGCTGCACTATATGTTGCGTTACAGATGCTTTTAGGTGAGACCAGGGAGAGATGAATTACGTACAGTCTGGGACACTAGAAATGGATTACTCTATGGTAAAGGCAAAAAAATGTATAGAAGTGCATGAAAAGGAGGCATAATCAAATGTAAAAGCCACTGTCATAGTTAAATGAATAGTGCAGCGGTCACTTCAATGGACACTCAACTGTGCTTGTGCTGATAGTGTTTGTAAGAACGCCGTTGTGTGCTTGAATTAAGGAGGGTTAGCATTTGCATGAAGAGCATGTGTGTGTCTGTAATTGGCCGCGGGTGCTGCATTGTTGTTGAAAATAATCCTGTCAGCATAATCCTCCTTTGTGAGGTTCATTAATTGCATTTAAGATCGGATGCAATGTAGCTGATTCAGGCCCTGCTTTTGAGCCTTCCTCGGCTTTTGCGGCACAAAGCCCATCTCGCTTCAAAGGCTAAAGGGTCGGGTAAAGGGTGTTTTCAGATTTTCATTTAGATGTACCCAGCTTTTTCATCCCTTTAACTCATAATAGTGAGGCAGCGTTGTGGATACAGTGGCAAAATTAATTTAACAGCTAGCCATCTTCAGAGAGCAGCTGCTACAGTACGAGCCACTGCTACTACAGCAAAGATTATTCTCAAGTCTGAACAACAGAACTTGAATCCTAGACTGGAATATTATACAGTTACATTAAAAACATAGATTTTAATTTTTCTGACAACTTATTTAACATATAGACATGTTATAGACATATAGACATGTGCATTTCATGTTCATTACATGTTGATACTTAATAGAGCTCCTTGTAGCATTACTAGTTTACTAGTTAGTAGTTGCTCTCCTAACTCACATCCATATGTTGTAACATGTTTACTACACAGACAATTTGAGATTAGTGACAAATTAATATGTTTTTATTAAATGGAAAATTATTTTTTAATGTTAAGTATCTGATGTTGTTGAAGATTTAATGTGGCACAGTGAGTGATTTATTAAATTAATCATAGATACTCACACAGGGCCATATTTCCATGTACAGAATAACTCCAGCTACTGTATTCAAAGACTAATTGTTCCTAATATGTTTACTAAGTTTTTTTTTTTTTGGCCAATGTTTGCCATGAACATCAGTCAGGTCCTCCACAGAGAAAGAGCTGGCATTTGCAAGCACTCGAGCAGCCTGGTGTATGATCAGAACACAGCTTCCTCTTGCACAGCCTTGCCTCTGAATTACCTTCCATTTTTATTTTCCAGGATGAAACTTTAGGAAATCCATTTAGGATGGCCTTTGCAGCTTTGGCTGTCAGAGATACAGCCGCTTAAAACCAGAGGTCACCTCCACACTTGTTTAATAGCTACTCAGAGCACCTTAGTGAGTGTGTTTTTGCCCTGACTGGCAATAAATACTCACCGACGGGCTGGGTTTATCTTTTCTCAGTGTTTTAAAAGGCATACCTTTGTAAAGGAATATAACACATGGAAACACAATCAAAAACTCACCATCTGTGGGCGTGTATAGTGGCTTTAAGGATGACAGGTGCTGTATAGCTAATTTGGATTCAGTCGCAACAGTCACAATGGACTCCAATGGTCTTCGTCCATGCAAATGTCTCACACCATTCCTGTAGTGTAGTCCACTTCCCCACTATCTGCCTTTGTCTATGTGTTTAAAATACTGGTGGGTGTTAACATTTGTCACTAATTATATACGTCGGTTCTGAGTGACAAACATAAACTCCCTGCGGGAGTGATGAATGGAAGCAGTGTTTTTTAGTACCATACAAAATACAAATGGACAGTGAAAGCACTGTGTTGTAACTAGCTGCTATTATCTACAAACCCAAAGTGAGCAAATGTACCTGACCTGACTCACCCTCCAAGTCTTTGATGGGCACAGGGCTTGCTCCATGTGGTGTCCTCCAAGAACGATGTGGACGTATCCAGCTTTCTGTGGGGATCATCATACCACCGTACAGGGTGTCAGAACAGACTGATGGAAATGGAATCAGCACGCAACAAGCGTCTTATGTGGCGCTCGAACAAATGATGATACTTGCATCTTGTAGGGTTACCAGACAAAAGCCTAAGCATTTCCAAATGATTTTTGTTATATTTTAATAATGCACTGTTAATATCAGGACCAGAGACGATGCCACTGACCTAAACAGGCAGGCGTCTCCCTCCCTCTCTATCTGTCTCTAGTTGTACAGGAGAAAGCACTGCTCTGACCTATAAAATGTCACAGAAATATATAAAGACGTATTGGCAGAATTCTAGAGTTGAGATTGCTGCATTGTGTTAAAGCACAATGCTATGTCTTATTCCATTATTGCATACAACAAAGCAAATTTGTTGGTTTGATTATGGTGTTTTCTTGCCGAGGTGTTAATAATATGATAATAACAACAAATTATGCCATAGTTACTGTCAACCATTTAATTTGTTAAGCTGTGTAGAGCTGATTTGCTTATATGTTCATGCAAGCTCATATTTATTCATATACTACACATATTTCCATGTATTTAACAAGATATGTTTTGTCATCAAAAAAAAAACACAGCAGACACAGCAGGAAAACCTAAAAAATGTAGTCTGTAGTAGCAATGCATCTCTGCCATATGTGACCAGAATACCGACTGGTCGAAGGGTCTTTGCCTGCATTACAGATTAGGTTGTCTAATGTGTATGTTTTATAGTGTGTACTGTGTTAGTTTGTTTCCTGTATCTCACACACACAATTGTGTGTGATTATTGATATGACCATTTCTATTGTATGTCGTTACGTCTTCTCATCTCTACTTAATTTTGGTTTTTCAAGCATGTCTGTCTCTTTTTTCTGATTTTTTTTTCTCTGGGTGGTGGCGGGAGGGAACTTGCCATGCATTTCACGTTGAACTCAGAGTATGTTGCTATGGTGGTTGCTAGGGATTTAGCCTAGAGTGACGTGGAAAGTCCAAATATTAAAGGTGTCCTTCTGATGCAGAGGCAATGGAAGCTGTGAGGAATTTTTTTTATGTGCCCTTTCATTATCATGCCTCTCTCTTTCGAAATATCAGAATTGATTTTCAAAACATGAGAAAGGGCTGCATATAAATGCACAGGCCAGTGCAAAAGCAAAAATGCTGCCTTTGCATACAATTCTTGTTCATTCATTTTCTCATTTTTACATGTATGTACAGAACATTCTCTGCAACAAAGACTGTCATTTTATCCATCTCCAAAATAACAATAGAAAGTAATGTTTAATGTGACCGATTTTCTGTAACAGTAACTGTTTTTCCTTTACGTCCTAAAAAGGTCATTCTTAAAATCCATTGTTCAATTATTTTAAATTGAAACTATGTCATTGGCAGGGGAGCATGAACAGAGGCTGAGGGAAATAATGAAAATATCTAATAATACACTATGTGAATATCAAATACCTAAAATGGGCCAACCTTTGTCAGACAAGTGCCACTACATGAATTGTTTATCTGTAGCTTCAAGAAGGAAAACCTGAAGGAAATTTTTCACTTTGCACTTATAAGTCTCCCCGAAAGGTTGAAGGAATGCTTTGTTCTTTTCATTAGATGTGTCATGGAGGGCTTCTATGTAGTACAACGTTGAACTTTAAATGATATTTCTGTCTCATTATTTTAAGTCTGTTTTGTCATCCAAAAGTCTTTGTCCAAGCTGCCTTTTTCGCACATACAGTAGAAGTTTGACTTCAGGTGATGTTGTAAAAATACAGACTAAGTTCATACAGTATTAGAAGAAGGAGATCTTGTGGGTAGGACTCTTGCTTTGGAAATCGGGTTTAATGTTCTGTGTGTTTGATACTTTAGACTATGATTCTTTATTCTCTGTGTTTGTGATATATAAAGTGGCCGAATGCACACTATGAATTTAAACTGTAGCATAATAGCTGAATAAGGACATCGATTTATGTCAACTCTGAGGCTTTGAAACAACATTGGAAAAACTGTCATATCCGCCCCTCAAATCAATTAGATGGCTTATCAGTGCTGAAATGTTTGCTTGGAACTTGATCAGTATATCCATATTACTCATGATTATTTATCAAAAATCTCATTGTATTAATATTTTGTGAAAGCACCAGTAGTCATTTCTACAATATTGTTGCAATATGGTTGTCAAAGTATTTGGTCAAAAATATTGTTATATGTGTTTTTTTCCATATTGCTCAGCCCTTACCTTGAAGGTGCTGACTTTGAAGAATTTCTGTTTTTGTTGACTGTTGCTCACATAAAGTGCATACTGTCATTCCCACTGTACTATACATGTTGTAGTATCTCAGAGATCTTTTCAAAGTAAAACATGGTATCGTCTGTTCGTTACTGCAGAGTGCTTTACCTTGTCATGTCCATGCTGGGATTTGAGAAGATAAGGAGGACAAGTTGAACTGAGCAGGTAAACACCCAACTCCATATAGTTATGGTTGACCTGCATTTTGTGCATCAAATGCTTTAAATGGAAGATAATACATAATACAGGAGAAGGATAGCATACTGTATGGCAGTTACAGTAAACTATTTTTTCTTTTTCACCAAGCTAATGAACAGAAGCCAAACAAGCTAAGCTGGGTGCATTGTTGCATTAGGCTACAGTGTTTTTCTCTATTCTGTCTTGTGATATTGACACTGTTGGTTGACAGCAGCTTAATAAAAAGATAGATAAAAGCATTTATACAAACAATTTTGAAAAATATGGTTGTTTTCTGTCTTACCTAGAGTCAGACATGGATGAATAATATCTTTCCTCTTCTTCTCAATTTGCTTATATCTTCAGCTTATCTTAAAACTTGGAAGCAAGAAAAAATGGTTAGCAGGATTTAAAACTGAATTTACTCGATAGTAAGTCCACAATGTATTTGTTTGCTAGCAAACACATGAGTTTGTACACATTTACATGAGTCCTTAAGTGATGTTAACTCGACTAGAAGAGTCGGACTTGTGGGATGTTGTGAACAGTCAACACTCCTAGCTGTTCATTCGGGAATAGTTCCAGTGAGTTAGCATATTTGTTGTTTTGCAAAACCATTTATATCTGGAAGTATCATCCTAGAGAGGTCATATTGCAACATTAATGTCTGTTTTCATTTTGAAGCCAAATCTGTCAAATCTAGAAGGGAGCTTCTCTCCTTCACTACTTCAATTGTAAACTTAATTTCAACTTGTTGACACTGGAGGTATTACATTTTTTCAAGCTGTTTCCTGACATTAATCTCTCTGATTATCCTGTAAATTGGAAACAAAAAACTCATACCTACTGTCATTGATACTCTGACAAAACCATTCGCTTTCCATAATGTGTCTGATTGGATGTTTGCATTCCTCTAAGTGCCTTTCTTTCTGTGAGTGACTGCTGAATGGGAAGGCTTATTAAACCTGTGGTAATCAATAGCAGCCTAAATCATAATGTCCAGTGCAAGACTCAAGAGCTCAAGGCCTGAGAAGAGAAAGCTCTGCCCTGCCCTTCCTCCCACTTCCTCCTCAACTGCTTTTCCCTGTCTTGCAGTCCACAGCTGTAGCAGCCATCACACAACCTCAGGCAGGCTAGTTAGCCCTGAGAAAAGAGCCTGAACCCCCGATCAATAACTTTAGTCTTGTCTGCCTAATTGCTCATTGGTCGACATTGGCGCCAGACTATATGTAAGTGCATGCTCCCCCGAGTGATCGACTTCGACTCTATTTCCACCACTTCCCGCCTAGTGTTGGGCTTACGGTCTGCCCCTCTCTCCTCTCTCTTTTCTCCTGTCCTCGCCTCCGTTCACCCATGTTCGGAATGGAGAAAACCTGACCTGATCGGCTTCTCCTCAGTTATCTCGGCGGGATGAGACCATCCAGAGACTCCAAAGGGATGTGTTGCTCTCTCACCAGGCCCGTGACTCTCAGGCTGCTCAGGTAAATATCCGGGTTTAATGACGAACAGGAAGATTAGCCAGTAACTCTCGTTCGCAATTTCAATGAGCGCCAGGAAATTAGCCGGTCTCTTTTGGGGTTTTCTGAACGGCTTATTATATGATCTAATGCAGACGCACTTTATGAGTATGGATAGGGCAGTATTGATTGTGCTCATTGTGAATTATGTGAATAGATAAAAGTGTGAGTGTGCATATATATTAGGCAATTATGCGCTCAGGTGCTAATGTAAAAATTCTGCTGAATAAATATGAAATATGCCTCTATCAGCATCCAACTTGTGTCCCCTCGACAGTAGTCATTTGAGATGATAATTGGGATAGCATGTTTGCCTTTTTCTGATGAGACGAGATATTGTGATAGCGCTCCTCAGCCTGGATTTAAATGTGTATTGATCAGTGTGAGGCTCAGGAGCTCAAATCAAAACAGCAGTACAGCCCCCGCACACTTGCATATATTTCTGTCTTTGTTTTTCACATTATATTTTGATGAAATCTTACAATCCTCGGATTTTTAACATCAGTCACTATGTCACTTAACATAAGAAGCTCATTTGTATTTGTTCTCGCCCTCTTTTTCCAGTAGTAGTGTGCTAATGTCATGATTTAAATGAAGTATTGATCAGTTTAGGAGGGGAGAATAGAGAGAGAGGGAGCGATTGTGAGGGAAAGAAAGCAAGACCAGGGTTATCGGTGTGGATCGCATACAGAAAGAGAGTGCTAACGGATGAGACACGTTTTAAGCGATTCCGTGAAATGGATTTCTGCATAATCTGTATTTTTAATTCAGGAATATCCGCCAGGCTCTTTTGTTTGACTTGATTCCGAGAAGAAAAAAATGGACACGGAGATGACTCAATGCTTTGAACACGGCACGGATGGAAATAAATATCTTTTTTATTCTTGGTTTTTGTTGATTTCATGGAGTATTTGCCCGCCTGTATGCAGATGGTTAAATAATGGTTTGTCCTGGTTCCTGTCTGGGTCTCCATCTTGTCTGGTTAGGATTCCTGCTACAACGACGACACTGCAGCTGCATCGGGCACACTGGACTAAAGCCTCCATCCAAGTGAACCAGCAGCTAGGTCTGTTTGTCTTCCTCTTACTGTCCTCCCTTCCTTTTTCCCAAGCTCCCTCCTCTTCCTCTCTCTCTCACGCCGTCTTTGGCTCTCTCTCTCTCCCCCTCCATCCCTTCCCCTCTTGTGATTTAGCACAGCGAGGTAGTATTAATTAGTGGCCTGTTTATTATTGTTGACGCACTTACCGGGCAGGCAACTGTTTGTTGTCAGTTTTACAAGAACGGTTTAGCCCACCGCTGGCCAGATATCATAGCTACATAGCTGTGTCTTCTTTAACTGCACTACTTCGATACCGTCTGCATTTTTCTGTAAAATATTGATATTTAAGTTTCATTGTATTGTTTGTCACATGATGTCACATTGTCTTTGAATAGAACATTTGTTCAGACTTTTTCTTCTACATTTTTAGTCTTTTTTTCAGCGATAACCTGTTCCTATTATGATAACTAAGATTTCTAAGATTTAAGTGATTTCTTTGTAATATTTTTTATCAACGTGATCTATGCAATTATACCAAAACCTGAAAGTCTTGCTGGTTT
>JBCAUF010000001.1:15375678-15387099 GCA_038406115.1 Haemulon aurolineatum | reverse complement strand
GTGTGTGTGTGAATTGATCAGTCTGGACCAGGAAGGCCGTGTGGCTTCTCTCTCTGTGACTCCTCTGCTCGACACAGAATCAGAAAGAGAGTAGAGCGAGTTGTTTACTCGCAGCTACACGAAGAAACACACGTCTGTTTCTGTTGTCAGTTTGAACGTGTGCTGCATTGCCGTGTTATTTACGTTAGAGCTGCAACTAACATGTGTTTTCATGACAGCTGAAATACACGTTGGTCAAGATTAAATTAATCAGCAACTATTTTGGTAATCGAGGAAAATCTTTTTTTTAAAAACAAAGTCTGCCAAGAATTTATTAGTTTCAGCTTCTCAAATGTTTGGACAAAACATCATATTTGAATATGTCAACTTAAGCTTCAAGAAATTGTGGATGATGTTTGTCGGTATTGCCTGACATTTATATCCCAAACAATTAATCAGTTGATCGAAAGTGATCGGTATAATCAAAAATGAAAATAATCTGTAGTGGCAGCCCTAATTTTGATCATAGGTTAATCTGTTGATTCTTTTCTTGTTATGTCTTTAAAATACTAAAAATAATTTGGATAAATGCCCAGTATAATTTCCCAGAACCAAAGGTAACTTTAGTTATCTTGTTGAATTCATAGATTGCATAACCGGGCTCCAGACTAACTTGGTGTTTCCTTCTTAAAATTTTAGGAGCGAAAGCACAAAATGTTTTGGTAGTGAAGAGACAATATGCAGAATTTAAAATGTGCTGTTTTATCTAAAAGTTAGAAGTCACAAGTGAAGTGGCGCTATTAGAGAAATTCATGCAGCACCCACTAAAAATGGATGTGAATAAAAACGATACAATATGTATCATCCATTGATTAAAAAAAGAAAAAAAAACATTTTCCCCCTTTTGTGGTGGGAAGGAGAATCTGCTTTATTTTTGTTTTCTTATTATTATAGTCTATGGATAAGTTAGTTGTATTATTAGATTTCGTGTGATGCTCATTCTGTCACACAGAATACTTATGTGTTTTAGAGAGTTTTTCAAAAGTTCCAGTGAATCCAAGTAAAAGACATCAGGGTCAGACAGACCTCAGGAGTTCAGAAGGTAATTGCTCTTACTGCTGGACAGCAATTTGCACAATGGTTAAAATTCTTGTTTATAAAATAAATCTGGCAAGCAGAGCTTGTTCTAGTATATACAGGTTTGTCATTTCATTATTTTAGAACATATTGTACTCTCCAAAGGGAGGAAGAGAGAGAGAGAGGACACTCATGTGGATGAGAGAGAGAGAGCATGCAATTGCCAGTCCGAAGAGGGTGGTGGATTTGGGTATAAGGTGTTGTGCAGCAACAACAGCCATGAATGTAGCTTTTTAAGGAAGTTAATCAGATGACAGAGAGTGGGAGGTTTTGTTTTCTTAAGTGATATTGTTTCTTTCTGTGATGACCGATCATGACAATACATTATGCTGCTCCTCGTGTTTCATATGATACATGGTTTTAAAAACAGTTCATATTTGCAAGTCGCACCACTGCTTTTTGTCCAAACGTTTTGTTGCATTGACCCCATAAATGGTCGCGGTCTGGAGCCCTGAAAAAAACACAGAAAATCATCACATTGAAGAAGCTACACAACCAGACACCGTTTGGCATTTCTGCATGAGAAATTATGGAAATGATTATTACAATAATTGCTGATTCATTTTCTGCTGATCAGTAATTACATGTAACTAATTGTTTAGCTCTAGTTTATGTATCAACCTGAGAAGCAAGAGAATATGTAAAAAATGTAAATGTTCATCCACAGAGGAAGCACTTGATGATGTCCTTTCTCCTCAATTGCTGCATTCCTGCTAGAAAACTCACCTCGGGTGTGATTAGTGAGGAGAACATAAATCCACTCCTCAAAGCTGCCATCAACACGCATTACTTATCTTTAAAAGTGCTACTTACGCTGCACAATGTTTCATGTGAGAATATTAAATAGTTTTGAACTGTGTGAACGTTAACAGGGTAAACTTGGCCGGTGAAATGCCTTGCCCAGCTCCCGCAAGAATACTAGACTAGCCAATTCTCATTCAGCACACAGCAGATCACATCTGGGTGCTCTTAATGGGTGCTAAAGGGGCCTGCATCCTCCTTAATCAGTTCACTTAAGTGACGACAACACACAGCATAACGCTTTATTGGCTGATAGCTTGGTGTGTGGTTTGGAGATGCTTTTGTTATGCACATTATCTCCTTCAAGTGTTTTTATTTAAAACAAAGAAATGTATAATCCACTTTGTACTTTTTTTTTTTTTTTTTTGGTTTTTCTTGTTTTTTTATTTTCCATTTTCTCTTTTTTTTAATGGAGGTGTCTAGTCACATACAGGTCTTAGCAAGAAAGAAAGTTCGAGAAATCCAAGCTGCCATTAAGGTACGTCTGGCTTTGCCCAGTTGCAGGGGGCTTTTCATTGCCATGGTTACAGGCTCTTCCTTTGTTTTCCTCCCCTCCCCTACCCCGCAGGTGTCTAGTCACATTCAGGTTCTTGCCAGAAGGAAATCTCGTGAGTTTCATTCCAAGCTAAAGGTATGCGCTTTTCTGCTTTTGGGCTTGTTGGTTGCTGTGCGTCTTAACTTCCTGTTTCCCGTGGTGACAGAGTGAATGCCTGGTGCTCTGATTTCCCCTAACCCAAATCCTCTACTCTCGACTGAAGTCTCTTCAAATTTTCTAACCCCCCCCCCCTCTACATCTTCTCAGTCCATCTCTCACCCTTGCTCAGACATGCTGTCACTGTTCTGTCTACTTTTCATCTACATTTTTCCACTTTTCCTCTCGGGCGTCTGCTCTGAGAGCAGCTGTTCATCATTTCCATCACTTAGAACAGTGGAGACATATTTCTCTTTATTTCCATTAATAAGAATTTAAAAAAGCATGCCAAAGAAAACTGCTGTAAGGGTAATATTTGTTAATTAACACAAATTATTAATTTAGTGGATATCTGGTCATAAACCAAAGCATTGGTCAAAATAGAAATTTTGACCTGAAGATGGTTCTAGATGAAAAGTCAGAGGATCACCAAAGTAATTACAGTTCTCTGGTCAGACTAAGGTCAACTGGTCCGTGTGTATTTGTAATCATTTAGTAAAACCAAAATAAAAGTGTGCAAACGTCGGGAAGCATGCTGGCACTGGCTTTTGGTGAGTGGCTGAGAGCTAAGGGTCCGAGGAAATCGGTCTGATGGCGGCTGGCTGTTTTCTGAAATGCCCTTTCTGCTTTCTTGTTCTCCCTTCAATCTGTTAATAACACCAAACTCTCTCAAAGCAATGGCTGACAGACACTTTGTTTCCTCCCAGTTCAGATGTCGTCATTTCGGAGCGTTCAAGTCACTTATTTCAGCAATAGTGAGATCTGTGAAAATCACTGAAGAAAGCTTGTTAAAATGGGAGAAAAGCATTGTGAAAGAAGTAATCTTGTATAATATTGACCTGTAATTTAAGGTATTTCATGAAGTAATGCTTGAATATGAAAGGACACTCCATCCATGTGCCATTTTCTTCTTTACTTGGGGAGCCGACTATACGTTTTGACTTTCACACTTTACTCCACTCCCAGTATTCAACACGAATTAATGACCCCTCATTAATCTGTCTGTGTGTGTGTGTGAGTGTATTTGTGTGTGTATGTGTGTGTGTGTGTGTGTCTATGTTGAGGAACGGAAAGAGTCAGATAGACTAGCCACATGAATGCCTGGTCTTTCAAGGGCACGGGCGGCTGTCTGAAGAAAAACAGACAGCTTTTGTATGAATCCCTGTCTTTTCTCATTTAAAGCAAATTAGAGTTCAGGGGCAAAGAGAAATACAAGTGTGCCCTTCATTTAAGGGGGCATCAGTGAAAACCTGCTGTTTCTGGTCTTGTCTATGGCATTTTAGTGAAATAACAGTCATTATGTTACTGCTCTGTTTTTTTGTCTCGAGTGATGACTACTGATCAGATTGTGAAAATTATAGAGAGCAAGACCCCCCCTCCCTTCCCTCAGAGACTAAAGATAATTTGTAAATACAAATTTCATAATCCTTTGTTATTGAGTGTTCATTACACATCTGTGTTTGTACTGTGTGAAAAGGTTTGATGTTCTCAAATTGTTTCGAGTGTTTTTCTTGATGATATTTTGTGCTGTAACACTGAGACTTTTTCGCACATAGCTCAGACTTTACCAAGTTAAAAATGTTAAATTACGCACAAACAATGAAATGCAAATGTACAATAAAACCATGTTTGTTTGCATTTAGGTTACAAGTATGGTAAGTATTTTGCTTTTGTGTTGTTTTCTTGTGATGCTGTTTGTGCTTTTATTAGGGGCTGCCTCGTCCTTCAGCTGCTAGTTTTGCATTTGTGCTCCTGCCATAGTGACACAATAGCTGCTGGCCAGTGTTTCCCCAGTTTATTGGCATTTCTCCGTGTCGTCATACTGTTATCATACTGTAGCTTGACTCTGCTCCGCCAGCATCTGTTGCCAGCATGCTTACCTCGTAGCTTCTGCCATCAGTGAGTCTGCATGGGTTTGCTAGTGTGTATGATTTTGCCCAAGTGCGCACTCTTTTCACACTAAATTTAGCAAGTTTAGTGTGACTTAAAATAACTTTGCTAATGAGCTAACAAATGTCAAAAACAGCATACAGTGTGTGGTGCACTTCTGCAGGCTTCCTGTGATTAAGCATGGCCATTTACGGTTTATGCAGATAATGTCCTGATAATTTAAAAACATCTTTTACCTTTTAAGATAAAAAAAAAGGAACCAAATGGATCTGGAGGGATTTGTGTCCTTCACTTTTACTTGAGAAATTCTTCACAATGTTAAGATGTGTTTTGACATGCAGACAAATGCAGCCTTGATAGAAGTGCGACTGAATTAGGTTTTGTCGGCACTAGATTAGTCAACAAGCAAACTTTCGGTTAAGTGCATACCTCTGCCAACCATTGTATATTGGAATTCAATCAGCACTGTTTGACACATTCCTTTTAAAAAAAGCCTACACGCAACATAATGCAATGTAGATGCATCTTCTTTCAACCTGCTTGCTGTTTACTGTTGTGAGAGAGGTCAGTGGTGCTTTCAGTGTCTTGTTTGGAGTCTGGTTGTTGCTACCTCTGCAACATGCCCCACCTCCTCCCCCCTCTTCTTCTGTGTGAGTGCTAAGCCTTTTGTGACTGCTGTTAAAGGACCAAGCAGTGAAGGACAAAGCCCTCCAGAGCATGGCCTCCATGTCCTCGGCTCAGATCGTCTCTGCCACGGCTATTCACAACAAGCTCGGACTGCCAGGCATCCCGCGCCCAGCCTTCCCTGGAGCAGGGGTAAGACCCTCGTCAGCGCCCCACTATTGATCCATCCCGTCCAGCTTCACCCAGTGCAGCCATGGGGCCAACCACGCCGGCACTCGGGCCAAATCACATTACACACCACAGCTTTGCACAACTGCCCCTATCAGATAAGCACACGATCAAAGAGTGTTCGTCAAGATAACTACATCCACTGAACGCGGAGCTAAGAGACATTTTGATCTTGTTGCTAACAGCTGCTCACAATTGGATGATGTTTGTTCTTTGTCTATTTATATATCTAGTTATGGCAGGGCATGATATCGACTGGTCAGCCAGGATCCTCACAAGAGTAAGTATCAGACTTGAATGTCAGAAATGGAAACACTTTCTCAAATGTATTATTACAAAACATTGTCACATGAAAATGTTCTTCTTCTGACAGATCTGTCATTTTCTGTTACAGTATCAAGCCTTTCACCCAGCAAGCCTATCCCATCCAGCCAGCAGTCACAACGGCCATTTCAAGTGAGAATTTACCAGATTAAAAAACTTTCAGGGCAAAAAAATCCCCGACTAAATAGACCGTTTTCACAGCAGCCATTTTGACGTGAAATAGTCGAGTAAACACAGGTGTTACCAGTGAAATTAATTAAGGTCCTGTTCCATTCGGGTCAAACGGAGGCAGGATGCTGCTATTGTGCATGTTGGCTCACAGGAAAGACTCTGCTGCACTAAATGGATCAGGACCTTAATTTCGTTGGCAACACCTGTGTTTACCCTCCCATTTCATGTCAATATAGCCACAGTGAAAAAGGTCTATTATCAACATCACACTTTGTACAATGGTTTGCCGAATTTGAATTTAAAATGCGCCTTGTTTTTCCACATCTCCACCCTAACGTCTTTGTCAGACAATGTGCACAACAGAGCGAAATGTGCCAATTATGGACTGTATTTAAGCTCACTCCACATGTGCATTTCCCTGCTTGGTACAGCATAAAGCTTTCAGAGCCTTCTCAGTTGTAATATGCTCCTTTAATCTTGACGTGTGAACTGGCAGATTGTCTCACCGTACACTATAAACAAATTTGTTGATAGAGAGAGGTGGAAATGCTCGGGAGATAGCCACGGCAATAAAAGCAGGTTTTGATACTTTGAACCCACCTAGATTTCCCGAGGAGCACCTTATCAGTCTATAGTGTAGCTTCAGGAAGGAGGAGGAATGTAAAGGGGGTCAGGGGGGAGGGGGGCATTATGGAACTGGTTTAACTAAAATTAAATATTTATTTAAATACATTTCAGCAACAACAGTTTTTAATCATTTAAATTTATTTTTAGAAAATTCTATTGGCAGCTATGTTTTTATATCCAATTGAAATATATCGAGCACTTAATATTGCTCACAGTTCAATCAGAATGTAGCAATCATCAAAGCTGCAGAAAATCCTGCGATCCAACATATTAATTTAAAAATCTTTTTTTCTTTGTTCTCTTAACATGCTCATGAAAATTAGATGGAAAAAATGAGAAAACCCAACATGTAATTCAATCCAACATGTGCACAGACCACTGGTTTGTTCTTAACCATGTAATGATTTAGGATTGATTGTAAATTAGATGGGCGCTCAGAAACAGTAATTCTGTTTTAAAATCTCAAACTGAAACACCTTTTTGCTGTTGATACAGAGCTCATTGAGACGAACGATATCTCGTATCAAATAAATTACAAAAACCATTTCTTTGTTATTACACTAGGACATAAATTAATTAATATTAGAATTAATATTTTAGGTAATGATGATGTGCATACAAATATTCCCTGGATAATTACCTAAAAAATGGTTTCATGGTGTACGGCTGTAATTTGCTCACAAATAGGTAAAAGTAATGAGTTCTGTAGCGAGTAACAACATGAGGACGACATGAACCAGGAGATGTCCCTGGACTACCTCAAACAATTTCTCGAACATGACACGAGGGTTTTATTTGCTACAGTGTCTTAAAATGAACATATCCACGCTGCGCTGTAGAACAACCCACAGACAGGATGGATCTTTTATTATTCTGCTGTTTATTGTGCAGGTTACGAGCCCACAGCAGCTCCTGCCCCCACGGCACCAGCGTGGCAGGGACGCTCCATCGGCACATCCAAACTCCGACTGGTGGAGTTCTCCGCCTTCTTAGAGCAACAGAGAGACCCGGACTCAGTGAGTGGAGCATAAAACTAAAGCATGAAATATCACTATCTCATGGTGTTCGTTCCCACCTCTTATCACCCGGTCCTTTCCTCTTTGAATACACTGGGACATTTTCCCAGGCAGACAGTCAGCTGAGATCAGGCCAAAACAAGCTGAGAGGGGAGAAGCCTGGCCTGTAGGGACACACAGCATGAAAACCTGCAGAAATAATGAAGGACTGTATATTAATCAGGTCCTTAAAAGGCATGCCAAAACTATATTTACGCTGCAGACTTGAGCGCAGCGAGACGATCCACAGACACACTGGCTGTGAGTCGACTAATCAGCAGCTCCAAGTCTGCATCTCGCATTTCTTGTTTGCTCTAGCAAAAAATGTGAATGTTTGTTCGCATTTGCCTGTGCACTTTCTTTTGGCATTAATACAGCTTGACGAGTGCCATTAATCTTACATTCAGCTTAATTCTGGAAATTGTTGCATTTGCCCTAAAGGATACAAGCTGGAGAGGCTGCTCTGTGAGCTTTTATACTGAAGTGTAGCGCCGAAGTCACAACCAAGGCAACGGACCTCTTAAAATCAAATGTTTTCCTCTGATTCGCAGCTTTTCTTTCTGCTTTTTTTGCATCATGGGTTTGTGGTTTAACACGCCACGATTTTTATCCACTTTATAAAAGCAAATCCATCCCAAAAATTTTAAGGAATAAAGCAAAACTTGATGTTATTTTTAACCACCGAGCACTCACCTTTCATTTCATATTGTCAATTTAGGTTGATTGTAGTTTCTTTTGATGCGGAAATAATGCCTTTCATGTGAGCAAAGACTGAGTTAGACTCATCCACCATTAGCTTTTGAGAAAATGACTTAATTTTACCATATGGTTTGCCAGAGCTAATACTTGAGATTCATCTATCTTGGTCAGAGTTTGTGGATTCTCAGCTGTCGCGCTGACAATAAATTCATAACTTGAGCTCATAGGAAAATTTGGATGAAGGAGTCTGGCATTCCCGGCTTGGTTTAATACAAATGAGGGGATCAGTTTGTGTCTGGCTTCAGTGGAGCGCAATGATAATAACTAATTTGTACATCATAAAATAAAAAAAGATGCTTAAAACCATGCAGACAGCCAAATAAAAGACTGTGTTGTATGAGGTTATTTCTCATCATCAGACTGTGATTATTTATGTGATTTTATTGAGATTCTAATGTTAAAAATAAGACTGACTTTTGTTTGACCTCTTTGCTAAATCAAAATGAAGTAGCCTGTTTTTTGAAGTATGTTAAAGTATGCTTCTAACTGACTTCATGTTTTATTTTCAGTACAACAAGCACCTATTTGTACATATTGGACAGACAAATCATTCCTACAGTGACGCCCTGCTGGAATCGGTGGACATTCGTCAGATTTACGACAAATTCCCAGAAAAGAAAGGAGGACTGAAGGAGCTGTACGGAAAAGGTCCCCAGAATTCCTTCTTCCTCATAAAATTCTGGGTGAGTATAATTTGTCACCCACATCGTTACAGCTTGATCACATCTTACACGCATCAGTCTTAATATCACTGTGACCTCATGCACATTGTAAATCCTGCTCAGTAACGGTCTGTTCAGGTTCGTCTTTAGTGATTGGGTGTAATCAGTCCACATAGAGAAGATTGCTCTCTTAATGTTTGCAGAATGCACTCGGCTGTATTTGGACTTGCATAGCAGGAGAGCTTTTGATCAAAGCACTCACTAATTCAATGTAATATCTCCAAACAATGGAGTGACCTGGTTGCACTCCTAATGGCTGTTTAAACATTGCATGTTTTTCCTCCCTGATGCAAAATGCTAACTAGCGGCAGCCAACAAAGTAGGACCGTATGCACTTGGACCAAGTCCCCTCAAATTCCTTTTGAAGTGACCGGCCAATCTAAATTTCAAATGAAAGACAGAATCTGCACAATAATGAATGTATAACTGCTTTGCTTAATGAAGGAGGAGAATGTTGTAGGAGGATGTCTCCTCTTTTTGTATCCATAATGAACAGGATGTTGAGGGCATAGAAAGGCTGCCCTCCAGGAGCAGCCCCGTTCAACCTTGTAAATCAGTCATTTAACATAACTTCATTTAATCCTCTTTAGAATCTTCTTTCCAACATGGACACATTAACATGCATATTCAGAGGTGGCCAGGCTCTGCTAATTTGATATGTTTAATCTCGACAGCTCTTGATCAGACAGTGACAGAAGAAGAAATTCTTGATACAGAATTAAATGTACTAATTGAATAATTTTTTACTAAAGGCAGAGTAAAGATGTCTCCAGTATGCACTACATACTACTCTTTATAATGTGTCCTAAGTATTCATGACACCGGCATACTTAATTAACGTATATACTATACCTGCACTCAGTTACACTTAAAGCGGCCATCCATATTTTTTATAGTGACAATGTATTAAATAAAACCTTAATTTAATGAGGTAATCAAAGGTATCAGGTATCAAACAACAATGTGAAAAGGTTTGCTCACGGCTTTATTAGTTTTAGGTTGTTGTTTGTCTGTGTGTATGTACACAACTTCACTGTTTGGGTTCACTCTCAGCAAACCCACTGTACACTACATGATCAGCACAATCAGCAGACAGACACAGCTAGCGCCTTGCTGATGAACACAGTGGAGCAATTAGCAGCTCAAGAGCCAGATGATTGCCTCAACAGTTACTAGAGACCAACAATGTTGCTAAAAAGGGAGATGATATTTGATTTACATTGGTCAGGTGGTCAGAGACGCAACTCCAAAATGAATAGATGTGTAAATAAGCTAGTGTTCATTAACCTGTTGGCCTTATCAACTTAAAAGGTGATTTGTTGTGTTCTCAACTTGTTTCCACTGCCCCCAAGTGCCCAAAACAAAGTTTTGTTATTGCAGTTATTTCAGCTTGTGGGACAATGAATATGCATCAACAGCAAATTGAAAAATATGGCATTTTAGTAAAACAGTTGTTTTATCTGATTTTTTAAACTTCCATGGCACTGAGTTTTGCCATGGAGATTTTTCACAGTGTTGTGTAGATAATATGTAAAATGATGTCATGAAAAAGAAACTTGGTCGGTCTAATGTTGAATGGTACCAGTATTGGTCAGATTTTGTTCTTGTTTTGGGGTTAAAAAGCATGACAGATTGGGTATGTTACACATAATTCACATGAATGGGCCTCAAAAATATTTTCCAGTGTTTTTTTTCCCCCGTGATCCTTATGATAATGAATTGCTTCATCTTTTCACATATACACACACACAACAACATGCTGGCTTGTTGTTACTTAGATGAAATAACTGGTAGATTAATGCAATAAATCATAATCCCTCAATTAGTTTAGTTTAAAGTGTTGTCTCATGACTAAATACAAACATTAATCCCCTCTGGCTGTTCTCCCTTTGTCTCTCTGACTCCAGGCTGACCTGAACTGCAACATTCAAGATGATACTGGATCTTTCTATGGAGTCACTAGTCAGTATGAGAGCTCAGAGAACATGACCATCACATGTTCAACAAAGGTCTGCTCCTTTGGCAAGCAGGTGGTCGAGAAAGTTGAGGTATGATCTGTGAATCAGAGCAAGTTACTGTTAGTTTTATCTCGTACGACAGAGATAATAATCGGTTATTTTCCTCTTTTTCCTCAGACTGAATATGCACGGTTTGAGAATGGACGCTTTGTCTACCGGATAAGCCGGTCTCCCATGTGTGAATACATGATCAACTTCATCCATAAGTTAAAACACCTGCCAGAGAAATATATGATGAACAGTGTGCTGGAGAACTTCACTATCTTATTGGTAATCACCTCGCTGACCTGAGTGGGAGATCCCTCTCCAGGACTCTCATTCTTCTTCTTCTTCATCTCTTTGCTGTCGTGGTGTGTTGGTGGCTTCAGCTGGGCAGGGGGGGCGAGGCGGTTGAC
>JBCAUF010000001.1:15040973-15055345 GCA_038406115.1 Haemulon aurolineatum | reverse complement strand
TGTCAATTTCAAAATAGCCTTAAAATTACCAATACTATTAGTACAATTATATGTGTTCATTGTATAAATACATGCAAACAGGCAAGAGTGTTGGACAGTGGCGGTTTCAAGGTCTGAGCTGGACTAAACTGATCAAAGCCTATTAACCGAAATATGGGAAACAAGAGGTCGGCAACAGCTCAAAAGAGGTTTGGTGTGATCTTTTATTTTTGTTCTAAATGTAAAACATACTAAGGATATGTTTGATGGGTTACCACAGCAGCCTGTGTTAACATGTGTATAAAACAAGGTTGTTTTACACCATATGCAATCATCTAATATGAAGCAAATCACTGAGCCTTTTCTTTTTTACGTGAGAACAAACCACTAAGAAACCAAAAAGTGGTTAAAAACTACAAAAATAGTTGGAATATTTTAGATCTGACCGATCTGTTCTGAATGGTGCGTTTTATAAGCTGTTTCGTCGCCTAAAACTTGCTACAAACCTCACTAAGAATTTGTGGGTTTCATGGTGTCAGTTTATGAGTGGTCCTCGTAAATTTTATTTTCTTATTTCGGTAATAGCAAGACATTAAAGAATCCCTCAATGGCTCACAATAATTTTTGTGTACGCGCAAATTAAGTCCATGCATACAAATAATCCATAAAAGAGTCCTGGTGTTTACACTGGACTGTGCAAATCTCTAATGGCATTTATTAAAGGTTAAGGATAAGTCTACAGTCATGGTTCCCAATGCGTCCCTAAAGCCATATCAGAAAAAAAAACTTCTGTATGTATGTATCGTGTTTCATCGGAAAGCTGTAACATTACTCTGTAGTTTTTCGGTCATACTGTCAAGCAGTACCACACACAGGTTGTGCCGTATTGAGCTGGAAATGAGCCATGCTCCTAATCATGCACACGCGTGCCGTGGGTCTGGACAGGTTTTGTTCTTGTTGTGTAAATGGCTTTTGCTAAAAAAAAATAAATAAATAAACTTGATTTTGGACTTAACTCTCCTTGTGTTTCGCCAGCGGATGTTCAAATTAGCATGTTCCTTTTCAGGCCTGGGTTCTATTATCCTCACTGATGGGGTTCTTTATAGTTGTCAGGGGGGTAGTATTTGAAAGCACGGCTTGTTTTAATACAAGAGTGCAGCCTCGTGGAATGTGAGGAATTCTGTCATTTATTTTCATCCGTGCATGGTTGAAAATTTGAACTTGGAGCACTCAAAGCATGTGATTTCAATTAGAGGAGCTGTAAAGACCTGAAGACACGTAACGGTCAGACAGCCTTGTGGTCTGCCAGCACCAGTCTCCATGCAGCGTCTCGACACGCTCTACTCGCCTCCGCAGGTGAACAGAGCCAAACGCACAAGCATTATTTGGCTCCCCTACTGTTCAAACAAAGGCACATACGCTCCTCATCCATGACCCATACACACTCAGACCCAAGAGCATCATTGTGATTAATAAGGTCTAGGTTTCAAGGAGTTGTTGACAGCAGGCTTGAGGCACTTGGTGCAGGAGGGCTTCAGTCAGCCGCTGAGGACCCCGTGTCATTATGATGATGTGTAACAGTTCATTCTCCTGTTTGCTGAAGCAGTTCTTTTCCCTAGTGCTTGGTATCTGACCTCTGGCCAACCTGTGACATAGGGGCTTTATAAGCAGTCTGCTAAATAGTTTGCTGAGTAATGGCATTTGACTGTGCTGAGATTGGATGGCTGCAATGCACTGAATGGCAATGGTTTATTTTGATGAACAGTAAGATTAACTTAACCAAGATAAAGTGCTGACTAATGTACTGGCTCTTTCCAAACACACACACACCTGGATAGCTTCTTATACTGTCGGAGAGCAGCTAGCTACAACACAGATACCCACACAACTCTCTCAAAGGGCCATATTGTGCCTCTGATGACTGACAAAGGACCGCTGGCATCTCCGTCCTTCCTGAAAGTTGCTGCTCATGGTTTGTTTGCACTGCGGTAATGCACATTGCTATTCATGCTACACCGTGCGGTTCCCGCAGTCCTCACACCCGCCAATATTGAGTCATTTCAAGTCCAGCGGTGTCCCTGCATCCCTTTTTGGTCCAAGAAATCTTTTATAGTTTTGAGCCAAAGTTGTAGGTCACAAATTATGCTTAAAAGGCACATGCTACATATCAGTGTGTTGGTTGTGATTTTACGACCAATGTAGCAATTTGTCATGGTTTTGGTGCTAGCCAGTGCTTATGTCAAAACTTCTTTGAGCTGGTTGACTTTTTTTGCATATAGTAAAATCCAGTTAAATTATTCCTAGTAGTTGTTCGATATAAACAGGTGATTGATAAGATAAAATACTATCTGTTTCATCTGTGACTCTTCAACCAAGTTGGTATTAAGTTAGAATGTTTCGAATGGGGAATTTGGGCTTTTATTGATTGCATCTACAAAATCCCCATATATGTCTGTTCAGCTGTATTCGTTAAATGATTTCCAAGAAATGGGCCACATGTATTCAATTTCTGTCTCTTATTCTCTTGATAGGAGACCATTTTCCCTGGCCGAAAAATAGAAAGTGTATTCCTAACTGTCAAAGAGTGACTAAGAGTTTAAAATAACGTTGAGATGAAGTCATGGGGTCAGTAAACGCAATGTGACAAAGTGCACATTGTGAAACAGACCTTAAAATGCTGTTTTTGGCAAGCTAAATGAGCGAGATTTTTCTTAAATTAGATACAATTTCCATTTATTAGCTCTCTAGATTGTTAAATAGGAATGTTGCAGTCATACATCAACTCCTAAATACATATTGTGTTGTGTTTGCACTCATGTTGACATGAATTATTACATCCAATTTACGAATTTTTGCGAGACCCAGCCATATGGGGCCCTTTGAGAAATCTGTGAGGGAGTCATTTCACTGGTAAAGGTTTCGATGTTTATTCTCGCAAATCTATGTGGCTGAATATCAAGGTTGCCACACCTGCTATACATCAGTGTCCAGCTGTCTCCCTCAGCATTACTGCAAGTTTGTTCGCCTTTGTGTGGTGTCATGCAGTGATAAAACACTAGCAAAGCTGTAAATGCTCAAGCTCTGTTTTAGTGTCTCTTGTGCATTTTTGGATATGGTCAAAATATAAAATGTATAAATGTCATAATTTATATCATTTCAATATGATTCACAATCGACATTCCTTATGCAGGTACAAGAAGTTCCCCTTTGTGCTTCTTGGTTTCCCTTGACACAGCATTATCACTTAATTGGCGTCCTTGCTCCTGTGCGCTTCTTTGTGTTAGTGGTGCAAGTTCCATATCTCACACTTTGGACCACATTCCCTCTGAAACATCTAAAGTTAATCAGTCCCAGCAGGATCTGACTAGGAGGTTTTTGTGATTATTATGGCCAGGACTGACAGAATTAGGACTGATGCAAACAAATTTAAATAATGCTGTTTAATATTACTTGAAGTACAAGTATGTAGGATTTAGTAGCATCTCATTGTGAGGCCGCATATTTCATCTGAAAACCCCTGCACTCCCCCTCCCCCTCCAAAAGTGTAGGAGCAACTATGGTGGCCAGTGGTCCTCCCATGGGCTTTTTCTCTTTTTCCGGATATCATACACTAATAAAAAAAAAAAACATAGTGGTAAATATTATATTCAGTTTCAGCCAATAAATCCCCCTATATCCTGCTAAATCCTACACACTGGAACTTTACGGGCTGTGTTCACAAAAGCATTTTCTTCCTGAGGCGAGGGTTTTTTAAAAATTGTTTACAATGGGAGCTCCATGTATTTACACTCTGCTGAAAACACCAGCAGCACGACAAGATGCTGAGTGACTGTTTGGTTCTAAATTTGAATATAACAACAATAAACAAGAGTGATTTAGAATCATTTGTAAGCATTGGTCATACTGTATTTTGCCATTCTATACAGAAACTATGTGGGATAGAAGAGACAGAATTTCAAGCAAACAGCAAGTAATGCTGTGGTCAGTCGAATTTGGATTAAATATTCATAACAGGGCAAACTCCTGCTTTATCTCAAGTGTCCGTGTCGCTTTTGATTTTATTTTGCTCTGTCAACACATTTACTGTAGGTCACCAGAGCTTATATTCTTAGAACTTTCTCACTTCCTAATAGTTTGAAAGTAGACTAAATTGAAACCGCTTCACTTTCAATTCACTTTACTACTATCTTAGAAATAGAGAGAAGACCTTTTGAAAGGGACGACCAATTAGGAAACCTGCAGGCTGTTGTGAGACATCGGGCTGTTTCTACATGCTCCCTGCATGCTTCCTTTTTTATGTGTTTATAGAAAACCCCAAAAACAAGAGTCTCTTTGTCTTGTTTTATGTTGTAGTCGCATTGAGACAAATCTAATAAGTCATGCTTTGTTTTTCCTCATCTTTGACTGTAAGTCAGCAGTTGTCTGAAAGACAATGTGCACTGACCAGTGCATTATTTATGGTAGAGTGCAGTGAGGCAATTCTTGTTGGCGTTTGTCTGATATGCCTTATCTGTTGTTTGTTAATAAAGTGAGAAATGCATTGTTATATCAGCCAACATACAGTCATTAGACTACATACTACATTAAAATGTTCTATCTGTTCCTCTATTATTCCAAGATTGTTCAATTTTGCAACTCCCCTATTATTGGTATTGCCATCAGCCCCTAAAATCACGTGCTGGTCAGGCTCTGATTTAAATAATGTCAATGATATCACCCATGTCACCCAGCGATCTCTCATCATAACACATGCAGGGATCTGCATGCTGTTATGTTGTCTTCTGCACCAACTGACAGATCTTCATGTCCTCTCATCTGCAGGTTCAGGGGAAGGATGTGGAAAGATCATTCAGCGGTTCCCCAAGAAGGACTGGGAGGGAACGGCCTTTCCTCAGGGGGTGGAGATGGTGAGTAATAAACACCTCTTATAACTAACTGATCAAAGTTGTATTACCTGGATATTTTAAATGTACTTGAGTGAAACACTCACAAAATTTAACTTTGGTGGGGGAAAAAAGCATACTGAGAACACTTAAGAACTTACATTAGATATTAAACCAAATTTTCCCCTTTGGAGGATCAATAAAAGATTATCTTTTTTCATCTGATCTTGTCTTATCTTAAAATGCTCGTCAGAGGGAGTCAGAATAACAACAACAATACCAACAACAATACACTTCTCTTCGATCTGAGTATAATTGATGAATGGCGTCTGAATGGTTGTGTCATTATTGTGAATGTGGCCTTTGCTGTCTGCAGTGCGGACAGGTATCACAATTCCATAGTTCATAACAGAGCAGACAATCTCTGGAACAGTTAATATGTGATGGACACAGGTTGTTCAGTGTTTTTTAGTTAGAGAGTGTTCTGGTCGACATGCCCCTTACCCATTGCAAGCTTCCTGATTTGAATGTTCAGAATATTTTCCTCTGCGTAAAATAAGAAATACTTGTCTCATAAAAAAGCTTCTTCTGTGTCACAAAATGACAGATTATAGCGAATGGAATTTTCATGTTTTAACAACACACTTGCCCTTGTGCTCGTGCAGCAGATATCGGCATTTCCTGTTTCAGATAAATTCATAATGATTGTTTACTCGAAAGTCTGTTTTGAAACCCTTTCTATGTTCACTAATTAGGAAACCTCTCTTCTTCTCTTCTACATCGTGTCCAGCCTACTATCTGGTTCCCATTGCTGTCTTTCCTCTTCAGGAATATGAATAGTTACTTCTCTTAGCTTGCTCCCTCCCTGTATGGAGGGCGACCCTAAGGGGTCTGTGACGGGGTTTGTCTTGTCCTTACATGGACAATGCAATGGATGGACAAATATTTGCTTATCAGGACTGGGAAAAACTGTCAATCTCTTGGGCAACATTAGCAGTTAACAGTATCATACTGCACAGGACCTTAGTGCCTGTGTTATATCTGTTTTTGTTCATTTATTTTCGCTACTGCAGATAAGCTTTTAATGACTAAGCGGAATGATTTTGGCAGTCGACAAGGAGCGAAAACAGCAAAATGACTCTAGTTCCCAATACAGTGCTCGATCCTTTGAAAGTACTATACAGCACTTTCTGTTCTTGTAAATAGAGCCATGAGTCACTTGTAAAAATTAAAATTTTTGGATTACATTTATTTTTTGAACTCAACTTGAATTTAGGCATCACCAACAGGCCTTACTGAGTCTGGTTGTTAAAGCTCAGCTCCATGTATGGATGCAGCTGAATGCAAATTTCCCTGTCCACTTTCTTATGTCTCTTAAGTCAACAGCCATGGCTGGCTTGCATTATCATGCATTATGTTTTCGGATTGTCTGTCTGTCCATCCCATTCTCCTGAACACAATGATATTGAGGAATCTTCCTCAAATATGGCACAAAAGTCCACTTGGACTGCTTAGTAAAAGAAGTGAAGACAGCAAGTTTCTCACTGGAAATGATTCTTTTCTTTTTTTAATCAGTCTTCTTATTGGATATTTCGTTCACATACAGAAGCAGTACTCGACACATAAAGTATAACAGAAGATGATAGTCGATAAGCTAGATGACGGGTAATAAAGAGTTTGTCTTAGACAGTATATGCTGAAGGCAACAGCAAGCTTAACCTGTGCCAGAACAGCTTCTACTGTACAAATGAACCAATTTCCATTATCCCTTCCCGCCCACTGTTAGAAAAGAAAAAGAAAGGAGGACACAAAAAAAGAAAAAAGGAAGAAAAGAAGGGTTTTTTGAAGGGTTTTTTTACACTGGAAATGATTCACTGGAATGGCACATGTCAGTATTGTGATGACGTCCATTGACATGTATGATTCTAACGTCCATACGGTTACATTTCTCAAAACACTTAAAAGTCTATACTATTCTGTGCTGTATATATTTTATGAGCCATAACAGACATGGATAAGACTGGTGAGGATTGAAGGGAGCAATATTGTAAATGAGAAGACTCACAGGATCAATTGTTGTCAATGACTGGAAATTTGCTAAAATAAATGTTGCATGTTCGCAGTTAAAAGTCTGTTTCGTGTTTGGTGGAGGTCATAGGGGGGTCAGAGGTCACAACTAGAAGTGTATCACTTAGGAGCCAAGTGATGCAGAGCAGCAGCAGGTGTAGAGGCCAACAAGTTGCATAATATGGGTCAGATATCTAAGCCAAGATAAACAGAGAGAGCTAATCTAAACATCAGGCATTCCTAAACATCTTGGATGAGGTCATGTCTTTTTTTCACTGTGAGAGGACCCTTTGTAAGAAAGGCACGTATAATCTGCAAGTGTTTTGCAGATTTAGAAGTTGAACATTGAAGTTAAGTTGGAAGTAAGTCATTTTGCATGAACAGTGAAGGGTTTTGTTGTGCCTTTAATGACTGATGAATGATGGCGAAGAGTTATCATAGCTGCAGCTGAAATCTTTGGCACTGTGCAGTCCTGGTCAAAGAGATACTATCACACTATGACTCTTGTTTACGCAATAGTATTTATAAGGCAATTGAGGGCAAGTGAGGCTGTTATTCCAGCACAAATAGACATATTGTGAGTGGGTGGTTTGAATGGCATGCAGGCGTCTTCCTGTGTAACTCACTGAGTCTGTTGGTGGCCATCAAGAGTGTCTGAGTTATTGTGTAGACACGAGCAGTGGTATGTCATAGAGCTTAGTGCTCCACTAAATGACTGACGAAACTATTACAAATATAGAAATGAAAGTATGTCCTGTCCAGACAAAATGTCAAGTAGAATTTTGGGGGTCAAATATACGTTGATATGAGGCTGAAACCCTAGCATCGGTCTTTAACCTCTCGGTGACTCTGAGGGATGGACCGGAATGAGTCTGTTCTGTCAGCATCATCCCTCAAGTATCCTGTCATGGTTTCATAGCATTTAAATATAGAAACAGTGCCACAAGTTTAACTAAATCTATTAGTTTAGTGTTTCCAGATGTCATTGAGGACCTGCGTACCATTTTTTTTCTGTGCCTGTGTGGGTGTGTGTGGATTTTTTGTATTCCATCTCGCTGAAGTGATCCCCCCATGCTTCTTCATTATGTGTCAGCCTGGACTGAAATTGAGACATACTGCAGTCCCCAGTGTGCAAAGAGAACATAAGGCATGATGTTTCTCATTGAAGACAGTGAGCTGAAACAAGAGGATGCATTCAATGTTAGACCCTTTTTTTAGGTCCCTTTTTGGCAAATACCCCGCATATTTGCTGAAACGTAGACAGATTGTGTTCCTCTGAGATACAAGTATACGTACAAGTATAACCTATTGGATAACGTACTGAATGAGATTCATATGTTGACATCTTCAGTATTCTGCATGAAAAAGCACCCAGAGGAATAAGCAAGGACAGGAAAGAGGGGGTTGTTTCCTACTACGTGGTGTGCGACAAACTTTGGTCAAGCGCCAAATGACTGAAATTCCAACTTTGAAGCTTTAATGAAGATACACCATAGTGTTTAACAGACCCACTAAGCAATTTGCATTTTGGCTCCGTTCTGGGCTGGTATGTAAACCATTATTATTTGCAGATTTTCTCTACTCCATGAAAAAGAAAATGACTCATTTACAAACACTAAGAAACACATCTGTAGAAAGCAGTGGATGAAGCTGAGCACGAAAAGCATTTTGCGGTCACAACAGGCCCCCAGCAAACTAAATAACCACAGATGAGGAATGCACCAAGAAAAAGCGTTTACAACTTGTGCTAGGAAAAATGTGTTTCTAATCTTTTCAGGCAAGTGATGATGATAGGAACCAGCTCAAATCCTCATCTGTTATGGATGAGCCAGGTCTGTAGATGGGGGTCAGTGCGTTGCTCACCTAGTACATTTCCATCACCTCGCCCTCCACTATCAAGTCCTCGCGGTATACTGTAAACGGACAGAGGCTCTGGAGGTAGTAGGAGGGTCACTCAGGATGTTTTTAATGTGTAAAATTAAAAACTGAAACCAAATTTCAGAAAGAATACCTTAAAATGTATTCAAAGCCATCACAACTAAAAGGGGGCAATATTTTTTCAGTGCAGTCATTTGGTACAATCGCTAGCAGAGTTTCCTCATGTTGTTCTCGTTTCTCTTTTTCCTCGGAAGGACAACATGACAAGCAGGACGTGGATCTCATGACTGATAAAAGTGACAGAGCCGTGTTTTGCTAAAATGAATAACACAGTTACAAACACAGTTAACTTGAACTTTTATCTAATAATTACATCAAATTGAGGTTGTGTATATTTTGTTATTAATTTGAGCATATCATACTGCTGCTGACAAGATGGGTTTTACTCATTTTCAGATCTGTGTGTCTCTGTTGATTGATTTATTTATAGTGCAAGTTTTACAGTCATCAAGAGACTGTAGTCATGCATGCCGGACGGTGACTATATTTTGTGTTTTTAGATTGTTTGGAACAAAGCAATGAAATGTGCCACACAAATGCCAAAGGAATGCCTGGAATGACTTTGGTGTTCACTGTTTAATCGCCGAGTTTTGCTTGTTTAATTGCAAGCACCATCTGTTTAATGCTTAGAGCATGTGACTGTTCATAACATCCGCTGCTTGTAGGCGACATATTGGTATCAAATGTAGATTGGGGAGTTTTGTTATTCCCTTCCCCCTCGTGTGTAGTTTTTCCTTTCAGATCTGTTCTGCATTTCTTTCATGTTAAATGAGCTGTATTAATTGCAGGTATAAAGTCAACATTGTAAGACAACCAGATGGACATTAAGCTTTTTAAATCTATCACATCGAACTGTTGGTGAGTGATTGGAGTAACAAATGCCTTGGCCAAGCCCGCTTTTGCGTGTTAAAATGCTTGCCAGCATACTGAGTTGCACATTTTTACCACTAACTACACTTAAATCGAACCTTCATGCTTTGTGTTTTAACACAGTGGAAGTTATATGTCTGCAGTTTGTGGCCGAAAGGTTTTAGTTTAATGCTGTTTGCTGCAGGCAATAAGGTAGGTACATAAAACAAATTGGCTTAGTATTTTAAAACTGATTGAGCTGATCCTGTTTAAACTTGCTTTATCCCCACAGAGACCTCGTAAAACACCCATTAAGATGTTACAGATGTTATTACATGTCGCTTACTGTAATTTGACTGATAATTCACCCAAAAATACACTATTATGTCAGCATGACGTCAATGTCAAATGTCAACAAATGTCAAAGTTGCATTTCAGGGTTCATGTGCACATACTGTACTACTGTATGTATTCTTGTACTCATAACTTTGATTGTGAAAAATAATGCCACTGAAGTGGAAAACACCATACATTGAACATGACAACAGGCACTAAATGGAAATGGATTGCTGTTTATGTTTATGCTTGGCGTGGCCTTCAGTCTGTATAGTATGTGTCTGTGTCTGTGTGTGTGTGTCGGGTGAAGAGAGATGTCTTGACGACTATGCCCGGGAGGTCAAACACATTCCAAAGCACCACAAAGTTCAGTGTTGAACATGAGGGTCAGTCCATTACACGTAGCCTGCAGACAACGATCTGTCAGCAGACTCACCCCTGCTGTCTCCACTACAGTCATGTTTCCCAGAAGGAAAACAAAATGTCTCCTCCGATAATGAGCCTCAAATCAGTCGCTGCGT
Organism: Haemulon aurolineatum; assembly: GCA_038406115.1. Taxonomy (NCBI): domain Eukaryota; kingdom Metazoa; phylum Chordata; class Actinopteri; order Lutjaniformes; family Haemulidae; genus Haemulon; species Haemulon aurolineatum. The sequence goes on along the minus strand of JBCAUF010000001.1, from coordinate 15,044,772 downwards.
GTCGGAAAATCTGATTTGAGTTGCTGCGGCACCCCCAGCCTTGATCAGCTCTGATGATGTGTTTAGGCACAGCAGGACCGCTAACCATACACAGAGTTAAAGATGGGAAAAGGTTTCATTGCTACAAACTATACTGACCTAAATTCAAATGATGATGATGAACGGATGAACATTTCATGCTGAAGATTAAAGAGAAGGTTTAGTGGTATTTAACTTTTCAATTAATTCATCAAGCTAAAGAGAATATATTGACTTGTCATTTTGACAATAGATTAATCATTTAAATTGTTTGTTAAGTATTACTTTTTATTGTTATTGGGATCCCCATATTTCAATAAAATATATAGAATCAACAATGTTTGCATTTACACTACATACAGTAGAACGTAAAGCTACAACATTAACATTACATACAACAATAAAATTGCATCAAAAGAAAAAACAATCGTCAACCTTTGGCCATGTGAGATCAGTGTGAGTTTTATGTATAATATCTAACATTTAAAATCTTGATCTCAGAACAGCAGAGTACCGATTGGCCAAATGTCTAAGAAGTAATCAAGATGATGAGATATTGCGTTATTACTACACTCAGACAATCGTATAGGCTTGTATGACCTGCAAGGTGCAACTTGGACATAGACTTGGGAGCCTACAACAGATACCCATTTTTCCATTTGTGCAGCTTTTTTTTAATGCAGCATCCTCTTCATTGAGACATTACCCCTGTTTTGTGACATTTGTTAAACTAAATAATTAATTAATACTTTGAAAAGAAAATAGTCATTTCATTATCAGTGATGAACATAAGCCTTTGTAGTTTTACTGTGTTGATGTAAAAAGTTGTTCACTACTGGGTCATGCATTTTTGGAGAAAAAGAACCTCGGTCAGCAGCTTGAGATTGACCTTTCTCAACACTGTGGCAGAAACATCATCAAAGGATTTGTTGATTCAAAAACGCCCAATTGTCGCGTGTTGTCCCTCGTTGACGTATTTCGCAGTTTGTTTTCAAAGTTTGAAGGTGACCTGCCCTCACCTTTTCGACGCCTGTGGTATTAGCCTGAGGTGTTCGACAGTGAAAACAGTGGGAGGCTCAGCCTGATGTTCAGCCTGCTCCATCTCTCGTCTCACATGTTGCAGCTGTGGGCGAGATGCTGCAGCACTGAACAATAGTAATCCTGTACTGGCCCAGTCCAACACACAGTATGCGGTGTGGGTTTTCTGTTCCACTCAGTCACAGTCCGCCAAGCAGTGTTGTTTCTCTGACCGCATACCACGCCGGTCATTTGCTTTTTTGTCCCACTGCTCACTCAGATATATGCTGTGCCTTACGATGCAGCTTCACTAATGGCCACAATATATATAATATCTTTTTTAGGTGGCTCCCAAATGTTAGATGTAGAAAAGTTTTGGAGCCATGAGCCAAATATGCTTTAAATATGCATGCACTGTGAGTTTAAACTACGCATTTTGATATTTTATTTAATTTATGTCCATTTGTTTTAAGCAAAACGGGAAATACAGGAGAAAGTTACTGTTTTAGGCATATGTCACATTTATGTCAGAAGATCTATTGATGGTGTAAGGGAAAAATAGGTGCTTTTCGTGGATTTGTTCCTCCTAGAATTTCCTTTTTCTTTTGTTCCTTTTTCATGAATATAGTAACCGTGAGTCAGCTGCGGGCTGCACCAGAGTTCTTAAAAAGTGTCTATATGTGTTCTGTATGATTTCTAAGCATATTTATCGCTAGAACGAAAGTGAAACGACTAAGTCAGTAATCTGCAGCGATGAGTGTCTGATGTCTGTGCATGCTGGTTTGAATTGGTTTTGACTCTAAGGAGGAGTGCAACTTTTGACGCACAATGTGTCAGTCAGGCTCAAAAGTTCAAACAAGACGTGAAAGTGCAATATGTGTTCTTTTTTTTTCCTGACTTAAGGAGGGGCATTGTTCAATGAGTCAGGCTCTGTGTTTTCTTGTGTTTCCCTTTGTTTGTTCGTTCATTTGTGAATTGCTTCCTCCAGTTCACACTGCTGAACACGACTCCAAGATTCCTTCAACCCTCCGTCCAAACACAAAAGCAGTCAGAAGTGAATCACGTGTACACTTACGGTTGACTAATCCAAGACTACGTGATAGCAGAGGGAAGCTAGGATCATGTAGAGTGAGATTGGTGTACATTGTGTTAAAAATAAATAAACAATAAAAATTGAATGTGCAGCACTTGCTAAAGCTTACTGCAGCACAACAGACACATGTTTTGTACATGTGATGCCAGTGTGACACCGCGACTTGTTTGTTGTCTTGTCTTGTTTGACAAAAATGTGTAGACATGAAATTTAAAAAATTTCCTCTCAGGGCCCAACTTCCTCCGATGAAGGAATTTGACCCGGCTTGACCAGACTGTAAACATTTGTGTCATATCTCTTGTCTAGAACTTTGACTTCTTGAACTCCTCCCTTTTCCCTCAAATCCCTGTTGTACTGAGGAACGTGGCTTCGCACTTCCGGGAAGGATGGTCGAGCTATTCCGAAAATGTGTAAACTGCTGGTGTGATGTCATCTGGGTTGTTGATATGGCTGCTTGGCTTGGAGTTTAATTGGATACGTTTGAACAGAAATTTAAACAGGATCTTTTGAATACCTAATGACTCAGAGAATGAACGAATACCGCAGGACTTGACTGAGCTGACCTGAGCCTCTGGGCTCCAGGTCAGGTTCAGTTCACTTGAGAGAAGAATCTCCCTTATTGCTGTGTGGAGTCATTCATCTGGCCTTGTTCTCTCAGCAGGTTGGATAAGCAGATCATGACAAAGCTTAACTGCATTGTTCAGAAGCAGCAGCCTCGGTTAGTCAGTTTCAGGCTCCGTGCCAAACTACGGACACATGAAAGAATGTCACCTAATTGTATGACTTGATAGATTGACTCAAGTGACCATAGCTTGACATGTTGCGCTGCACGTCGGTCCTATGATGTTTGCAAAACTATGAGAGAGAAACTAAACAGTGCATTCCAAATAGCAGGATGCCGTCCCAGCCGGGGGTGGAGAACGGGATCATGTGTTTGTCAGGAAGATCCACACATGAGTAATCAATGCTTCGTGTGCCAGTGGAGCTAAACACATCAGGAAACAAAGCTGGAGCTGTCAAGCAAGCAGGACTTTCCATGCTGAAAAGCCCTATGAGTTCACCAGGAAATGGGAATACACAGGATGAAATGAAGCCACAGTACACTGGAGAGCGCACATACTTAAACCTTTAGAAGAAATACAGTAGAAGCTGTTTTATAGCTTTATTGTTTACAGTTATTACACTAATGAAGTGCTTCTTTCCTTGGTATTCTGTTGTATGTTTCTGGTATTTTGCTTTCTATAGAAATTGTATTATTTCCTGATAGACCCCAGTCTGAGCGCTAAAAACGAACAGCTACCTTCCAAGCTAACAAAGCGCCAAAGGGACAATGACAAGTGATGAATTCTGTGGCCAGACAGGAACTGAGCAAAGATATGTAGTTGTGAACTGGTGCCAGTAGACAGGCAAACAGGTCCAAATAAGTAAGTAAGATTTGGGACACCCAGTAAATTTCCTTCCTCCCGTCTAAAGAGCCGGCTGGCTCCACACACCCCCCTAACTGGCTACTGGTGAATGCCACTGTTGCTAGTAAAATTGTACTGACTGTGGCAGACACCAGGGTCATTGGCTGGGCACATAATTTGGATTCTTACACCTACATACTTCCACGTACTCACTGGGTGCACGCATTAAATCTGTCTGTCAAAGAGATCGTCACCTAATTAACCT
>JBCAUF010000001.1:14737132-14749283 GCA_038406115.1 Haemulon aurolineatum | reverse complement strand
TCTTTTAAAACTTGTTTCTTTTTGTCTGCTTTGAATTGCTTGACATCGGAAACCTCTGTTTACATTTTTTATTTTTTGCCATTTTGCATCTCTAGTGTAGATTCAATTAAACATCCAGTTAGGCGAGCAAGATGCTCTAAAAGTGCTGTTTGAATCAGTCATCAGTCTGGACACCATTAGAGTAAGAAAGATGCAGCTCGTGGGAGTCTGTCTTCAGCACAGACATGATGTCAACCTGCTGCCTGGCTCTCAGGCTCTTTACCCAGGAGACACTGCTGGCTCCTGCTTTATGTCACGCACAGGATATTGTGGAGATTTTAAAAATTAGTTGAAAATGTTTCGTTAAATGTAAAACGATATTGTGATTGTGGCTGAAATTCAAGGTTAATAGTTCATAAGTGTTCTTAATGGCATAAAATTCCTTCCTGCTGGATTTCAGTAACTGAAAATCTGTTTTAGATTTAAACACACAATAGAAGGAGGGATTTACTTTAATGGGTAAATTGATTTCTGGACGAAGAGAGAGCTTTTAAGAGACATCGATGGTGATGTATTGAAGTGTTTGTTGTTGAAATAAAAGTTTCAAGTTGCCAAGTTGCAGTTTGACATCAGTTCAATGTTGTATTGTGAAAATACTCTATTTAGGGACCAAGATTAAATCTGCAATTAACCTTACACTGTTTGTTTTCTTCAACTGAGTTTCTCCTTTTTGAAGAACACATGCAGTAACAAGTTAAAGGTGTTACACTGTTTTGGTCAGGGGGCATCTTGCTGTGTTTTATTCTTAAATGCGGTTTGTGACCTTTCAGTCAGCAGACTTGGAGTAAAACATTACAGGATAATAATGAGACACTTCTGTGACCTTTGGTGAACAATGAAAAGGGCAGACAGAATAGTACTGGGAGAGAAACAAGAGCTGACCAGTGAAGCGGCCTGTGAAATCAAAGTTTGGAGTCCCTTTGTGAAGAGTGTGGAGGCAGAATTTTGTGCCTCAACTGACATGTTACATTATACAGTTTGTGGGATAGACTCGGCAGCTGTAACATGTCTGTGGTATCACCAGTTTCCATGAGTCCTTACATCCCGTGTGTCCTCTCTACTGTAAAGGGACTGACTCACTTTTTCCCTTGTGATAACCTTGATTTCAGTGCTCATAACACTGATTGTGTTATAAAATTTATTCATTCATTCTTTTTATATACAGGAAAGCAGACTCCTCGTGCCACACAACATCCATAAGATAAGATAAGATATACCTTTATTAGTCCCACAGGGGGAAATTCCAGAAAAATACAGTATTATTTCTATAACAGCATTAATATGTAGGCTGCTATTTTAAGTGCAATACACAATATGTAAAATATTTCAGAATTTTTCAGAATAATAACTAAACTGACTGATATGGAACTCATACAGTTATATATATATAGTATTGCAATACATGCCAGTATGATTGGGTGATTTTTTTTCAAAGACTTGTGGCATATTCCCATGACAATGAAATTGTGTATTTCTTCACATACATATATCAGATTTATAGAAAATATCTTTTATTAACGAAACAATGCACCTCCAACACTAACAACCAGAGCTGTCCGAAACTGACAAAATCTTTCATTGGAAAGTATGTTTCCAGTACCAGTCTGTAAATATAATCATTAAAACAGTAATGTTGTATATTCCTCTCATGGGTTTTTCACTGTATTTCTGTTGGTATCACAGTAATTATATTATATAATTTTAAGGTGACTCAACAAAACCCTCTTTTCCATCTGTGTTTATATGGATTTCAAATCAATGACGTGCACATTTTACCATCACTCAATGTTTATTTTACAGGCTGGATGACTGTAATAGAATTACAGTTTGCAGAAGGGTATACTGTTTCAAACCTTTTCACATCTGGCCTAAATTAATTAGCTTGTTTGCCCCCTCTGAGCAATCATGCACCACAGTAATTACAGTAATCATTGTTCCATAGATTGACTAAACTGGCACCATGCTGTGTTCATCGCCTCTCAGCAAGAAAGCTTTGTGGATTTTCATTTACTCTGTTTTCTTTTTATAAGAAACCTATTTTTATTTTGTTCTTTGCGGATTATTATTATTATTATTTACCATAAAAGGGTTTACATTTACGGAAGACAAGTTACACTTGGAGATATTTCATCCATGTTCATGGAGAGGAGTAATCTTTTCAGGATATATAATGTCCTTCTGGGTGGTGAATTGTGGTTATACCACACATATATACCAAATATGACCAATTATTATGTGGCAACTATTACAACAGCGGAATATGTTTACAGTGAGCACACGTTTCGTTTTTTGTTTTTTTTTTTACCACCAAAGGTTTTACTTTTATACCAAAACTCATCTCATTTGACAAGATCTCTATGATTCTGCTGAATACTGTGCTGTGACTAATTTATTTCTATTTCTTTTGGTCCCCCTCATGTTTATTTTGGCAAAGGTTTTACCACGTTTTTACCCAGGTCAGAGAGGAAATATCCTATGAAGTATCCTATGTTTAATACTGGTCATTGCTTTCATTGTCACATCAGTTGATTGACGATATACCGCTGTGTTTGATCTCCACATTCACTTTTGCTGTGTCAGAGTAGAAGCAGCAGATGCATCCTGGAGGAGCCTGTGAACTGGGCAGATGGAGCTGTGGTCATGTACAACATCACTGACCGAATGTCCTTCCTCTGTGCCAAAAGCATCCTGCAGCAGATCAAAGAGACCCGGGAGGAGAGCTGCAGGGGTGAGTGACTGTAGCCTGTAGCTGAGGGATTTATTTTGATGAACTAATGAGTCCCATCCCAGTGTGTGTAGGCCTATCAGGGCCAGGATCAATGTAGTATGCTGTGGGTTAAGGACTACATTTTAACATACTGTATATACATATACTGTATAAGGAATTTTATTTTAGGGAAGGGTTTTTACAAGATGGCTAGATTGGATGAAATGGGGCAGCAGATTAAAGCCCCGCCACATGAAGCTCTTCAAATTGTGCATTTCTTTTTCCAACATCCTGCAAGAGAGAATTAAAACAGTTCCAGGAACCACTGTGAGGAGCACTGCCAATGCTTCACTGAAACAATCTCATGACTTCCATGACTCAATTGTCCCCCAGCTGATGTGTGAAGTGGAAACCAACAATTGACGCTCAGTATATAGTACGGTCTAGTCAAAGCACACACAGCACACATAGCATGAAAATAATCAAACTCAGGAACTGAGCAAACAATTCAAAAAGCTAATGAAGATTCATTCAGCCTAAATTACAGTAATGTTAATGAAAATATCAATGTTTGTAAAGATATCATACAGTATATCACATTGCTAGGTTGTAATTCAGTGGAGATTGTAGGCTGATATGGTTTGCCTCTGTAAGCAATCCACAGTCATAATTTGTGAAATATTAAATGTTAATGAACATCTGTAGTAAACAAGAAAACTTTGTACTTATGTGGATATATTACAGTGTATATAGGCCTACTGTTCAGAAATTCTGGCCACAGTGGTCAGAGAAGTGGGACCTGTGCAGCGCTCCTGTGTGAGGAATAGGGACAGTCCTTGGCCCAGGAAGACTACTGCCACTACCAGGAAGTGTCTGCAGCAGAGGACTACTTGGAGATATCCAACCTCTGCACAAAACTCATTTGTCATGTGATGGAGAAGCTTAAGCACTGTGCAGACCGCAGACTATACAGTGGCTCCATGTCCATGGCCGAACTCATCAATAACATGTTTGGTAAAAGGCGGAAGTCTGTCTGATGGAGGCAACTAGTGGTTACTAATGACGTTGGTAACTAAACACACTGTCTGTCTGGATACTTCAGGCATTTGGTATGGGTCAACTGAGCATGTCAAAGCAGCAGTTTTACTGAAAGTGAAATGTGAGATCTCTAATGTTGAAAATAATGATAGGTACTTTGTATTGTTTGATTGTATGCATCCGCAACAGCATAGCCCAAACCTATGAAACCTACTTATGTAAATTTCCCGACTGATGGACCGTTAAAGGTAGGCTATATTATTATCAAATCATTATTAAACCTAATTTTCCTTGGACATTTCAATGTTTTTCTAGAGGGAGGCTCTCAAAAATGATGTCCGAACTAAATGTTTTAGTTCAAAAGGTAGATTTGATATCTTACAGTAAAAAACATTCACTGCATCACATCTACCTTAAAACAGTGGGCAGTGGAGGTGGGGTGAAAAGTCAGATATCAATGAATCTCAGCTGTTCAGCTATCAAAAAAACCCAAAACAAAACAAAACAAAACAAAACAAAAAAAACCCTTTATGGAACATCCTCATAACAATGGCAATTTGCAGTTTGTATAATTACAGTATGCAGCTTTTCTTAAAAGTACATCCAGCAAACCTACTGAAAAGCACATGTCATGCCAAGATTAAAGTTCAGGCTGCCCCAATAAGATTTATGGTTAAAGATTTACAGAGGCGCCTATCCACTGATTACTTTAAATTACATGCAAACTGCTCCATTTTTACCTAAATGGAGCTGGAGACAAATTCAGTTAAAACTGTTTTTCAGTAGATCTCCTGTTGTCAGGACAAGAGGCAGTATAATATTGGGGGGAAAAAAGCAAAGAGTGAGAATAATAAATAAAAATTGCACAGTAAAGTAAAATCCAAACAAATAAATAATTAGTGACATTTAACAAAACAAAATGAAAATAAAACCTTAAGCATTTGCACATTTAAGCAATAAAAATAGAAATTTGGCTGCTGCTATGAGTTCTGAGGAGAAATTATTGGCAGAGACATTTAAATTGTGGGTATAAGTAGTGTAATAGTTCCGATGTTACAATAAATGCTGCTCTAAAATTTGAGAGCAGAAAAATGTACTTAGACCATAATTGCAGATAAAAGCTGAGGTTCGGATGAGATCACACCAAATGGCTGTGGAGGAAATAGTTGAGATTTGCCCCCATAGCTGCTCTTTTCATAGAAGTAAACTATCTGAACAAATAACTTATCTATTTTCACCCTTTCATTTATAATGTAATTTAGTTTTAGAAAAAAATTTGGGAATCCTATTTTCAATATATCTAACAGGCAATCTGTGATTCCAGTTAATAAACTGCAAAACACAGCAAAGTGTCGACTCTCTTAGGTTATCATGATCTTATTTCTAAAACATAATTATCACGAATTGTTCCAAAATGAAATGTAGCCTAGATGTAAAATGCAGGAACCACACCAATAACACAGAATAAAAACCCAACAGTTTTGTCCACTAGATGGAGACTAAGGACCAAGGAAGAAACAGGCTGCCACAGGGAAAAACTGTTTCCCTCTCCGTCCGCTTATATATAAGAGAGCATATGGTTTCTGTGCAAATTGGGTATTAAAATCCAGTCACGTTTCTTTAAATAAGGTCTGCTTTACGTGGGTCGACACACACGAGCCACCGGGGGCGCTGCAACACCTTGAATTAGGTAAAGCCCTGTTCATTCATTGGACTTTTGTCCCTCTTCGCTTCCCTTAGTCACTCGCCGAAAAAGTTTTTGTGTGAAGACCAAACTGCGGAGTAAAAAAATGATCTGCTCTGCGAGGTAAGAAAGTTTTGTTGAATTGGTAACAGCAGCAGCAGCTGCTTTGTACGATAAGTACATTCATTTGTGTATTGTTTTCCGCATGTATTTTTACCCTTGTATGTCTACAAAAAAAAAATAAATGCGGCAACTTCGTGTTGCGTTGCCATGACAACGTGTACCACGGGGAAACGCTATCTAAAATGAAGTACTATCAGTCTTCATACGCTACTTTCTTTGCTATTACATGATCTTACAACAGTAGCAAAGACGGTTAGAAACCAGTAGCGTTGACTTAATTCGTTTCAAAGTTGCAAGAGGGTCGGCGACATTTCAAATTAACCAGCTCATAAACATATCGGAAATATTACCGAGCACGTGATACCTCCATTGATCCATATGACTGGGTTAACTAGGTGACCTTATCAGTTTAAACGTATAACGTTAGGTTAGCGCGAGCACAAACTGCCACAGTCGAGTCGAACGCGGTGTTATAACGTCGCAACATTCTCAACGTACGTCACAACACGAACAAGTTTCAGGTGAAGCTTCAGCTTCAGCTGCCATCATTTGTTACACTGTGAAAGGTTAACTCGTCCTGCATCCTTTGTTCTACCTGAAGTTAAGGGGGAAAAAACACTTTTTGTGAAAAGTGTCAACGTTATCAGCCCGGCAGTTGGACAATGAATGATTTATAAGTGAAGGTGCGGACATCTGTGTACTCTGATATGAATGTGCTGAGTTCTCTCCGGGTTGTCACTGAAATGAATTTGATTTTGTTCTTGTTTCTGCTATGGCCTACATTTTTTTCTAGATGTCTGCCCTCCCAGCTTCCCAAGGCTGAGCCCAGCAAGGGCAGAGATTAGCCTTAACCAGGATTAAACCAATGAGAAAATTTGAATTTGTTGGCCCTTATCTCCTAGCAACATGTGGAGTGCTCTGAGCAAATGGCAGAATTTGATCTTTTGCTTCCTTTTGGCAAAGCATGTTTTCTCACCAATAGACACTTATCAAACATGACCACTGGAGACAGAAGGGATTCTTGGAGGGGGCTTTTAAATGATTTGTTTATGGGGACACTACATGCATTACTTGTTAAGAGTGTAAGAGCAGCAACTTAAAGCCCCTCCTTTCTGTCTGCCCTGCAGTCCATCAGCTGTCAGACATACAGTAGTATATTTTAACTGCTCTTTAGTGAGTCTATTGTATGCTTTAATGGCTTAATGTCAATGTGTTCTTGGTATATTACACTTAGACCACAAGCTTTGATAATCTCTCTGCATAATATTAGGATTCACCTCATAACTTAGTGAAGTAGATGGGCTCTATATTTGCATTCTAAACATGCAATTTCTTGCCTCATCAGGTAATGTAATTCCACGCTTCATTAGGACTGTGAAGTTTATCATTTGTCATCAAAGCCAAGCTGTCAATAAATGATTAAGTTTCACATGAGGAAAATGTAATATTTGGGCTCAAGCAAAACGGATAGCAGTTTACATTTTAATTGCTGTTAGTTAGACTCTGTTTTTGTTTGATTTTCCGGCTATATTTTAGCTGCCGCTTGTTACAGCTTGAGGAAACGTCATTAGAGAGCTGCTTAAGCCTAATTTATTCTACCAGTTGTGCCATTAAAGAAGGCAAACTTCTAAAGGCCCTGTGCAATAAGTGAAAAAATATCTTTACAGGCTGGTTGAGATTGAGAAGTGTTAACTATTTTAACAGCATGCTTTCAGCAGCATATGCCATTTCTTTCTGTGATTCACTCCTGCTGACTTTTGGTATGCTGCAGTTGTCCCACAAACAGCAGTGGGGTTGCAAATGAGGATTACAGCCATCATTTATTAATGACGATTAATTTTGTGATTAATTGATTGACCATTTATTCTATAAAATGCCAGAAAATTCAATTTCCCATCGCCCAAGGTGATATCTTCTCATATCTCTGTCAGCCAGAACAACAGTCCACCAGTCAAAAATGGTTAATTTACATATATATAATCAGAGAGAAGCAGAATATCTTCGAGCTGAGACCAGATAATGATGGGGTTTTTTTGGCAATTGACTACAACAGTTAGCAGTCCCTTCATTTTAATGACCACACGACCTAAGTCAGTGGAATTGACATGGACAGACATCAACATAACGTCTCACAAAATAAATGATAGTATTACTAGATAGGCAAAAAATGGTGGGTATTTATGAGCATGAGAGGGGTATATTTTTAGAGTTAGGAGGCAGAATTCAGTGTCCTTATCAGAGGAGGGAAAAGTTACTCTTGATGTGTCGGTGGACAAAGATGTATAGGACAGAAGAACCATTAACAACAGTTAATTTCATGTCGACTGACTCAATAATTAATCGACAAATTGCGTCACGTGCGTTCTACTGACAGATACCACTTCCTACTTGCAGGTGCACCTTAAAACGGGTAGATCATCGTCATCATCAGCATTAAAGGAGATAACAACAGTTTTTTGTCATATGTAGAACACTGTCAGCATTTCGATTGTCCTGGTCACCAGCTCTTCTTAGTGCGGGATGTAAAGAGCATTGCAGTGGCAGCCTTACAGGCGTTAAAGGTGAGGGGAAAAGTGTACGTATACATTACCTTGAGTTAATGAAAGACTAGCACGTTCAAGGGAAGAAAAATGACACAGGATCGAAGTCATCCTTTGTACATCCATGCTGTCTTTGTTGCAAAGTGACATTGATTTTGTGTGCTTAGTTCTTAGACGGTATCTCTCACACGTCCGATAATTAGGCACTATGTATATGCAGTACATTCAGTATATTTAGTCAGTAGTGTAAATAAACAGAAATTGCTGTCTGACAGAATGATGGAGCGATGAGGCAAGCTCGGGCTTGACTTGTGATGAACCGTCGTCTCTAATTACTTCCTGCTGAAACTGGAGATGAGGCAAACTCAATGTAAAAGGTGGACCGCAGCCTGTGTGTCCTTGGCGTTGGGCTGTGTACCGATGTTTGCTCATCTTTCAGCGTGTCCGTGTGTGAGCGAACACCATTATGTTTTGACATTGTTAATCCCCGCAGTCTACTACTATTTAGTCATCATTTGACCTGATAAATAATTTGGGTTGGCCCTCCGCATTTACATGGAGATGAACTGTAACTCTGACTCAATCAAGTCAATAAAAGGGAGAATAAGCAGACAACATCTGGGCCTTCAAGGATGTTTTGAACTTTTACATGTTTGTACCACTGATGCACAGGTACCGGGACAGAGATTGTCACCGCTAATGAAAGACATTTTAGGTGAACTGGTGGCACAGGGGCACAATTCTTACCTGCCGTTGCTGAGAGGTTTAAATCCTGATTGTATTTCCAGCAATTTGGTCATGCAACAAACGCAATTGGCCATGATTGCAAGTCACAAGCCAGGAAAGCATCATGTCCTTGTCAGTGCATTAGCGAGTGATTCCTGAGTGTTGTTTTTGTCAACTCCACCAAAGAGTGGTGAAATTTTGGGAGAAATTGCAGAGAAATCTCCTGCCTGTTATAGTCCATCCTCTTGGTTAAGATCCTCACAGGTGTGTAAAAAGAATTGGGGGCTTTTGTCTGTGGCATTTACAATTGTGTAAAAAAAAATGCAGTAAAATCTTGGCTACATTTGTGCCCAAGTTTGACCATTTTTACGTTTATCTTCAACTTCAAGCCTTTCAAGTCCTCAGTTTGGGTTTGTTTTGGGGTGCAAGCTGCAGTGATTTAAGTTATGAAGTTCCAAAACAGAAACAAGTAATCTATTTTGTGTTTTGACCTGTAGTCTGATCTGTAATTTTAGAAACACAGGCCTAGAGATTGCAGATAGACTGCCCCGGGCTTAAAGCAATTCAAGACCTCTGCCTGTTAGCGACCCTTTTAGGGTCAAACTTCTCACCCTAACCTGACCCTGATATCCCATTTCCTTTGCATCACGGATCTGGGGCTAAGGACTAGAAGCCTCCGTCTCGCGGACACCTGAGGTGCACAGGACCCTCCTCCCTCTGTCACTTCAAGTCCCCAGTGATACACTCATCACATCCCTCTGTCCTCCACAAATGAGCTATGATTGAGGTGATTGGAATTTCCAGAGGCTGTCACAATCGTTTTGATTGGAAAATAGACAGGAGATAATGGGAGAGACAGGCCTGTTATGAGAGCCCTGTCAGGGCTAAAATAATGCGTCAGAGTGAAGAGGTTAAAGACACCGCTTCCTTGTTAATAATTAATTGCTGTGCATGTGGTGGATCCACTTCATCGCTCCCAGTCATCACTTGATAACTGCTTTACATTTAATTTGGCTTTAGAGACTGTTTTTCAAGCTGGGTAAATTGTGCTTAAAGTTAATATGGGTTCAGAGAGAGACAGCAGTTTGGAGTTAGAGAAGTAAAGATTCAGCAATTCTCAACGTGAGCAGAACTTAAAAATAATGTCTTCAATACTCATAAAATTTGCGGAAGTAGCCGTAATGATGGCAGGTTTTTGAGGATGTTTATGTTTTTTCTGGTGGTGGGTAAAATTCTATTTTGAAATAGTGACAAATTGGAAACGATGCTGTTCATTTTGTGTACTGAATGCCACTCGAAAGATTTTATACCCTCGGTTAATGGTTCAACAATTAGTCAGGACTGTATTCATCTGCAACAATAACAAGATTGGGAGAATAATTTCACAGATTTTTCTATTAAAATAACGAATTGATTAGTCAAAGAAATGCACTCATTTTTTGGTCAAGCAAGAGTTTCCTTTGTCATTATTTGCCCTTTTATGGCATGGCTTGACAATGATTTCAGAGAGATAATGGCGGCCCTCTCCCTCCATCTCTAGATGACACAAGCAGAGGTTAGTGGAGTTGGCATGAACATGGTCTCCCCACGGACCGGCAGGGACACATCGGAGAGGAATGTGCCTTTGATACGCCTGGACGACGATGCTGACCTCAGGGTACGCAGAGCCGACGCGATTCCACCACAGTCCTATGTTTTGCTATGGGGCCACCACTGAAGAAGACGCATATGCTCACTGGTGACCTCTGCGGTACACTCTATCTGCACCAGAAGAGGATCAAACTTCACTTTGCTGCTGTATAGCCCCCCTTCATTGGGGAATTTCACTGCTCCCTTTGCCAAATCCAAAGCAGCCAGTGCTCAGCCTTGCATGCACACAGATAATGATCAAGTTAATTAGACCTGAGATTGAACGAACTGCAGCAGCAACTTAATCATTTGTAACTTGATTAGAAATACTATATTCTGCACCTCCAGAGACCCGAAAAAACTTTCAGTTTTTTCAGAGGTCTCGAAATTAGGATGTCCTTCAGAATTCAGGTCTTGAGCGGAGACATAATGTCTTTGTAATCCAAAACAGTAAAATGATCCTGAAGTCTCAAACATGAGCTCGAGTGAAATCCTCTGCTGTTTCTGACTGCCAGTGAGCAGGTGTAGATTACAAATGTATTAATGCTCCTTTTCTTATACCCATAGAAAATATATAAATTTGGAAGGAAATTGGGTCAAGGTAGCTTTGGAGTTGTTTATGAAGCCACCCACATTGAGACGCAGACAAAATGGGCTATTAAGGAGGTTTGCAGACCAGCGGTGAGTGCGTTTGGCGTCCCTCTGGGAAGCCCGTTTTTTTTTAATGTGTTGCACTAATGAGAGAGTTTAATGTTTGGAGAGAAACAAATGGCCATAACCACATTAACACTCCATCAGCAGCGATTTGACTCTCTGTCACTTCAGGCAGGAAGTTCTAAAGTCAAGATGCTGGGGCACGAAATAGACATCCTCAAACAAGTGAATCACGCTCACATAATACATCTGCAGGTGGTCTACGAAACGGCTAAGGTGAGCATCGCTGTCCTGTTTAAGTGCCATGCTCAATAAAGAGAATGGGTTTACTTTTAATGCATGTGACATATCATAATCTCCTATTACCGTGTGCCTCTGCATGAATATTGCTGATAAGCACGCACAAATTGACTGTTTGGTGAGGTGCATTTTCTCCGCTTGTTTCCAGATGACTTATCTGGTCACTGAGCTGTGCGTCGGAGGCGAACTGAAACAGCTGTTGCAGCGGAAGAAGTTCTTTACAGAGGACGAGACGAGGCATGTCATCTCTAGCTTAGCTGACGCCGTTGTCTACCTTCACAAAAGAGGTAATGCCAGTCAAGAGATTGACATTTTGATCGTATATAAAAAAAATCATCTAACCACGAGCTGGAAATGTAGTTTTTGATGGCCTCCAGTGGTTGGAGTCGTCACGCTGCTGCGGTGATGCGTACATGTGGTGTGTTCGCAACACCCTGACATCACTGGTACTGTAGGAGTGTGAGGAAGGTGTGAGAACAGTCCGGTGCAGTTACTGTGGCAACAGACATGAAACTCATAACCAGAGGACAAGTAAAACAGTGCTTATTAGCTTGCTGTTTAGTTACTTTATATACTGATGATACATTCTTTGCCATTACATCTTTTAATCAGTACAGAAGCATGGCTCATTTTGATTAGGGGGGGGGGGGGGGGGGGGGGGGGGGGGGGGGGGGGGGGGGGGGGGGGGGGGGGGGGGGGGGGGGGGGGGGG
>JBCAUF010000001.1:14709440-14727673 GCA_038406115.1 Haemulon aurolineatum | reverse complement strand
ATAACAGATGCATATGGCCAAATGGCAGGAGGAAACCATGATGCCTCTATTTTCCACAGAAGAAGAGAGAGGAGGGGAAACCCACCTCCGGTAAACATTTGAAACAGATGGCAGTTTCAAAGCAAGCCTCATCAATCTTTGTTGACACTACCCAGTTTTTTTTAAAACTACTCTTATTTGGGATATTTGCAATTATAATACATACTGTAAGCTCATTTGAATATCAAATTAATTACCGAACACACTGGAGTAAATACCTCTTTTATAACTCCTTGTTAAAAGTGAAAAGTTCTTGACTACGGTTGGATGGCGCGTTAATTTACAGTGATATCTAATCCCAAGTTACTTCACATAAAAGGCATTACTATACATATTTTAATGGGGAGGTGGTTGTTTTCCAAGCAATTTTCTGCTAGAGTACATTTTTAATTTATTCATATTTAATTTATTGGTCTCTGCATACCCGCTCAGTAAAACTAATCAACACCATGTATGGGCCTCTTAAAGCCACATCTCTCCTTGGCAGGCAGACAGACAGGCAGCCTCTGCATTAGGATAAGCTCCCCTCTCTCGTGCACAGAGAGCTGGGTGAAATGCCCCCGCATTCAGTCGAGCAGGAGGATGCCACCTCGGAGGAGGCTGCTCGGTCCTCGCAAACAACCTTTTAATCAGGGGGAAAAAAAGGGCAGGATGTGAAAAATGCGCCCAGCCTTGAGTGATCCAAAACATTTCAATTTCTGTGGATGGTGACCACCGTTGCCGCTGTCAGAATATCGTCCGCTGGGGACAATACCCCCCGCCCCACACACCCCGCCCGCTTCTTTCTCTCTGTTACTTCCTGCCCTCAAACTCCTCTGCCCTTGAATTGGTTTTATGGAGCTTTGGCAGTCATTTAGCACAGTATGACTGGAGTTCTTATCACCTGACTCCACTATACACTCCAAATATCTATCGACCCATTGACACACCTTGAGGAGGGATCTACACAACCTTACACATGGAAATGATTTCAATTAATTACCATTCCCCTTTGACAAGGCAGAGAGGAGGGAGGTGTTCGGGGGGGAAACAAAGGAGCCCAGACAACAGGAGCATTTCTCTGGTGTAATGTGCACCATGTGTAATGAGCAGCGGAAAGGTCATTTGACACATTTCTGCCAGAATGAATTCATTTATTTCAAGCACTTAATTTTGTAGTCACCTCATTGGTGCGCGGCTTGGCAGCGTGCACTGAGAGGGTGCATTACCACAAGTGGAGGCTTAGTTTCCTCCCAGCAGCTAGTGCTGACCACAGGTCTGTGGGAATGCCTGAAGAGCAGAGAGATAGTGAAATGGAGTGTGGGAGATCCAATCACCCCTTCTATCATAGGAAAATCGCCTCCATCACCTTCAGCGTAATTGGAGCATTCATTACAGTTCAGTAAAAATGCAGGTTGCCATTAGACGGGCAATTTAAAAGTAGGCTCCTGGAGAATGAGAGACTTGAGGGGTCACGATACGGGGTCACAGTCAAGTAAATAATGGGAATTGGTCCCGTGAGGCTTGGAAAACCACAAAGCCTGTGGTCACGCACCGAAATACAACTCAGCACAGGAGAGAGGCAGGAATTCAATCATCAGACAGAAAATAAAATGCCCCCTGTGCCCTCTCAACATCACAATAATTACAAGTAGAAGACTTTCTATGCAGTTTACTGTCTTGTATTCACTCTGGGCGGGTGAATGATGCCTGTGTGACAGCTGGAAACTATTCTATACTCTACATGATATTTTATTCACAATGCTTACATGCAAGCATAGAAATCAGAAGTCCATACAGATTGTACTATACGATGGCACATCAAACTTTTCAATTCCTGCAGTACGTACATTACATGTCAGATTGTGAGGCTGATCATGAGATTCAAGGCTGGTCCTTAAACCCTTCACATTATGTTGTCGTCCAACATGGTAACTTTTAGTGTGGAGGATGTTGCCTTCAGCTGCCACTAGAGGCCTCAGTCTGGCTGAAAGTTGGACCACTTTGTGTTTACATGCGTTGTTCTGCTGTTGCTTGTGTTCTAACATCTCTCTACAGGGAAGCGTTTCACTGTAAGCAAAACCAGAAACATTAGCTTGATCAAAGGAGGCATATTTAATATGTTTAGGTTTGAAAACGGAGTTGCTGCTTATGTTCAGATAGTTATTTTATAAAACTTTGCTCTAAACAATGAAAGCACAACAATAGTTCATGTGCGGCAGTGCTTCACTAGCTGCAAACACGCCTGAAGTCACCACTGATAACATGATTTTAGATTCTCTTTGAGAGATTTAAACACTCTCACAACAAATCTGCGTATTTATTTCTTTGTGAAGCTCCCACTAATGACTATGTTTTTGCAGGGGAAAATGGCTCTACATTAAATATGAATAAACACATCATGATGAAACAATTAGGCAACGGTCTTGTGTTCTGTGTAGCCGGTTTAAGCATTTGAATGCCTAAAAAAAGACGGGTGATAACAAAAACAAAGCTGCAGAATAGCATTCACAAATTAGCCTCACTTCTCAGTGGAAAACAACACAATCAGTGTGGTGTGCGCCAAGAAAAACCCACAAAGGGCCTTCTCTTGTCAAGACTGAGCCATCGGGATTTATGAAATAAGATAATAATCAATCAGATGTTTTCCTCACCTATCGGAAGGGATGCCCACAGGTTCATGATAGGATGACACAGAGTCAGGAGCTCTCGCACAGCACATGGGGTGTGCTTTCCTCCAACCCTTTTACCACTCAGGAGGCAGATTGGACTTCTCACTCTCAGCTACTCCGCATTATTGTCCATTATCACACCGCGGTCCATGTGTAAGGTGACAGTGGTGCTCTGATGGAGAGGCGACAGGGGGACCCAGACTGCAATAACATATTATTAGCTTTTTTCACAGCTCCACTGGGCTGGATTTACACTGGATATCCAGAGACCTCCGAGGGCAGCCCACTGTCACAGCGGTGTCCACCAGCAGAGCAATTGCCAGAGATAGACCGGGTGTGTGTGGACTGGATAGCCTCGCGCCCACGCAAGGCACACATGGGGCACGCATACACACACAAACACACACACGCTCACACACAGACATGCAAACAGAGTGTGTCTGTAATCAGTGACAGGCCTTTTCCAATTAGCCTCAGTGTGCTGTCATTCTTGTGTGCTATTGTAGAACTGCGTGTTCTCCTTTTGTCCTGTAAAGTGTAAACACATCTCCTGCCATCCCAGTGGTGTGTCTGAGTCAACACATGGACAGATAGATAGACAGACAGACTGATCTATCTATCTATCAGAGTATCAGAGTGCATTCAGATTCCATATGAGGGTGAGCGTGGCACATCTGCCGCTCCTGTTTAATGCAGATGCTCTTGTCCTTGGTAATGTTAACAGTCTCCCCTGTGACTGATGCCTCTTGTCCCAGCCCTGTTTATAAAACAGTCAGAACTTCGTTAAGGGACAATAACATCAGCCAAGCTCAATTATGGTGACATTTTGCTGACATGCAGATTGCCTCCCCTCAATCTTTTTTATGTAAAATACTGATGTGCCAGTCACATATGGATGGATGAACTTTGGGAGAATCAATGGTATTGATGAATCATAGATCATACAAGTCAACAAGACTGACACCAGGAGGGTGAATTCATTGCACGCGGGAAGTCAGTATTAAATTGTAATCATAATCAGACAAAGTGAGTTATGTATAATCAATAGCGCAATTATGATAGTACGTAGGACTCGTCCTTGCAGACAATAAGAGCATTCAAACAGGCTGCATTGTGTTTATTACTGGGTGAGTGCGTGTGTGTCTGCGCATTCATACTAGTGTCCCTTTTGTTATTTATGGTGACACTCATTATCTCAGGCAGCGCATTTAATGATGACTGCACAGCAATCCGAATAAATATACCAAGGGCTCTTCATTGTGTGCTGCGTCTGTAAGAAAAACAAAGAACATGAGTTGTTGAAAACGATGGAAGTTGCCAGTTTTGTTGAGAATTATTTGACAGTTGTCAGGATGAAAGTACAATAATGCGGCTAAATCCAGTGAGATGATGGCATTTGATTGTCCTTTGCTGTGCCCTGAAATATTATTTCAGAGGAACAACACTCTGCAGCTTCATCTGATGCCTGTGGTCCAACAGTGTCAGCAAATGTAACCAAAAAGATTTAGGGTTTGATAGATTTATCAGATTATTTTCTTCAATTACTTATTTAATTTGTTTTTATTCATGTCACGTCAAGCATCATCCCAATCACACATTTTACAAAACACGTATCCGCAGGTACGATGTTAAAAAAAGACAGTATAGCAAAAAAAACTGTCTCTACATGTTTTCAAATAACATATTTGTGTGAAAAAAACATTTCAAATGAACACTGTATGCGCTCTGAAAGGAGCTGCTACAGACCTAGTTTATCCAGATAAAGGGCGTTCGACAAGTAACTGATTAAATATTTCATATGCAAACAGCTAACTCAGTCTGTGTGCATCATCCATACTCACAAAATCACTCTGAACAAAGTCACTGTCACTGTCTTACCAAAATATTGTGTAGTTCCAGTAAAAAATAAACAAAACAATTCAAAAACAATAGAAACTCATTTTCTGTGACAATCATAGAGCACATTGATTTTATACGGGTAACCCTGCACTGAGCAGAACAACACTCATTTGTTGATTTATCTTAGTATAAACTGTATAAATTGGACATATAAAATGTCTGTCTGGTAGATTCAATATTGGTAGATTATCCAGCACTGGCACCCTGGTCCAGAAGCATCACGTCCTGTCAGGTATGAGGACTTTCTGAGTGGTGGCACAATCAAGTCAGCAAAAACAAACGGATATTAAATTTGCCTATTCAGACAAGAGGAATCCATGTTTCACATTTGCTCTATATGTTATATTATATGAGTCATGAAGGAATTATTGTTGAACTGAACACAAGCAAGGGGGGCTAATGGAAGCCAGGGATTGGAAAAATGTGAGCTGACACACTGTGGAGCAGCAAATCTAGAGGGAATGTGTCTGAGGGGTGAACAGGTGTCTACACACATGACTAATAACTTTCATACATACAGTGTATATAAACTGTAACCTGTCACATATGATATTGTCTTATATCCTTGTTATGGACATTACATTACATTATTCCCATATTTTTGATACAAAAATCTCACACTGTATCTAAAGTGTCTCAGTAACTTCTGCTGTTGCTGATGTAACTTCTGATATTACATGTATTCAATTCATCTAAAGTTTAACTTTAACCTTCTGTACGATGCCACACATTTGTATTGAATGTATCCAGTGTGTGGATTCAGATTGTGACCATTTGTGGCGCTGTACAGTAAAGCCCTGTGTTTGAGTTGCGTTTCTGTATGAAGTGCACGGAACGGATGGAAATTAAAGTCAACAACTGGTGGCATTAGTGCACCATAAAGGTAGCAACATACCTGTAAAAAAAACTTGAGGGATGAAAATGAAAAACACCAAAACATGCCGAACAAAATCATTTGCAAATGCGGTACGAAAATAATCAAACAAGCATGCGGATACAGGAAGAACGAACTAAAAGCTGGAAAGTCAGTGGATGTCAAAATGCAACAAAAAACAATATCCAATGTCTCTGGTTGTCAGAAAGGCTGCCGGCTATCATTTCTGCACCACATGGTGGTGTTTTCAGCAGAATGAGTAGATACTTTCATATTGACCGGCAACTGTAATCGTTTCGTACTGTTTGCCAAGCCTGTGCTTCTGGTGGGCAGGAGAGCAGGCTGTTTCAGACTTGAGGGTCAACCATCTCAGTGTTTACCTCTTGTTGCACAAAGTGGTGTTTGAACTGCCGAGGAGGCACTCCTCAAACTTAGTTCAAGAGCAAAGCCCTCTAGCCAGCAAAACTCTTGGCCAAATGGGACACATTTTTCTCACGAAGTTAATGAGCAGAAAACAACCCAGCAGTGGAGTTAATGGTTGGTGTTTTCAGCCTACCTCTGTTGCATGTACCCTCTTTACATTGAATGTCAATGTTTTATAAAGTTGGATTTAGGTTTGGATTTTAGATGCTTGTAGTGAATCATGGCCTTCACAGGTATTGTCTGGGCTTCCTGCCGCTTGGGGTAAGTCAGAAAAATTATCGGTGATTTGAGTGACCCTTTAAACTTCACACTATGCTTCACCTTGGCCTTACATCAAGTCATTATTCAACTTACTTCACTGCACAGCTAACCCTTTCATAAATGCAGCTTCCTGAGTGAAACACATAAAGCTAGTCAACCCAAACTCTTTATGGAATGACAAAGCTTCGGGCTTACGTCCAGTTTATTTTCAAATGCAATTTAAGAAACCTCTCTTTTCCTCTAACTTGGTGTGTGAAACGTCTGCATATGTGTCATGCAAATGCCCAGTGGGAAGAGGGGGAGAGTTTAGTCAGCGCAATTCATTAGCCTGGAGAGTTAATGGATGACATAAAGTGTCTTTGGTCTTTGGTTGGCTACCCGTAAAGTTTAGTCAGAGTCTTGAAGATGCAGGTATTATGCAGATTCGGGTCTCAATTTTTTAACTTTATTTGCGTATATTTAACAACTTGTGAGAGAATTACGCCAGCTTTCATCATTTCAGTCCAACATGACATGACTGAGTTTAATTTACTTTGTGAAATGCACAAGGATGTTTTAATGACACTAATTAGTGGACCCATACTAACACACCGTGCATGTATACATGTGCACCATTACTGAAGGGCACTCACAGATCTAGGCTGCTATCTCTCTCTCTCTCTCTCATTTACTCACAGACACACAGACACACACAGAGATTTATGCAACTCAAAGAGATATTAATATATTTTCAAGAGTGAATGTAATCATCAAAACAAGCTCTCTCTCTCTCTCTCTCGCCTGTGACTACAGCAATAAAAAGCATTACATATGACTCACATGATGTGAGGCTCCTTTTTTCTAATAAATTCCCCAGAGAGTGAGACAGCCTCTGTCATCTTCATTAGAAGATGACAGCTTTTCTCCATCAAAAAAGCCCACATTAAGGATGTGTAAGCGCTTTGAATCAGACGCTGTAATTGCTGACCAATGAAAATACTCAAGGCTGTGCACAAACACTCTGCACTGAGGCCTCATTTCCCATTGTGTAGATTGGATTGAGCTACAAGGTCTAATAACTTCAGAAACCTGACAGGTGCATAACCCGATAATCATCCTCTCCTCTTTTATCAAGTTTTCTTATCATTATTTCCACTTAACTACTGACAGTTTAGAGGCCACCAATTTCTACTTCTCCCACCTCAAGTGTTCAGTGTGCTGTTAGAGGGACAACCCATGAGCTCTTGCACATAAAATTAACATAATATCCCTCAGATAAAAGGTGCGTGAGGTTGAAGACCTGCACCTTTGCTATTCTAAATTAGACATCCCTTTGCCCTTCACTCTGTTGTCTTTCATTCACTGGCTTTTGTTGATTAACCGTAATGAGGTGACTTACTACAGACCCCAGACCAGCCCCCTCCTTTAGCGAGGTGGTACAGATAAAAAAGTCCATCCAGGCAGCCGTCATAGGGGGTCAGCACAAATCAGATGGAGGGGCTTTCTTGTGTCTGGCAGCCGACACTTTCAAATGTTAATGGATGGGGGCGAACAAAGTTGAAGTGGGTCTGAAAATGCTAATTGTCCCTAATTCATGTAAATAGGTTTCTTAATGGAGGAATTAAGCATTTTAAATATGCAATTGGAGGCAATCAGTCCTTTCATTTGGTGGGGTGGCACAGGTGTAGTGGATTGAAATTCATCTTTCACACAGGGTGGCTCATTTGTCATTTGGCTGTGTTCAGGCATGGATGACGGGGACTGGGAGAGAGGTCCTTCTGCACTGTTATGTACAGATATCGGTGAGTGAAACACGTTGCAAAACCTTTAATTGTATTCGTGTTGTTGACCGTATCAAGATAGAGGGGGAAAAGCAATTAACGCAGACGCCGATCAATACTGGGGTAAAAAAAAACAGCCGGTGCGAAAATATAATTTATTCTCACAACTAAAAGAAGCAACATACTTAGAGAGTGTTATTTATATTTTTAATCCATGTATGATATATAAAATGTATGTATAAAAATGACCAGAGTAATATAAGTGGTGTCATGATGGGATAAAAAAAATGAGTGTAGCACACAACAAAGGAAGGAGGCCTACCCACCTACATATCACAGGCAGAGGAGCAGCAGAGTAGACAGCCCTGACTTATTATTCTGATCATCTCAAACAGACAATAAACCAGGAGGTCATGTTTCAGCATGTAATAACATGGTGTAGCAGCAGGACCAGAGACGGAGGGAAACGCAGCGTATGGGCTATGAATCAAATGGGCAATGCATTGTCTCAGAAAATGACTTATTAGTCAATATAAAGGGGGATACTGTGTCTTTGAGGTGTAAATAGCCGTGGCTCGGCGGAGAAGAGGAGGCAGCCCTGGTTAATGAACGAGACAAGAAAAACCTTGTTTAAAAGGACAAATCAGATCACAAGATTTCAACCCCATTAGCTGCTACTCACAGGGAATGATAATAATGATAAAGGATGGTAGGGCCTTTTGATTCCGGAGTAGCAAACTGCGTTGTCTTGAGAAAAAATCTTTTCCTGGAGGAGAATCAAAGAGCAGTTCATTTTCACACTGACCTTCAGGGCTCAAGGCGGCCAGACAAGGGCACAAACAGATTGAGAATTAATTGGTGCAATTAACATTTTGTGATTATAAGGACTTCAGATCAATACCCTATGCAAATAGCAGTATTGATGTGCAGCAGAAACCTTGTTAATTGTGTTTGGCGAACAAACAGGCCCCTGTGTTACTATTCCATAATGGAACAGGAGGCACGGACAGGTTCAAACTGCTGACCACTTGAGATGCAAGAGGACATGCGGCAGTTTCCCTCTCCTCCATCTCTCCAGTCCACCCCTTCACCCTCCACTCTGCTCAAGACTTTCAAGAAAAGTTGCAGAGTTTGATGATCTCGGTTGCTTTTAAGTTGGCCTTTTAGCGGCTCTCTGAAGAGGCTCTTAAAGGCTGGATGGAGATTCTTCAGTGTTTCTGTGATCACCACGCTCATGTCAGGCTGCGGCAGATTACACAAATGGCCCTCTGCCTCCTTTCTCTTACAGTTTTTAACAGTGGGAATGGGCATGTGAGGAAGAATTGAAACACTCTGTGCCGACAGCCATTGAAATGAATTAGTTTCAGCTTTATTGCTATGGACTGGATTTTCCACTCTCGTTATTAAACTGCGTTAAAAATGCACTTTCATTTCAGATAAGTACCAGTAATCCTGTTTGCGGACCACAGCAGATGAAGTTAAATATAATTTAAGCAGAAATGGAAACGGGCGGAACAATGTAATCACTGAAAGTGAGATTGAAGTGATGCTATTCTTATCATTATTATTATTTTCATTACTGTTGGTGTGGAAAGACACTAGTGATGGCGGTAGCAACAGCAAGCACAAGGTGAGAAAAGACGGGAAAAAAAAGACTCCATCCAATAACTATCAGAGCCAATAAATCCCTGCTCACTACTGCCTGTCTCACTTCTTCTTTTTTTTTGTATGACAATTGGCTTGCAGATTGTTGCAGGGCTTACATCCTGTGGCCTTGAAGAAACACACCGAGCTGGCAACAAGCACAAAGCATGAAGCTACTGTTAATTAGCTGAGTTTACAGGCCGGAGGAACAGTTAGCAGGGTCTTTTATGTGCTGTACTGCCTGCTGTGGCTGTGGTGTTGGTGTAATGATGCTGCGCTTGATGTAGGCTTACCTGTCTTTAGCAGGGTTGTTTCACATTCACTGGAATGTAGCTCAAAAGGTAAAGACCTTGGTGAGAACAGAGCAGAGCTGTGACAGAAAGATGCTGTTTTTTTGTTGTTTTTTTTACCCTGCATTTATTTGATGTATGGATTTTAGCTAATTGAAATGACTGAAACTAAAATATCTCACTTCGCCATCATTTGAAATGAGGTTCTCAAGAGTAATATTACAGGTTATATAATAAAAATATAACAATTGCCATCGTATTAGCCATTTGTTAGTGTGCTAATTACAGTTAATTCTTTTCAATTTTGGGCTGTGCTCCTTTAGGCATTAGCCTTAATCTCCCTGGTGATGAAGTTGGTGTATTTAACAGAACACACTGGAGGGAGGGGAGAGTGGACATGGAATTAAACCATCATACTTATAACCACATTTAACAAACACCACCACGCTGGGCTATTCAATAAGGACTTGAATCTGAATACCTTTCCATAAAGTGTGTTTGTGAAGTGAGACCTCATTATATCTGATATAATAAAACATATAGTGAGTGAGCGAGCGAGTTTCCAGCTCGAGGCTTTGATGTTTAATGAGGTATTTTATGGAAAAAAAAAAAAAAAGATTTATATTGAGATTGGTATTGCTATGCAAAATGTCTCTTTATTAAACTTGATGTTACTGAAAGTTGATTTTTAAAAGACTCAGGAATATACAAAAAGAAACAAGTTTTCATTGTATTGGAATTCATAATATGATTAATATGGATGCCTGGCTCATTCCTATGGGGACATATAGCGACCTTTAAGCCATGCGGTTTTACAGAATCCATTTATAAGTTGATGCAGTTGCTGCATGATGAACCCCCTCTTCCACTGGATCAATTAATGTCGACGGTCAAGAACGTAAAAATCAAGATTCGATAGAACTGCAAATACATGAGGATGAAGATCAATCCACAAGCAAACATCAATGAAAGAGGAGTGAGGTGCCTCTGGAGGCTGAAGCTGCCTTCAGAATAAAGTAAACACCGCTGTGAGGTGGATGAAGATGATTGTGGTGATGATGACATTGATTCTATCTATTATTGCACCTGTTATAAAATTGATTGCGTCTGTGCTGCAGAGGAGAAGAGCCAGGTTATTCTAACCTAAGCAATCAACATATAAAAGATACATAATGATGGCGTGTGAACCATTTCCCAAACAATGTTATAGAGACAAAAATAATGCAGATAGTAAATCATAAAACTAGCAGTCCAAATGCCCATCCACGGTCAGGCTGTGGAGAGCAGGTGAAAAATACACAATAGTATTGCATTTTTAGACGTGGTTCAAAAAGACCTTGTCAAGATTGATGTGTCTCCTGTAGCTATAGTTAATAGTAAGGGAACACTCCTGAAATTAGAATCCACTTCTTTCTAAACGCACCACCTGTGAATCGAGGACATCTGAGGAAAAATGGAAGGGTACATGTCATTTCTATAGGTTTCCAAGACACAGGGAAAGGAGAACAGCCAATCTGCGAGATGTAATGGATATGTCAAGAATTGCTAAATCATAGGTGTGTGAGGCAGAAAGACAACTAACCCAAACATAATGTCATTCTGCCAGCAGAGAGGAGGCAAATGCACAAAAGAAGAGAGCAGGAAACAACACAAGGGGGGGTATTGCATTTAAATTTAGGGATGCAAAAATGAGAAAAAATATTAACTGTTTATTTTCTCGCGAACTGTTCTTTATTATTACCTATTTGGCATCTCTGTCCGGGTGCATTATGGAAATGAAGTAATGCTACTTTGCTTAACAATAACACACTGACTTTGAATCCTCTTACTTAAGGTTTGATTGCTTCTTGACGGTGGTTTTAAATGAATTGTGTTGAGGAGTGATAAAGAGCTTATTGCCAGGAATAAAAGCCCAGAGCAATGAAGAAAAGCTACACATGGAGTGGCTAGGCGATACAGGCTATTACGGTGAGGGAATGGTGTCCTTGACTGCCAGGACGGCTTAGAATTTTATTTCATCTTGTTTTGCTGGCTGCTGACAATGATGCGTGACTCTGGCACCGGAGGAAGAGGGCAAGCATGAGAGCCATTTTAGATCTCATTTACATATAGTGTGTCTATGACAGCATGAAAATAACCGCGTTTGTATGGGTGTGCATGTGCATGTGAATGTGCAGCGTGCATGTTTCGGGAGGCGCGAATGCACTGTGTGTACATTCAGGTGTATTGGTGCATTCGCGCATTTTCACAGTTTGTTTTCACAGTTTGTTCCTGAATTTTCTACAGAGTGCTATTTTAAGGGAAAGTTGTGTTTATCATTCTCCTTGTGTTGCGTGTGTTGGCGAATACACTCTTTCTCTGACCTCTATCACTCACATCCGCTGAAGCCCCCAGACCTCATGTAAATTTGGACAATGGAGGACTTGGGGACTCTGGGAATTGTTGTTTATCAGTGCAGTGAAAAGAACGGTTGAGCTGTAATGGCCCTCTGGTGGGTTCAGTATGCAAACTTCTCTGTACAGCAGCAGTTTGAGGCCTCCCCCCTGAGCTGCACATCTCTGTGTTATTTTGCTTGGCTGCTTGATTTGGGTGGGACCAGTTCATTTGGAGGTTATCACTGCATTTGTCAAGGTGAGACAGTGCTTTGCGTTGCATACGATGGCTCAAATGAGGCAGCGAGGAAAGGTAAAGTTGGAAGTTGATCGCTGCTTTTGTTTCTGACTATAAACTCTACATTCAACGTCCAAGTTTGTCACTTTGTAAAGATTAAGATATTCTTTATAAAATGTATGATTTTCCATATTTTTTTATTCGAAACATATCACACACAGTGATTGGCTTCTACAGTACCTGCAGATAACTGTCTCTGTTGACTGTAGCTGTACTCTTCTTGAATGGTACACATGCAATTTATAATGATAACAAATAATAAATAACAAAATTCTTAATATATATTTTTTAAACATCTGATCCTTGATTTCAGGCAGGGATTGGCAAAAGTAGGTTTCAGCACTGGCTGGGGCTACTGGAGTGTAAATCTCTAAGATTTCCTTAAACTTTGTTATCATCCAGGACCATAAACAGGTCTCTCTTTTTGGAAAAGAAAACCTCACAGACGAATATAGTTAGTTAATGATGTGCTCTTTAAAGTACAGTACTGTAGGTACTACTTAGCCAGACATGCTAAGGAATACGGATCACAGCACACACTGTTACTTTCACTTTTGCTGGTGGGTTTTGGTTTAGAAAAAGCTAAAAAAAAAAAAAATAAAAATAAAATAGACACCACCCTCCAAAGTCTTTGAATGCAGAGTATTGCTCTTACATGCACACACACAGCTTTGGCAAACTGAGAGTTCAAAAGCTTGACAGACCTGCCACAGCCTATGTCCATTGCTAAGCTATGATTGGACAAAAAGAGTCAATTAATTACATTACATCCATTTAGCAGACGGTTCTGTCCAAAGCAACTTACGTCAGGCGCATTCAACCTTCAGTGTTCCAGAAAAAGATCTGCAGTAGATCAACACAAGTCAAATTGTTGATTAAATGGTCCATCTGAAGCTAAAAGAGAGAAAACACTGCGTGGACAATCAGACATGCAATGTTGAAGGAGCTCCCACAGAAGAACATGGTTTGTTGAAAGCAACAAACTGCAGGCGCTGACTTCTTGACTTTGTGAGTCAGGCATGCCAAAAGCTGTTACTCTTTAAGTAAAATATATGTCCAGTAATTAGCTCATATGATGCTGCGTGTTTTCAGGCATACAGAAAATAATGATCGTGTGCCACAAAGTGCTTGAAAAAATTGCAGGGGTGAAACCTCTCCCTCTGATAGGTTTAGGCATTTCAGACATCCTTTTCCAAAGAGATTTGGTCAGAGCTTTTCCTCCACTTAAACACAGAAACACTGAGGATCAATTTGTGGGATTAGTGGACACTGCTGAGATAAAGTTGGTGCTGAAGAGGCCCACATGACTGTCGTCCCTCCAGTGTCCTGCTAAAGTCCTCTTAGCTCCATTCCTGGCCACAGACTAAGTCCATCCAAACCCCAAATGCAATCACCACCCCAGCTCAGTCCGGCCCCTCAGAATCATCGTCTCCAGCAACACCAGGCTGAATCTCAGCTCCGTCCCTGATCTCCAGCCCTCCCTGCCTCGTCTCCTCCCAGAACTTTATTTAATGAGTGAAGTTTTGCGGTGGGTGTTCGGGGGTCTCACGCCAGGCCTGGAGAAACAGAGGAGGAGCTTTCATAAAGCATGGGCGAACAAATGGGATTCAACACACAAGAGGCTCTGATGGCCTATTAATTCTGCTTTGGCTGGCGTCCAGAATGAGCCCAGCCTCTCTCCTAATTGGAGAGAGGCTAATTTCTATCAGAGGTATCAGGAGACTTTTTTTTCTCTGTGCAGGATGCATCCACATAACTTTAATGGATTCATTCAAGGGCTACGGCACGCAGACATTGATTAGATTGCCTCTGAGGCCCCGCTGCTGGTCGCTTGACATAGGCAGCAAATGAAATGTGACCTCTGGTAAAAGGCCTGAACCAGCCAGCCCCAGTCTAATCCATTAGCTCAAAACCTTTCCCAATCCCATTTAATTAATGAAGTGATTTGAAAAGGGGTGAACATTTACCAATCCCTGGAACTGGAAAATAGTGGGCATATAAAGTAACTGAAACAACAAGAGCAACAAGAGGAAGAGCAACAGCCAGAGTCATAAAGAAAAAGCCCCCGACAAGTAAGTAAAAGCTCAAGAGTTGGGTTGCACAGTAATTGTTTGCAATGAAATGGAATATTATTCCATCCCTGAGACAAGATGATCCAACCACAAAACACATACAGATGTGAGGTAATGAGTTGGGTTAAGGAAAATTGCCTTTCTTTGGCTGGATTGCTTAAATATTTGTCAGCAAGAGAAAAAGTCAATTTATTCAAATTCATCAAAGCCAAACAGTGACAGCAGGGGAGGAGGGGAGTTAATCAGTGAAATGTAAAACAGAGGAGAGGGAAATATTTTCCACTTTTTGTCTGTAGAAGGAATTTACCAGCATGCTCATCTTGGCCGTGCAGCTGTGATCTGCACTCATCAGCGCCACTTCAAATCTGCTTTCTGGAATTCACATTTTGTACAGTCACTCCCTTTTTAGCAAGAATCCCTCTCCGTGTGCATGCTCTTTATTCAGACAATTGGAAAAGGAGCGGTGGAGCAGTATTTATAGCGAAATCCCAATGTCAAAAGAAAGACAAGCACAAGATCTCTGTTGGTGCATATGTTACATTACTTATTTTTCTAATTGAATTCATTTATTTATCTTCAATTAATAATTTATGATGCAACACACAGTGGTATGCAAATGAACAATTTAAATTTAATGAGTTTTTAATGACCAAACAAATAATTAGTCGGGCCCGGTGTGGTGTGCATGTAATTTGAGAGGGAATAAATTTGAAAGCTTTGTTCAATGTTTGAGTACAGACAGGCTAATTTACTTATAGAGCAGCTTATGCGGCAAAAGAAGTGTGTGGTACACAACAAAAGCATTGGAAAGTCATTACCTCAAGGTCATTAGGAAGTCTCCAAGAGGCCAGTTGTGGACATGTAATGCTAAAGAAATAATACAAGCCATTATATTCCACGCAATCATAGCAAATAGCAAAACAGAGGCACACGCTCTGAATATAATTCACGCGCTGACAAAGGAAAAATCCACTATGGATATCCTAAATATTCTAACTATTCCCTTTGGTGTGGGAGAAAAAGGCAGAGGGCTACATGCCACTGGAGCCAAATGGCATTTGATAATGGCTTTTTTCAGCAAACCCAAAAGACATTGTTAAGATTTACATTTTCAAATATATGCTGACCTTTTTTCCCTCCTCTCCTCTGTTCGCTTGTCATCAGCACTGTAATTGAATCAATATATTTCCTGATCAGCCCAGAGATTGAATAAGGTCACAGGAAGCCATGTGTGGACATTAAAAATCATTATTCTACTCAAATTGAGCAGAGATGGCATAGACCATTCAGGGTTCAAAATGAAATTATATTAGAGTCTATTACACTTTTACAATTATAGAGACGTTCCAATATTACAACGGGAAATGAAGTCATAATAAAAAGCCCAGGGGTGTATTACAAAGAAATGACCCAACTATTTTTTTTCACTTTCACACTGTTATTGAATTGATGAAGAGAACTTGGTGACATTATATTCACTGATAAGTGACCTTATTCATGAAAAATGGAGGAGCCTGTTTCAGTTGCTCCATTTTCTTACTCCGAAGTTTGCTGCAGAACCGTTTCCCACCTGCGAGTCAGTAACAGTGTGCACATTTACATTTCCTCACAGACTCTTTTCAGGACAAGTGGTACTAATGTAGCTGCTAAAGCACTTACTGCTTTAATTGCCTTTAAGCATACATTTATTTTAATTATTCATTTATTTTCTGGGATATGGGATTTTGCTTTATGCACATGTCTGAGCAGCAAGGAAAAAAAAGGCTAATTAAATAGCCCAATAGAGTTGTGCAATTGGAAGACAAAGTTTCAATCCTGTTAATCCAATACTCCAGAAAAAAAGTGGAAAATTAAATTAAACCACACTATTAACTGAGAGTTTTCAGTCTAAATTATGTCTAACTATCAAATTAGATAAAACTCCATTTTTAATTGGCTTACTCATTGAAATGAATAACACTTATCAGTGATCAACTTATCAACGCCGCGTGAAATAAGAATGAGCAGCGCAAGAAGAAGGAAAAAAAAAAAAAGTTCCTTCCGGCTTGAGAGTCATTCTTATGGTCCAGTTTCCTATAGTTTACATATTTGAAGATCACACTCAGTGTATCTTAAATTAGACAATTATATGGCTTCACACGCATAAAGTGATGACCTGTGATTTGTCTGCACTGCCACGTCGGTGCGGTAACGTAAAAGAGGAGGAGGTTCATTTCCTCAGTTGTTATACTTCTGTTTCACTTAAGACACAGCCCCTCTGGTCAATTAGGCGTGATGGTCACAATGTCTGCAGCGCGCTAACGGTGTGCTCCTTAAAGCCTGTCAAATGACGGCGAGCAGGGGGGGAAACCCGGTCGCCTGGAAACGACGCCCGGCTCCCACAGCCATCATCATCATCGCCGGATGTAAATAGCCTTTCATCTCAGGTGGAACAGAGCCATCGAGCGAGCACACCTACGTTGCCCTGTTTAAACTGTGCATACAGAGGGATGAGCGGTAATGAAAGGGCCATTTACACCACCTATTCCACCTCCACCTCTTCAGATTCTTTGAATATAAAACCTCAGAGTGGAACGTTTATGAAACACATAATGACAATCTAAATCAGTGGGCGGCTTCAATCTACAAGGATTAGTGGGCTTGATGTAGTTCAACACGTGAAGGCATACTTGTCGCCTTATTACTGTAAGAGCTTAAGAAATCCTCCCTGAAGGAGGTGAGTGAGGGAGGGGGAACACTCAACTATGCCACACATCTCTGGCAGCAAATTAGAGACTGTGCTATCTATTCAGTATGGAGGGGGGAAAAAAAGAGGCTGCGAGATACTTGGCCTGTCACATTTCTCAGGTAGAGGAAAATAACTCTGTGGTGGATTTTTACTTTAATGATATGCCCAGAACATTACTGCCTCAACACAGCCAAGCAGCTCTGCAGACAAGGAGTGATATGACTGCATACACTGGTATGTTTGAAACAGACAGCACTGTTCATTAGAGGTTTCCGGGGTTTCATGAATGTCTCTATCATTTGCAAACACTCAGCGGTGGCAAAACTAAAGGCATGACAAGATCAAAGTAATAGCCCAGGTCATGCAGAGTGCTGCAGCCCTTTTGTGAAGGCAAGTGAAAAAAATCAAAGGAAATAAATAGAGTAATGGAAAAAAAATTAAAGACTGTATACACCTGCAAATGTTTGTATTGTTAGTGGAAACACTTGCTGTCACATCTTACTTGGGAATGGAAAATTTAGCTAATAGGCTCCATGCTGCACTCATTTAGATCAAAAACCATCTCCCTGGAAATGTGTAAACATAATTGACAAATGTTTGCGCCATAACATGCACAATATTCTAAAACTAT
Organism: Haemulon aurolineatum; assembly: GCA_038406115.1. Lineage (NCBI taxonomy): Eukaryota > Metazoa > Chordata > Actinopteri > Lutjaniformes > Haemulidae > Haemulon > Haemulon aurolineatum. The sequence goes on along the minus strand of JBCAUF010000001.1, from coordinate 14,709,731 downwards.
TTAATTTGGGTGAAACATGTTCAGTGTATAGTGAAGGACATCTCCCTTTCAGCAGAGTCCATAATAAGGTGTTAGCACCCAGTGGTCCTTGAGAAGGGGATGGTTTTGAATGTGATGAAGAAATAATATTTGTTGCAAGGTAAGGAAGCTTTCACTGTACATCTATAACACAACACAGTGTCAAGTTCTTGGGGAAGCTTGGAACTGAGGAATAGGTCGAGGACTTGACTACAAAAATGTTTCCATCTCGGTTTTTACTAGAAGTGGGTTATGATCCTCGAATATTCAAAT
>JBCAUF010000001.1:14624748-14634838 GCA_038406115.1 Haemulon aurolineatum | reverse complement strand
AGTGTAGATAAATTGCAGATTAAGCTAATTAGATAAGGCTTGATTGCAGCTTTTGAAAATTGTAATCTGTAATAACCAAGGCTTAATTTGTCTGATTGGAAAGCAGACCACCTTAAATTACAGTAAACACAACGGGACGGTTGCTGTGGGAATAGGCAGAGAGGCATGCGTCGGCATCTCTTTAATGAATAACTTACGGGCCCTTGGACCTACAGCGGGTAGAGCCTTGTTTACCTCAGCCCAAACCTGCACTCCAACACTGTATGCTACTTCACTCTTCCATTAGGGTGTGTGTTAAGGCCTGTGCCCACTGTTTAGCCTGGCTCAGAGGTACTTCTAGCAGTAGGACTTTGGTCTCCCACATATTCTAAAACCCACTTTCCTTCACTTCCCAGTGGGCCAGCATACCTTATCTCTGATGCAAAAGAGCACTTTCATAAGTGCCCCACTGGAGAGGGAACACACACAAACAAAGAAATATTCAGACATAGATTGAACTTTGTTGTTCTCAACCAATTTGTTTGGTAGGTGGTAGTGGGCAAATGGGCTGTTTTTCCAAATGAAATGTTTTACACACTTGAAAAATTTACAAGGTGGGTGAGCAAAACATGTACATTGAACGTGGGATCATCATTATGGCATTAAAAATGTAAACATATCTAGGGGCCTTTTAGAGTCCCTGTGTGAGCACGTTTCGTCTACGCTGATGCTTTCAATGTTGACCATTTAACACTGAAGTCATAACTGTCCTCGGGGAGTTTTCCTTTAACAAAGAGGATAACCTAGTTCAAAAACATTGAACAAAGGACAATGGCAGAGCAGAAATGGTCCGTAAGTCCATCTCATCCTGGCTCAATGCTTTTAACGTCACTGTTCCTTAGACAGACATCACCCCGCGTCTAAAAGTGGGTCTGAACCAGGAGAAACAGCCATTAAGAGCAATTCAACTGCATGAAAGTAGTGTCTGACAGGTCCACTCTCAGTGACAGATGCCATTATGACCTGTAAAATGTGGTACTGTCACTTTAAGGTTATATCATTTTCCCCTTCAACTCTGGCAGCCCCATCTGCTTGATAATAAGGCCACACTCCTTTGTTTTAGGTCATGTAGCAAATGTGTTCACCCAGCATCACCAGTATTTATTGTAAGTACATCCAAATCCCTTTTAAATTGAGGTGGTAAGGAATAACTTTGGGGTGCATTGTCCAACAAAAAATTACTCTCTGTGTTACATTAGTTTTTTTAATATAAAGTCTGATGTTATTATACTCTAACAACAGCAACACAATCTGTAGTTTCTAAAACCGTGAATCAAGTCTCTCTTTCTCAACTCCTCCAAACAAGAAGCCATGAAAGAGAAAAAAATACTCAAATTTTCATCGTCACCACAGTTCAGATGACAATTATGACAGCCCAGGTTTAATCATAGAATCGGGTAGTTCATTTTCTCAATGTCAACATGAAACCTTGTCAAAAAATGAATTCTGTCTTTCTCTCGGGAGATAAGCAGGCTCCAGTGCACCGGGCTCATTCAGAGGAAAAAAACTTGCAGGTCACAAGGCAGCGACTTGCATGTTTTCTTATTTTTTTTCGCCCTCTCGCTCTATCCTCCCCCTCGCCTTTTTTCTGAAAACCACCCAAGAAGAGATTAATCATGAAGGGAAAACTCAACTTCACCCTCTAGCTGCAGGTCACAGTTCTTATTTCGTGTGGAATTGGCTTTCGGAAAGCAGAAGGCCTGCCCGGGGGGCAGGGACCTGATATGAGAGGAATTTGAGAATGAAGCAGAGGGGATTGATTAGCCCACTTCATATCCCACACTCCGTAAGCACAGTCCAGCTGCAATCTAACACACCGCTGAGCTGAATAGACAAGAGAAATTGGATTCCTTCCTAATATTTAACCTTCAAGTCAGCTCTAACAGCTGTTGATGGGCTGCTCTACCAGGTAGTTACAAGAGGACTTTTTACATGTTACATAGAGAGCGAATAGCAGAGTGGGAATGTGATGACTTTTCTGTAGGTTATTCAATTACAATGGTGCAAAGAGCAGCTAGGCCATTGAAGCACATCATCTGCATGCAACTGCACTGGGGGATTTAATTTTACACCTCTACTTGTCTGAACAGGCTGTGTGTGAGTGTGTGTGTGGGCACACGCATACACACCACTCGCATACCCATCAGCAAATGTGCACACGCACGCACACACGCACGCACACACTCACGCAAACAAGCGTGCACGCCTATACACACGTAAAAAGCAATTAATGCCACAAAAGTGGAGTGTGCAGCTAATGGATGGATCATATACAGCCATAATGACTTACTTTGATGTCGGTTGTCAAAGTAGACCTATTTTAGACTCGGAGCAAAAGGCGCTTGAAAATATCCTGTAATGCCTCCATTCTTTTTATCTCTTTTCACGAGCAGATGTTAGAACAAAGAGCGATGGCATCACTTCCTCACCCTCAGATCTCGAGAGTGACGACCATTTAGACGTCTGGTTTTCTTGGTCTCCCCTCGAATCCAGATCAATGTATAAAAATATGAAGAGTCGACTGAGAAATGGTGCATCTCACTGACTCTGTGACCATATTAGACGCCAATGAATATTTAGTGGTTTCATTTATAGGCCAGTTTGATCATATCCACCCACCATCTCTTGTGCCAGCCTTTGGGAAGTGTTGATAAGAGAGCAGGATGTCATCAGGCTCTTTTCTCAAGTCATTAAGCCATGCAGTTTATTCCAAGCAAAGTGTTTCCCATTTGAATGAGCACATTAGCGAATGTCTTATGATAATTAAGAGCTTGAGTTGCAGAATTGCAGAATCGGATTCATTAGGAGAGTCACACATTTTTTATTAGCACCTTATTCTGTTCCAGGGCTTCAGCAGTGCCTGACGCCATGCAGCCCCCCCTCTCTCTCCACAATGAGGACTAGAGATTTAAGTACTGAACTTCCATGATTAGAGAGGTCCGTATTGTGAAACTTCACATCGTGGATTTGAGAGAAGTATATTTAAAGTAAATTTAGCTGATTTTCATGTTCCCCATGAGAATTTAGGTCAATTTGCTAAAGCATATTTCAGGCACGGGAAAGCAATCCAATAAAGTAGTCTGGTACAAATCTATAGATAAATGATGCTTCACATTCAATTACAGTGAGGATTTTATCTTTACTTTTCAATGATTTTGTCAATTAGTCAACACAGTGTTTCTTAATTCATCAAGGACTCTGGCCTGTAGTATTAGTCAGTGTGTAAGCATTTATTAGATTAGCAAAGGGAAGGGGGAGAGACAGAGAAAACACATTAGATGACATGGATGTTTTTTTTCCCCCCGCGTTAAAATAAATCCATGAGTAAATGAACGATCCACATCCTACTGATGACAGTTTTATGTTAGTTGGGAATCATCTCTGCGTCTTGAAGTGGGTTCACAGCAGCAAACAAAACAACCGCTGGTAACCGGTGGCCCCTTATTCCTTGAGTTTTGACACATTGACTATCGAGCACAGACACAGCGCACCAAAAACCAAACCACTGGGGAGCCCATGCAGGGACCATGAAACTATACTCGCAACACAAATTAATTGGGGGGGAAAAAAAATAACTAATTCTGACATTCCCCGAAGAGGGTCTTTCATCTTATAAATAGTGGCTGCAAACTTGAGTATTTTTGCTTAAGTAACACAACACTGCAGATGATAGGATTCGTTTGGCTCAACCCCAGGGGCCCAGCATGACAAAGAACACTTGTTTAGCAACTGCATAAGCGGGTCCCAACATGGGCCTGTGAGTGTGCCCAACCTCACCTAGAAACCTGCTCCATTTGCATACCGCCTCTCCAGACGCCAGGCCACAGAGTCTGAAGGGGATGCGGCGTCCCAGAGATGGCACTGGAAACTCACACATAAATTAGTCTTTATTCCCCCCACTCTCGTCTCCCACTGCTGCTCCTCCCCTCTCCCCCTTATTTGTCCCATGGCTTCATCACATCACAGTTCATGCAAAGGAGAGAGTGAAATCAAACTTTAAAGTTTTCTCCATCTAATTACGATCTGTATTTACTTTCCCGGGGCTGCTGTGTGAGCCGGCGTATCGGCTTTTTAAGTCCTGAGACCAATGTTTAATTCAGCATTGAACAAGTCCTTTGGAATAATGAAACAACAGTATAAAATAAAGTTCATGCCAAATCCAAACCCACAAAGCTCAATGCCATACTTTATATTGGACAGAACGTGTAAAAAGAACTATAAACTGGGTTTTCATCAACCATTTTTATCAATATTTTAGATTAGATTGATTTTTACGTCACATGCTGGCAGAGTTGTTATGCACACTTCCTCGGATCATTTTATTTTTTCTTTGGAGCATTTCCCTTTAACCGTAATGCCGCCACCATAACACATAACACTTAATGAGCGAATATCTTTTGGTGTTCATCCGTCTGATGGAGTATCCATAAAAGCACATTTTTGTTGTCCCTTTTGTAGTTGTATGCTCAACATGCTAAGCTAGCATTTTATAGTGGTGTATTATGATAGCAGCTAGTAAAGCCTTAACAGTAGAGAGTCCACAGAGAGGAGAAACACTCCCTCCAATCTGTCCATCTAATGGGAGGAAGGGAAGACAGAAGACCACTGTGGTGTTGACTCTTTCAAATGCCACCCCCACCCAGTCCTTGCCTCTCCAGACAGTCACACTCCTGGTTGGCACATCATTTGCTATTGCGGCAAATGCAATCATTAATTTACCCTTTCCCAGTGAAACTTCATATACCCATGACACATTTTTTTCTTTGTCTAATTAAATATAATTTTGAAGCTCTTTAAATCCAACTTCATCCAAATGCACAATCTAATTTTTCATTTGCTTTTGTACATGATATAAGACATCAAGTCAATAATTTATTAAATTACTTTTCCCATTCATTTTCTTCTATCTATAATTGATCTCTCCAGTTGAAATTCTGTTGTTCCTCTTACTCAGCCAGTCCGCGGAGAGGCTGCGTGACATCACTGTGAACAGGGCCTTGTACCCCCCCCCCATACCCTCACTGGAAAACACACACACAGACATTGGGACATCCTTACAGTGTGTATATAATGCAGCACTTTCTATATCCTGTAAATATTAACTTTTCTATTTTATTTCATGTTAAACTAAGTACATTCTTTCTGAATTTGTCACATTTGTATTTTTAATGATGTTGCCTTTTTATTTATTTACTTGCCGAGCCGTGCCGGTTGCACCTGTTCTTAGTGAAAATTTGTACATTAGCATCTTAACACATCAAAATCAAGTGTTGGCTCAGTAGTATCATTGTGAGATTTGCACAACTCTTCTATCTTAGACACCACTGCAGACAAACACATTAATAAAATGTGGAAACTGAAATTAATCTGCATAACTTGATTGTTTGCAAGCAATTACTGGTAATTGTTGGTAATTGTTCACTAGTAAACGACCACACCTAGATAATAACAGTTAGACATTTGCCATTATATGCATAAATGAATCCTAAATTCATAACCGTCCCACTGGCTCTTATTCTGAATGATCATCCGGATTTTCTTCCACCACTGACAGAAGTCTGCTAACATGATAGATGACCTACGATGTCAAGCCTACTCCCTCCAGTTTCAGTGTGTTCCACGTCATTTTAGCATTGTTAAGGAGTTTATCAGAGAGAAATGAATGCTCCTCTCAGTGAAATTTAGGAACTAGTGCTCCAGAGGGCTACGTCAACAGTTCCAGTGGAGAACAGGGACAGTAGTCTGGCTATTTCTTGGTTCCCATGAAAACAGACCTATTCTGGATTTGCCCCCCTTGCACGTCTGCAGAGCAAGTATGCCTTTCTGCCCACTCACACTAAAACGTCTACTAAAGGTGGCTCAGTCAGGTGGTTCACCACTATAGCCTTGAAAGATGTTTATTTTTATGTTGCAGCGGTGCCCTGAGATGAAAAGTTCCCCTGTCTACTTTCTGGGGAGTGGCTTACAAATACAGCATGCTGCTTTTCAGCTACACTCTGGGTGCCAAGGTTTCTGCCACTAGAGTCTTCTTCTGCCTAAATAACCATAAGGTTATTTTGGCCTGGTCTCCAGAGTCAGCTATGTTTCATATGCTGCACCTCGCCAGGTAAGAAAAAGAAGGAGAGCTCCCCAACAGCCCATCAAGCAGGTGCTTTATCAAGGAGTGGAACTGATTTCTGCCACACTAAACGCCAGCCCCTCTTAGTCCAGATGCACAACGACAACGACAGCTTTGATTCTCATGCATCTTTTCTCTCGAGTCTCCTACATATGAGGTGCATGCAGATATGTTTTCAACATCTGCGGTTGGACCCAAATGTCACATGCATCACAGACTGACCATTTCCCCAGCAGTCAGCCAAGCCTGGCCCTTTGGGAGAGAGTCTGGCTATGCATGTTCACAGACTGGCTCTTGATGGAGAGGGATTGGACTGGCATGACAGCTCTTCCATTTAGCCCCAGGTCTTTGAACTCCTCCAAACTTAAAGCTATAACTTATGGTACAGATCCAATGGAAGCTGCTACACAGCTTTGTGTTGTGATTCAGCATCAGACACCTTTGGCTGGCAGGCACATACTGTGATGCATTACTGGATTAGGGTGAGTTGGAATAATCAAAACGGTTGCTGTGGCTGAAATGTACACAGTGTCTTGCAAATATGTGTTCAAGTCATTATTAACAGGTCTGCTCACTCTTTTACCCCTCCAGTTGGTGGACAAAATGTGAGGTGCAGTGGGCTGTTGTGGCTGTAGATGTATATTATTTGTGGGATCCTGCAGCAGCGATGTCCCTCTAACTTGCTAAACTGTGCACTCTGCCCATGGCTTAGTCAATGTTTATGCAGTGCTAATTTTGGTTGCTGGACAGGGTTTTTCTTTGTGCCGGTTATACTCAAGCTCGGACAGCAGTATGTCACTTCCCATCCTCCATCACAACAGGGTCCAGAAAGGCACCTGTTCCAATGTAATGAGTTCATGTTGATTTCGTATCATGCTGGTGTCGCAGCAAGAGGCACAAGTGTCTCGTTTTACCTCTACAAGCCTATAGAGAGCCTGTTCACTGCAACTGTAGGAAGAGTGTTTGCCTTTCCACAATGCCACTGCAAATGATTATCCACATATGGGTGGCAAAAATCTATGCTTGTCTTTGGCGAGCAAGTACTGTACATACATAATTAGGATGCATGATTAGCAGCCTGCATAATGGTACATTACCATATCCTGTGTCACATTAAAATCTATTCATAGGTTTCTTCATGAAAACAAAAAATAATATAGTCTGTTGAAATGTTTTTTTCAGTTATCAATTAAGTGCATGTCAAGTCAAAGGCAGAGTGAAATATACAAGATAATTATCATGTTGTGTGTTTTCTACCTGAACCCTTCAATAGCTTCAGTGACAAGCAGAGAACAAGGGTCTGACAACAAGGAGACAAGGAACAGTCTTGGAAAATTGGTCTATAATTAAATGTTTACATAATTTGATGGTTCATTTTGGTTCATTTTGAAATTCAAGTGCTTCAGTGAAACAATTTCCTCTCCGTAATTACAATTTCCTTCCAAAGTGACATTTACAATGCAATCTTCAGATCTTTGAAAACCTGTTTTTGATTTATCATTTCTGCTCTCATCAAAGTAGTTAGTGACAAGAAATTAGTTTATAAAATAAGACCTCAATTTATCAAGGCCTTTGACCTCCACGGCCGACTCATTATTGTATGTCAAAGACAAGTTGAACATTTTTGACAGCCATGTACAGAAGAAGAAAATCAGAGGAAGAAATAGGTTGTTTCAGTTCTCTCAAAATGCTTTTCTGCTATTGAAATGAACTGCAGCGACATCAAACATTTGTGGCTGCGTAGCTTTCAGAGGGAAGACAGACAAAATTATTTGATGCCATCTGAGACTCACCAGTGCTGAGGATCACAATGCAGCTAGTTAACACACTGGAGATTATTCATGGCACTCTCGCTTATTATCCTGGAGAGAGTGAACAATGCCATGAATGGTTAGAAGTTGTAACCTCTGCCAAAACAACCGCCCGACGCATTTCTCTCCGCGGTGGAACAACGCAGGGCTGGAGGGATGCAGACTTCTCCCGTCTCCCTTGGGTGTAATCTGACTTAGATAAATATTTGCCATGCAGTCTGAACATCACACACAACCATTGTGATGCTCTTGTGAAGCTTGCTGTGATTGCTTTACTCCACCGCAGAGATGGATTTTAGCCTTCAAGTGACTTTCACTTAAAATGGCCCTCCTTTGCTAAAATATCCACTACCAGGCATGGTGTGCTGCTGAAAGTGGAATGAAAATCAATTTTAGAAAAAGCAATGAAGAATAAAGGGAAACCATCTTGAATAATTTCACTAACACATAAACTGATAGATAATTATTCTTGACATGAAAATATTCAAAAACCTTTCAGTGCAAAGCAATGTGAAGAGGGTTTTTACTTTGTGTGTTAGTGCTTTTTTTCCTTTAAACAAGGCAACAAACTGGTGGACTCAGTATTGGCAGTGACACAAATGATATTGCTTTGTCTTTGAGGAGCTCCGGTAGAGCTGTTTTCTGAATTTCTGCTTACCCTACAGCGCATGCTGGCCCATGTAGCTCGTGTTTTACCATCACACACATCCATCACTGAGTCAAGAATCATATCAATACTTGCCCATTTCCCCATTTGGGGAGAGCTGAGTAGATCAATTCATTTAAAAGGAACCACAGCCAGACATCCGTTTTAGAGATTAGAGCATATATTGGCTAGTCATCTGATGGAGGGTTTAAGGTTCATTAAGTCAATGGAATCCTTAATCAATAGGCAAACTTTAAGTCCAGGCTTTTATGGCTGAAATTTCTCCCGCATATCTAGTTACACTGGTAAGGCAGGAAGCACCAAACAGCCGTGGCTATATTTTCACGATGTTTATATTCTATTCCTTAACTTTTGTGTAGTTTGTCCGTGGAGAAAAGCTAGTCTGAGAAAAGGCCCGAGTTATTTGCAACAGGATACTTCAAAAGGTCGTATTGTATTGAGAAAACTGTGAAATGCAGTCTATGAGAAAAGGTTTTACAAATCTGTTTCATAACCTCGGTGCTGTGATGAGGCTTTGAGACAATGAAAACAGGGAAATCTTGGTGAGCGATAAGTTCTAGTTTCATGCTCAAAGTCAAACACCTTGTAATCTTAGATAGTCAAAGACAAAGGATGAAAAGACATGGCAAGCATCAAATACATGCTGTCATATTGTTACCGTATTGTCCGAATGACAATGGGGGAAAAAACTCACCAGAGTCCTCAATCAGTGGGTTTATGTAAATCCCGCGACTCAAGTTTCTGTCCACAGTCCGGCACATCCCTCCCCATCTAAATCATGGGGCATACTCTGGCCGTGATTCTTAAGTGTCACTTGTGTCCACCTGAATTATTGTTTGTGTGTAATGCAGGGGAAGAACCGGCATGCAATGAGAAGTGGTTGTGCCTTCTGATTGATTGTTAAGTGTTGTCCAGGAGCCCATTGCCAGACTCCACTTAACGGCCTGCACAGCAGAAAGCAATCAGTGGCTGTTACTAAGGGTCTCGTGGGGACGGGTCCGGTCATGATTGATCTTCAGCGGATCTCTGAAGATGTCTCCAAGAACTGGGTTTCGCCAGAGTCACATTTGGGTCAGAGAGAGTGCCCTCTGACTTGGAATGTGTGCCATCGCATCAACCAAAAACTTTAGATAGCTTAACACTAGAAAAAAAAAAAAAAACAAAGATGGAAAAACATTATTTGTTCTCTTTATTTAACTTCCCTTGTTTGGAGAATACAAGATGTCTTGGTGTGTCTGATCATAAGTGGTACTTCCCTATGAGGCATTTTAATTGGCATGACAAATTGTGTGTATTTGCATGCATCACTCATACGGTATGTTAACGGCAAATTACTGCAGGAGGCAGTGTGTTATAGCCAAACAGTAAATCCCAGTGGATATATTGCATGTCTCCTGGCACTTTTGTACCTGAGGACACACAAGCTCGCGCGCACACACACACACACACACACAC
>JBCAUF010000001.1:14590728-14601093 GCA_038406115.1 Haemulon aurolineatum | reverse complement strand
TCATACAACTATACATTTTGTAGTATTAATAGATGTCCTATGACATGGTTTATTACCTCCGTTATCGATAGATTTTCAAGGCATTGGGATCTACTCTATCAGCTGGATCATCTTACCTCATCTACAAGAATTGGCATGAAATGCAAAATAATTAAAATTGAATAACAATGAAAAACCCAGTTAAACAGTCTCACTGTTACCACCATAATTGCTTGGTCTCTGTATGTTTCACGCACCACTGTCACCAGTGATAGATGTAATTTGTTTTAGTAGATTTGTTCGACTTTGTTGTGTTATTTATACCAACAACATGGATTATGAGCTAATTTAAGCCGAAAGCGCTGCATGTTTGTTTCTGCAGTGTTCATTTTTCATGTTTTCGTCTTCTTCCTCCGTGTTGACATGAACACAGAGGACTCCTGTCATGAAGTAGACTGGCTCTCAGTTGCACCAGAGCTGTAGGCTGTGAGAAACCTCCAGGCAGCCTTGTTGCTTCATCAGTAACTTTGGCTCTGCGTACCCCCCCCCCCCTTCAGATGCCCCTGCCATCTGCTTGTTAAATTAAACATGACCATTTCCTGGGCGTTAAGTCACATTCCCAATGAGATCCTACCATTTATCTGAGAGGTAATCCCCCTGGGGCCGACTTAGGGATGCCAGTGCCCCCAATGCCCCCCCCCCAACCTAAACTGCCTGTCCTGCGTCGTCCTGCCCCCCCTGCAGCTCCCCTCTGCCTACTTGTCCCTTCACTCTCTCACCCAGTTTTTATTGCTACCCGCCGGGTTTCAGTTCGTTACTATAATTTCATAAAAAGACATTTAAAACAGCAGACGTCATTTCGTATGGCTTCTCTTACAACCTTAATCAAGCTGGTTGTCTCGCTACCTCACTCATGGATCTCCATGACATCTCACTTTTATCTCAGCTCCTCCTCTGACCTGGAAGGAGCCCGCAGCCTACTTGAGAGGCGCTTAGGGACGTTACGTTGAGATAGGCCATTACCATCCATCAGTTCCCACCCACAGTTAATGCTTTTAAGATGCAGTGAGAGGTCCACTAAGACCCGATGTTGCCCCCAGAAGGGGCAGATGGTGCAGATGAGGTAATAATAAATGGGCAAATGACCAAGAGAAGGCAAAAATGATGAAGCTCAGAGTTTCACTTGGTAAAATACATCTGCTGAAAGGACAGCAACCCCAACCCCCCGAGCCATAAGTGCCTAACTGGCAGTGTGAAGGGAGAAGGAAAAGCTTTCTCGCACATTAGAGCAGTAAGATGTAGAGGTCACGGAAGGGATGAAAAACTGAGAATGACATATGAAATCAAGAGTTAGGAATACTAAAATAAGAATAAAAAAGGGAAGAGGAGAAGGAGAGAGCTTCCTGTGCTCCTCTGTTGCCCCGGATTGCCTAATGAAATCCATCCCACTCGCCTGCTCTTCAGCCTGCGACAAATGCAGAACACTTAATGGCTAGAGATGCTTGAGATGAATTCTATTATGGAACAAATTAAAAACCTTGCCTTGCGCATTACAGAGAGGAGGCAGTTCGAGAGACCGGAGTATTTGAAAAGTAGGTGATGCAGTTTCCATCCGGCACCGGTTTTCCTTTTCATTCCTTCTTTTCTGTGCAGTAAGACGACGGCTCCCCTCACCTGCAGTAATGAAGTTAAATCTGTGCGCTGAATTAGCCTCCTGCACTTCATTAAAGACGAGCGGGTGGATCAAACACACTCTGGTTATTTCCCAGGGTTTGGAACCCCGCCATGCTCACATTAATTATTATAGGAGCTCCATCTGTGATTGTCCTTCAGTGGCATTAGCAACTTATTGAATGCACTCACGCTTTCCCGAATCCTACACTTCAACACACACAAACACGAAGAGGCACACAAACCTTAAGCGGCGTCCTCCCGTGCCCTCCAAACCACTGCACCAACAAAAAGTTGCATTTAATGTCCCTGACGCTCACTTCGCCATATCAAGAGAGTGCTTTTTTAGCAACTTGGCCACGCTCTTTCATTATAAATGAGAATAATAGATTAATTAGGCATTTCCTTTATGTCTAGGGCCCGGGATCGTACGACTTCACCAGAGGGTTGACAATCTAGTCATGGTGTGATCATCAGGACTTGAAGCCTGAAATCATTTAATCTTCTATTTCATATATTAGAGAGGACATAATAGTCATCCACTTATCAAAATGGGGTATAATTAACTGTAAGAGGAAAACGTTTTCAAGATAATGAACATTATAAGTTATCCACAAACCGGTGAAATAGCAGGGGGAAGAAGATGATAGCTCCATCTGGATGTGACTGTTTTTTCAAATCTGTCCTCTCTTTGCTTCTTTAGTAAGTAAAACAATCGCTCTCCTGCCGTAACAGTTGCTCTTCCTTTCTGGGCAAGACTCATCTGAACGGCACGGTTTAAACTTTCAAAAAGACACAACTGCTGGGGAGGGTCAGAACATGCGATGCATGCATTAACAGCTTTCCCTTTTATGAAATCTGACAAACCCCCGTGCAGGCTGGGAAGTCTCAAAGAGCTCAGAGAACAGGTAGAAAACTTCAAGAGCCACGGCCCAATCTGAGGGAAGCAATACAGAGAGGCAGATGATGCACTGTAGGAGCTTTAAGGGTTTGAAGTTAGCAAAGCAGCAAGTTGAAAGAACTAAAGAAGGCCCTCTTTTCTCTAAAGACCCATTGTAATAACTCAATAGCAGACGAAGGAGAGCCGAGCTTCTTTACATTCCTACCATCCAACTCTGCTCCCAACAACCCAAATCAGCACACAAAGTTAAAATTTTACCAACTAAGTAAGAGCTCTTTAAAGGAGCACAGACTGTAGGAAGCAGGGGTGAGGTTTGGGATATGTGTTGCCATATAATCCATGTAAGAGCTGGCGTGAGAAATAATATTGACTGTTTCCAGAACAAGCAACCAAAAATTAATGATTCATAGTTTTTTGGAGACATAATTCATACTAGTGAACATGTACAGCATAGACCTGAAGTCAATACTATTAATAATTCCTCAAGATGAAACCATTTGTCAATTAAGGACACAAAACAGAATGGCCATCATTATGATAATTATTTAATTGTCTTATGATATTCTCTGATGTCAGCACCTCAAATAGGATTGCAATCTGAATCTTTTAAATTATTATTACGTGACATGTCTGTACCAAACAAGGATGTTTTCCCACATTTGGAGAACAAGATTAATTAATTGACTTTGATAATATTTTGATTAATTGTACCTACTTTACACCACTTTGTCATATATGATTAACTGAATATGATTCTTAAAAACACACACTCCAATAAATAGCCAGTCTGCTTTCACTTTATACGGCATTATCCCATTCACAAATCCATGCCAGGACGTCTCACAGGATTCAAAATCACCACTTGTAATCCACTCAAATGAACTACAAAAACATCTATTTTTTTTAAAAAGGAGGACTTTTTGTGCTGCGAACCTTGTTACAATGCTGATGATTGATCGACAAAACCTGGGAGCTCCGCAATTATGAGGAGCCCTGAACATTACTCTCATATTTTTCTAGAAACTCACCCATTCGCACTTCGTTAAAACAGACATGCAGAAAAAAACTGTGTTGATGTTGAATTTTTTTTCCCCCACTTTCCCTTTTGAGAATATTGATTTATTTAATCCAAATGACCAGGGAAATTGAAGTGCATGAGCCACTGCACTCCTACAATACAGAACATGTGTCAGAACAATACGTGGGGATTCTGCAGAAAATAGTCTATTCAAACAAAAAGTCTATTGTAAATGAAATGAATTAATATTTTTCAAAGGTAATCCACAACGTATTCTCTTTGAAAGCACTGTTTCAGTGCTGTGAAGCATATTAACGAGGTATTCTCATGTGTGTATATGTACAACATACTGCACATACTATGAATGGTTTCTTATAGAGTCCTTAATTACAGTCTTCATTGGCTCCTTTGCTTTCAAGAGCTTGAATGGACCTCTTATTCATCTTTTTTGCTTTGTGTCACTTCCTAATTTTTGTCTCAATATGTTGCATCCTCTCCGCTCACATCCCTTCACCTTTGCGTTTGCCTCTTGATCATATTTTGGTGTGAAACATTCATCGCTTGCTATGCACGGCTCCACTTCAGCTGTTACTCGAGAGACTGCCGCAGTGGCGGTTCAACTCCGGTTGCTTTTAGCTTCAGAGGCGCAGGAAGAGAAGAGTGTAATGTGTTTGAACAGTTCTCTCATGCTGTAATCTCCTCTTAGCACGAGGAGCCCAATTAAGCCGTATGTTGATGCCACGTTATAACCCAGACACATCAATTGTTGGCTGAAGAACTGTGCGAGCAGGACGCAGCCAGTGCACTTTCCTAGTCTCCAACTCTTCCATGTAATGGCGATGGAGACTTTTTTTTTTTCTCTGTGCCAAATTTCTGTCTGTGATAGTAAATCACAAAGCAGATAAGAAAATCAGGTTAGCATGGATCTGAAGTCTGTCAGGGTGATTTAGAGGGACCAGAGTCAGTTAACACAACATGCCACGGTGCTGTAGCTTCATTTTTACTGCATTTCCACCTAAAAGGTGCAAAGCCTTTACGTGCCATAAGCAGAATACTTATGTGACCTTTTTGGCTAGCTAGTCAAAAGTACTACCAACTATCTCCTAAAAAATGGGAGTCTCAGCAGACGTTACGGGCCAGATTTACTCGGAAAATGGCATTGCACAAATGTGCACTGCGGTTTTCATTGAGTTAGCAACGGCAAGCTGTGTGTATTCAACGACTGATTTACTAAGACAGCAGCTCATTACGCAGTCAGCACCTGGAACTGAACCTCCACTCTGCCAGTGAGGGAGAGCTCAGTTCAGAGGTGGGATTTCAATGAATCACTAAGCTCAGAAATGAAATCATAACGTAGTTCTCTTTATTACAAAATATATTCTCTAGCATTACAATTAGTCAAAATATGACTCTATATAATCGTTGGCATATATTTGATTACTAATACTTTAGTAGGCGGTACACACTTCATGGTGAACAAAAAACAGATTAAGTGATATAATAAGACACAAGCAGCAGAAACAGACAGGAGCTCCAGCTGGGTGGAGCAGGTGGAGGTGGAGATGGTGTTGATATGGATGTTAATTTTGAGGTCTGTTCTGCCAAACGCACACCTATATGTCATACCCTGTTAACACATGCCCTGCGTATTATTTGTTAACATGACATGCAACCTGCGTACGCGTTTGAGGTCGAACGTGTCACATCTACGCCTGAAAAACAGCTCAAAAGCCTCAATACCACCAATTAGTTTGATTTATAAAATCGGGAGGGCAAGCACCGAAATTGACCATTTATTTCTGCTGAGGCAAATATTGTAAAGCCTTTAGCATGATTGCAACCATTTTAGAAAAGGAAAACAATTATTTGTAGAATTTTAGTCATCATGTTTTTATTCACTTATTGGTTTTATGCTAAATAAAACTGCAGCATTCCTAGAGTAGCTGGGGTTGCATCAGTAAACAGCTCTGCAGAGGTGAGATGCTCAAAAAATATTACTTGCGTTTCATAATAAAAGGAGAAAAGAGTTTATATCCACAATGTTTTGATTATTTGTTGGTAGAGAATCTAGATGCAGCTTGAAGCTGAAAACTAGCCACAGGTGTCACACGCTGCTTTGACTGAAGGTAGAACTGTCGGCAGCAAGCTGGGGCCCCCCCGTCAAGCGTTTTCACAACCTGCACGTATCAAGTGAGCACCATGTCCGCGGCCCAGTGGGGTGTAATGGAGATGGGTTAGAATAATCCTACGAGCTGTTACAGGTGTGTGTGCGCGAGTGAGACTCTGTAACTGACCGAGGCTCTCTGGGCTCTTTTATAGCCTCAGTTCCCCCGAGGGAGAGAGAAAGACATCACCATGCGAGCCTTCAGTCCAGCGTGGAGCTCGGGTGTGGTGAAACCTAAAGTAGACCCTGCCACTTGACTGCCATGATGGCACTGGAGGTGCGAAGCAGTGGCGAATGGTTTTGGTGAATAGTAAACAAAAGGGGAAATATTTAACCTTCATTTCATGATGTTAGAAAAACCAGGGGGCTGCCAGTATGTGCTGGGAAACCTATGTACTGTAATGGAAACAAGGCCAATTTCTGGAGCACTGATGTGTGGTCAATTTTTGGATCAATACTGAATGTGTGAGAATGTTTGGAAAAGGAAAAACTGGTTTTTAAAAAGGTCTCTGTGGAGAAAAAAACCCCCAGCAACTTATTTGTGTTCCAGAGTGCCCGGTGGGTGGCAGATGTCTACTGTATGAGAACATGCCGTATTTACTGAAACAGTAACCGGTTGTAACAATGTCTCTGTTTAACACCGTGTGAATCCCTCTCATGGAACATAACAACCTTTCTCCCTCTGTTTCTGTCTCTCTTGCTCCTGTGGGGCAGTGGCCCCTTATTAGAAGCAGGCCTGCTGGATAGACGTTTTCTTTAACAAGGTGAAAGCAACTGAGTGGGACTCACATAAACGAGGCCGAATATCAACACTGTGACTCCTCTGTCTGAGCCATACAAGTTTGGGTGGGGGGGGAAGTGTTTAACATACTGTTGGATTGGCAATCTGCTGTTGCCTTATCCCCTCTTGCAAAGCTGTGAAACGGCCCTTCTCCTCCTGCAGAATATATAAATCTATCTGCGCTCCAGAATCTCCAAATTAAACATAGGGGCAGGCGCTTGGAAAATGAAAATGTAAATCTGACTGGGAGAAAAGCATTTGAGGTTCCTTTGCTTTGAGCAGAGAAAAGATCTACACCAGTGCCTCCTTGCTCTGTTTGTGACCTTTATCATTTGGCTCCTACTGTATCTAATAAGCCTAAACAAGCAGCTGCGAGGTTTGAGCAGCGAGTGTGTTCACTGTGAAAATTTTCGGTTAACTCTTCAAGGTTACATCTCCCCGTCGTTGTCTCAGGCTTCTTTCTGAATGAAAGCAGGAGACGGACGAGAGAGAGAGAGAGAGAGAGAGAGAGAGAGAGAGAAGGGATTGAGCCTGAATCCTCGTAACAGAAATCTTTTGAACTCACGACTACATTATAGAACGTATCCTCTTGTGTAAAAATCCAGCTGGCTTTGGTTGGAGATAGACTCATTAGGTATTTTAGTTATGAAAGAAGAAAACTTTCGACAATTCAAATGCTTTGCTTCAGATCTGTTTTCATTGCTTTTGTAATGTGCGAGGGAGGGGGGAATTCTTTGAAGAAGGAGATTAAAACCATGTGATCATTTTAATTAGATCATTAGCCAAGAATTAAGATCTATGTTTGTGACTCTCATTAACAAAAATACCAAGTGGGTGCCAAGAAAGATTTGTGCATTGCATTCAACGCATTTCCATTTTGCCCTCTTTTCGCTTCCATTGCAGCATTTTTCTGCTATTGTTCTCACCGTCGGTACAATTTTTTCTTTTTGTTTGCTCTTTTATTGCATCAAGGTAAAGGGAAGGTGGGTTAATCTCTGTCTGTGCTCCTCTGTCTTTCAGGCTCTTTGGTACAACGGGGAACTGTGCAGCCTGCAGTAAACTGATCCCAGCCTTTGAAATGGTGATGAGAGCCAGAGATAATGTTTACCATTTGGACTGTTTTGCCTGTCAGCTTTGTAACCAGAGGTAAGAATGGGGGATCGCGACGGAACAACATAGCCTTTTAAAAAAACATGAATGGAGCGTTAAAATGGCCAATAGCTCAAATATTAGAAGCTGCTGAAGGTGCAGCAGAGTTTTTCCGTCTTATTATATCATTACAGAACACTGAACAAGTCTGGGAAAAAAATCGACGTATTTGTAGATTGTCTTTGTGTGTTGTAAGAATAAAGGTTTCTGTATTGCATTTGTAATGCCCGGCTAATTATTTTCTATTGTGACACACTGCCAGCAGTTTGTCCTCGCTGGTGGCTAGCTCTGTAAATCTTTTAAGCTACAGGGATGTAAAATTAGCTGTTATTCTTATGCGTGCGAGGAACTATAGGAGCCTCAAAAATAAAGTCCTCCAGAGGTATGGCGGACCTACACAGGTGTGAAATGGTGTTGCCTTAATGATAGGAACTATTATGAAATTGGAGTGAGCACAAAGCCTATGGTGTGATCCACATAGAATATGACATACCCAAATATTGCTTTTTCCCATTAATATACTGTCAGTAATGGCACCACTCTGGGAGCAGAACGTCCTTTGCATGCTTGTCAGGGGTGCTGTGACCCTGTTCCTCCACACAGCACAAGCCCATTAACCTTCTGCAGGCCAGATTCAGTTACCATAGTGAACACCTGCTGTAAGGGAATTATGACTGCAGTCTCTCTTCTCAGCTGGCAGACATGAAGCCAGGTCTCATCTGGCACACTACTGCCATGGCTGTTTAACCAGCCTGGCTCATTACTAAAGCCAAGCCACGCTCGGTTATATTCTTATCTTCACTCCCCTTCAGTCACATTATGGAGCCGTCTCCACTGTGTCACACAAACAAACAGCAGCGCAGAGAAGAACATCAGTAGGGCAGGCCGCTATGTGTTATTTTCCCTCTTCAATTGACTCTGAGACTTTAGAGGGAAAAACATTCTCGAGCACTGGAACCAAACTGGTGTGTTAAAAGCTAACCCCGTGGCAGAGTTTCCTTGGAAACTCTCGCGGTGCCAGTGCCTTTTTTTGCCAGGCCGAGGAGAGTTGACCTGCCTTTCATTGGGTGCCAGTGCTCATGTCTGCTTGCTTTGAAATGATAGGGTTTTAATCTACTTTTATTTGAAGCCACGCATTTATGTTGACCATCAAAAACGGGGTTTTGAATCTGACGAGGCGCGGTGTCAGGCGAAAACATCTCCGACCAAAATGTGTGCAATCAAACAGCATCGTCATTACCTGCAGATCTTAAATGAAATATTTTCGCTGCCAGAGCGGAGCGGAGCAGAGCAGAGTCGGCCAGTCAGCACACACAGACACACACGTCACTTTGTCTTGACGCCAACGGTAACCGTCTTTGTGCTTTTAACAACAGTTTTGCTTTTGTCTTTGTCTGCCAACAGGTTTTGCGTGGGGGACAAGTTTTTCCTAAAAAACAACATGATTTTGTGTCAAATGGACTATGAGGAGGGCCAGCTGAATGGGAGCTTTGAGACACAGGTTCAATAGTTGGAACCTCGTGGCAGCAACAATCGGCTCCACACTTTACACACGAGATGGATGTTCTGCTGCACTTGGAAAAAGACAAGCGTCTGTCTGCTTGCCTGCAATACTTTTTAAGACCCCTTTATCAGTCCCTAAGGACTCTATTGTAAATGTTCAACTTTTTGCCCCTCCCACACCCCAACACTGAGCAGTTACAAATTTTGATGTACAGTTGTGCCTGCTTAGCTGAGCACTGTATTGCTTGTATGTTTTGTGAAATTTGTTTCCGGTTTGTTTTATTTTCCTTTTAGAAATGGTTCATTGGAGGGTATGTACAGTCTGTTTTCTCTGTATATATAAACTGGAACATTTATTTTATGAAATGTAATGCAATTTTATTACTAGTGTGAATTAAAGATTCTTAAATGTTCATAGTGAGTTTTTTCTCTTGTACCGAGACCAAAGTTGTTGGAGGTTGGCCCATGTGTTGATATGTAATCATGTCTCCAGAAACTGCAGTGCTATAAAAAGCCTTGCAAGAGAAAATATATTTGAAGTCCTTCTTCAAAACATGATGCAACAAAACAAGTTTTATTACATTTTACAGAGTTCTGATGGAATTAGAAATGCTGTTTAAAATGAACTAAATATAATTTTATTTGGAATAAAAGAATGCTTCTCCAAACTGTGTTGTTGTGAGCGTGCAGGTGTCATGAAAGGGAGCGAGTTAGGCTGAGCTGCTCTCTGCGATTCATGCTTCACTAATTGCCATCTGATTATGAGGGTGAATTGGCCTGGAAATGAAATGCAACAGCAAATAAATTAGAGAGAAAATAAATGCTCATTGAGTTTGAGCTCATTCAAACTCATCAGCAACAGAGGTGCAGAGCTGTATTAAAAAGCACTTTTCCCAGAAGACTTTTGTTAATGGAGCTGTGTGACACTGTTTACCTGATACACACACCACGAGCCGACAGTATTCCAAGTATGGTGGCGCTATCAGATACTCTGATAGCTGATACTTCATGTGATAATTAATCTCAATGACTTTGTTTATTACATGTACTTGTATGAATATATCAGGTAATCATTTTACACTGTCACAGGCTACTTGATGTCTAAATTACAAAAATACTGAATAAGAATACTTCAGAGAGTCATTATTGATAAATCTACTAATTATATGCTGGATTCATTAGTGCACAAAGGTAAAAAA
>JBCAUF010000001.1:14572561-14586720 GCA_038406115.1 Haemulon aurolineatum | reverse complement strand
GGGGACCATGAGTATATGTAACAAATTTGACAGCAAAAATCCCTCGACAGTTCAAATTTAAATTAAGAGTTAAAAAGTCAAACACATGATGGCCCTAGAGTAACATCAGAGGATCACCTGTTTCGGCACGATAGATTCATTGTGTTGGAACCATGAATGTCTGTACCACATTTTGGGTCAACCTATGTGGTAAATGTTATTTCAGAGATATTTCACAGTGTAAGTAAACACTTTGACCTGGCAGTGCCATTAAGTGAAAAGTCATAGAGTCAATGTAGGAGTATGAATGCCTGTTAAAAAAAAAAAAAAGAAAGAAAGATTCAAAACAATCTTTCACAGAATCGTCGAGGTATTTCAGTCTGGGTGGATGTACGATTATTTCAGGGCAATGTTGGATATGCTGCCATCATTAAGTGGGTCTACTGTACTGTACGTGGGATTTCACCTCTTACTGTTTGAAAATCAAAAAGCAGCTGATCATCTGAAAAATAAGTGATGTTGATGCCAATAAGGTTGGTTGATGTACTTTTGTTTCTGTGTGCGTAATGTTATTATATAAGAATTTGAATGAATAATCTATGTTGTCTACTCATGAGCCATTATGCTGTCCTTCAAACAGACAGCTGTGACCTTACAGCTTCAGAGACAGAGCTAGAGCATTTGTTTTAAAATGTGCTGAACACAGTTATCTTAAATAAATGAAAATATGAGCGGAGATGCTAACTGTGGTCAAGTGACTATTATTCCCCTTGAAAATAAACTGAATTTCACACCCACTCAAAAACTCCAACATATGTTCCATTGATGCCTAATGGGCCTGCTTGTGCTATTCGCAAGAGACTGGAGAGGGCAATTAGTTGCATGTGGCTTTGATTAGCACTGATTCCACAACAGTGCTTGAAGGAATATAGAAAACAAAATACTAAATTACTGTTGAAGCCCTTTTTGACAGAATGCAATGAAATGGAAGAAACTATTAAACTTCATGGTAATAACAGGTAAATGTGAACACGTTAACTACAGCATGGTGCCCCTTGGCTAAGATTATGCATATTCTACCTACAAACACCCTGTGCCAAGCAATGCATATAAAACTGAAATAAATGGCTACAGATGCATGAACTTGCCCTGAAAGAGGTTTGCTTACTCTGTGATCTCATTCTTAAATGAAACCAATTTGCCTAGAAATTGGTTCTAAGGCCTAATGCTGAACTCTGTACATCAGCTCCACCACACACACACACACACACACACACACACACACACACACACACACGCGCGTGCACTCACTCTCACGCACACACACACACACACAGTTCGCTTTTACAAACGCACTTTCACAGTCACACTGCTTCCACCCCTTCCCTCGCTGCAAATCATGTTTGACTTTGAAGTGCTAATTTTGGAAGTTTAGCCAATTTTTATTTGCTGCTTTGAAATGTATCCCCTAAGCTGCTGCACCAGCAATGAAATATACAGACCTTTACAATGAGGGATAAGTGACCAAAATGAGAAGCGCCTGGTTTTCTTCCTAACATTATATAACTGTGAATAATCCCCACATAGCATTTTCTCCTGTGCCATCACTGCCTCAATTTATATTCAAAAATATTATGCAGACTTCTTACTTTTTGCTCAATCCCCACCTAAAGTTTGAGCTAATTTAGGATATCTACAATAGACCTTTTTTCACAGCAGTCATTTTGACATTAAATAGTAAACACAGGTGTTACCAATGATACTAATTAAGCTTCTGTTACATCCAGGTCAAACAGAGTCAGGCTGCCGCTGTTGTGCATGTTGGCTCACTGGAAAGACTCTGCTACACTAAACTAGAACCTTCATTAGTATCACTGATAACACTTGTGTTTACCCTAATATTTCATGCCAATATGACTGCCAGGGAAATGGTATACAATGCTGCAGATAAAAGCCCTCAGTCATTTTCTCCTACAAAAACAAAATAACTAAAATAAGGAGAAAGAAATCGTCATCGGAGCAGATGGATTCACTTTGGCAAGACATTGGCACTATTTGGAGTTTTTCTAACATGATACCTGATGAGTCTCTGATAGCATAAACTTTGTATCATCATATTTATCTCATGTTTCTCTGCAGGTGATCACAAAGAGCAAGCCTTCATTTATATACTGTAGTGATTCAATTTAGCAATGTCTTAAATCCTGACAGCAAACCAAGGCCCATGCATTTGCATGGGTGTTGTACAAAACACAAACCATAACCGTGAAAATAAAGGAAGACCTTGGTGATATACATAGCAGCGTTTACCACCGTGATGGATGCAAGGATGACCTCAATCACAATCCTTTCTTAACTGCTTTCAGCGAGAGCTGGAGCATTATATAGTAAAATAAGTTGATCAGATTGGCTCCTCACCAAGCAGCCCAGCTAATAACGTGGAAAGCAAAGAGCTTGAGGGAGAGAAGATTTGGTATGTGGGCCCCTCCACTTTTCACCGCCGCTCTGCTTTAACACAGTCCTGGACTTGGCAATAAATTGCTTTGGTAATCAGCTTTTTGAAAAGCTTATTTACTGCTTGTTTTGTGTTTATTGTAGTTCTCAGAATGAAATACAAAATTGGATTTTATTACATGTGCAATTTTCTCCTCCTGTAAAGAATAGAGAGACAGAGAGTGAGAGAAGGCGCATCACCTTGTTGAGTATGGATGATCCAGAGAGGATGTATAGAGTATATTATTTTTGATTATCTCTGTTTTGATGCAGTCTCCTTACGCTACTCAGGATGCACACTATAGGATTGGGTGGGAACATTTCATGTGTAAAATGTCCAAAAAAAAAAAAGCTGAGAGATCAAAAAGTCTACTAGCTACACTGGGGTATACATCTGAATGTATGAGTGTGTGAAAGTAAGTGACAGAAAAAGAAAGAGGAGTAGCTTTTCATGTGTATTAGCAGTGAATGTTTCATTTTTGTATTCCATTTGCAAGTCAAGAAAGAAACTGCTCATTCACTGGAAGTAAAATATAAAATTATTTTATCCACTGCTTTTGCACTTCACAAATGCACAAACCATGTACTCATGTTTGAAGAACCACAGCCCCAGTGGTCCTTTTCATAGTTCTATCATTCATACCATGTCCAATAAAGCAAACGTAAAGATAACGTAGTGTAAGCCTGCGCCCACCCCAATGGTCGTCATTCAGAACTCCTCTTGATTTTCACTTTGTGAATGTGTTTATCTAATTGAATAAAAATATATATTAAACACTCATTTTTGGTGGAGCTACAGTACAATGAATGGTTGAAACGGAAGGTCACGGGACACATAAACACTCAAAGTGCGCATGTGCAGCTAGTGGAAACAAGCTAGGAAGAGGACGCATGACGGCGTTACGTCTGAATTTCTCCAGAATGACTGACATGTTGGAGGACGAATAGTTAAGATGATCCACCCGGAACTCGCAGCCAAAAAACATCCTCCACTGTACCTTTAAATGTATGTATCAAGATGACTGAATAAACAGCATGATTATTGTTTTGGACTGGCCACAATGAAAGGCTACGGTGCAGAGTCATCCCATATTGCTACAGATGTTGCAAGATTTGATGAGCGTGCAATTGACAATAGTGATTCAGAGATTTTGGCAGTACTGCTGACTAGCTTCACAGTTGCAGACCACGTCATGATCAAGCTAGCCCAGGACCTCCACATCTGGCTTCTTTACCTGCAAAATCATCAGAGACCAGCCAACCACCCAGCTGATGCAGCAGCGGATACTGTGTGCACAACAAAAATTTCTGCACAAATTGACAGGAACCATCTCTGTAGACTTTTCTTGGAAGCTGAAAACTACCCAGTTCTTGCATGGCCTGCATACTCACCAAACATGTCTCCAATTGTGCATGTTTGGGATGCTCTGGATCACCACGGAAGACAGCGTGTTCCAGTTCCTGCCAATATTCAGCGACTTGGCGCAGCCATTGAAGAGGAGTGGACCACCATTCCACCGGCCACAATCAACAACCTGAGTGACTCTATCCAAAGGGGATGTGTCAAACATTATGAGGCAAATGGTAGTCACACCAGATACTGTACCACTTTCTTTGTGGTGTCTGTGACTAGAAAAAGCACATTAGTAGCTCTAGTAATGTGAAATTCATACTTCAATGCCATATAGAGCGGCACATTTTATAGTGATCAAGCAAATGCACACCTGTGCAATAATAATGTTGATAATCAACATCTTGATATGCCACACCTGCCAAGTGGATGGATTATCTTGGCAAGGAGGAGAAGTGCTCACTAACATGGATTTAAATACATTTCTGAACAAAATTTGAGAGAAATAAACATTTTGGTGTTCATAGAAAATGTCTTTTTTCTTGCAACTCGTTAAAAATGGGAGGAAAAACAAAAGTGTTGTGTTAATTAATGCTGACAGAAAACACGGCAAACATGCCAAAAGTGTGACTGGAAAAAATTGCAACCTCTTGAGAATGATGCAGTGGTTGGTTGAATTTCAATGATCCATTTTGATCAGAAAATAATCTAAATCAGATGTTGTTCCTAAACAACTTACAAGTGACCTCTTATAAATTAATTCAACAGATTCACTCCTATTCTAAACACTCCAACTATGCAACCACACACCACAAAACATATTTTTACAAGTCTATTCCATTTTACAGAAGTAACTACAGTGATTTTGTTGACGTGTTGAGCACTGCCAAAAGGTGGCCAGCACACAATTCTGTGCCTGAATGCATCCCATGTAGATACAGATGGAGGACTGGAGCTGCTGCGCTAGCATGTACACACCACACCCCCTATGTAGACAAGGTATCACAACCTATAAATGAGTCGCATCCTGACCCTTGGAAAATAATCTATGAAATACTCACAGACCAATTACATTCACCCACCAAGTAAAATCTGTTTTACTGCAGTTGCAACTTTGGCCCTTTAGCTGATACGACCCAACTTTTTAAAAAATATTACTTGAGGACTAACATTTCTATTGAACCAGGAAATCCTCATAATCTTCTCATGGGGCCTGAAGAAAGCATCTGGTAGCTATGAACTGTGTCATGAACAAAAAGCATGAGAGGCATTTGTAAGAGCTCTCATATTAAACGCACTTTGAATCAAATGTGTAGTGACTGCATGTAACTTTATAGTCTGACAGATGCCATTATAATCTAAAATTTTGGATGGTTACATGCCAGGCTATTTATGTTCCAGTGTAACTAAAACTTTTATGGTAATCATTTTATTAGTTTGGCTCTCATATTTGAGGCAGGTGATCATAATATCCAGTTGCACATGCTGTTTTCCTCAATGCCACAGTTTTGGCCAATTACAGTAATATTCAGTTTTAAGTAATGATCAACACTAGTTTATACTGTTACGCAGATGACACCCAACTTGTTAAATACAAATTTGATTGTGAGTTTTCATTTATTTAAAAAATGCATTTCGCCAAGAACTAAATATACCAAAATATACATTTGTTAAGATGCCTTAACTCTGTATCCTTATGCAATCATAGCAATGAAGGCTACAATTGTATTAGTCAATTTGGAAGGTAGTTTATTGTTGTAATTGTTGAGACTATCAAGAAAATCCTAATACTCCAGATGACCCATTGACACCTGCTGTCAGATCTGCATCAAACCTTTTTTAGCAAATTTTTAATCAGACTTACGTGTCATTTTTGTTGAATTTGACCTAGCATTGCGTTCACATTGGCTGGTTTCTTGGTGGTGTCCATTTTGTTTTTTAGTGTCACATCAGTAGCGAGACACATATCTATCCCACCAATGCCATTTTCAGTTGATGGCACACATATTAGAAGTTAACATTTCTGAAATTGATCAAAAAAACCTGACAATTTAGTCTTGTAAGGCCGCATCAATCTTTTCTACCCATTGCCATTTTTCATGAGCATAGCTCGGCATACCCACCCGTAACGCTCTGAAGGGTCCATCATTTCTCTAACATAACATTAAACATCAGGCATCTATATTGTGTTTCACGCTACACTTAAATATGTCAAAGCAGCATCACAGGAAACAGAGAGTTGGCTTCCTAAAATGTCTGGTAACAATAATCACTGACTTTTACCCTACTACACTGAAGTAGTAGTAGTAAAATATACAAATGGGAAACAGTAGTTCATATTCAGTACATTATGTCGAACATAACTTCCAAAGCTAGTCCTATTCATATTCAGCAATTATTCTGGTGGCACATAGTTACAATGAAATCCAAATGAGATCTCTGTAGCACTGACATACTTTCTGCTAGCAGGTACAGGATGCCTCATATATGATTAATTAATTGCGGCAGCCTGCCATCTGTGTTTTAACTGATTAAATAGCTCACAAAGTGGGATGCACCTTTTGATGTGAACCTTTGGGGAACTGGCTCTGTCTTTGTATTTCTACCTTGATTAAGCACAATACTCCAGCACTTCCTCCAGCCCTCTATTTCAAAGTCTCTTTAATTTGGGAGGAAAGGACACAAAGGCATTTGGGGTGCTTTAAAATGTTGCCCATTTCCAGTAGTGGAGGGGCTGTCTCTCTCTCTTTCCCTTTTTTTTGTTTTTTTATAAAGTGAATGTTTCACACAGGGCTGGGCCAGTGAGCAAGCATCGAGCTTTCAGATAAAAATTGATTCCAGTAAATTCTCACCTGAGATCCATCACGGTGAAAGGCTTTAAAAGGTCACACATGTAATAAGTTCCTATGGTCTCAGTCCCTCCAATAATAGGCCTTTAGTCTGCCATGGAAGGCTGGTATATAGAAATAATTGAGTAATCTGTGGACCATTCAATTCAATCGTGGGACTCAGTGACAGTGCAAGGCCTGCTGGGCCGCGAAGAGGTTGTTCTGGAGAGTCTTTCTGCTGGCAGGGAAATGGTTTGTCCCCAAAAGCCATGCACCTCCATCTTTGCAACGGCACAGTGGATCACTGACATTTTAGAGGCTCTTCCAGGACTAAATTGTGTAGGATCATGTCAGCATTTCAACTCAGAAAGAGGAAAGAAAATGACCCAACAGAAATGTACGCCTGAGAACACAGCAAATTAAAAGCTCTGTATTGCCAATATATGTCAAAATTACAGAATTACTAATTGTGTTTGTACCTGTAAACATTTAAATGAAAGTAAAAACTTGTAGAGCTTTTGTATTTGTTTGACACGATGTACAGTATGCAAAAGACTTAATGATAACTGACCATTTCCGAAGCCCTGTACTCCTTCCTGTTGCCACGCCCATCAAGCTTTCCAATTAACAGTAATAACTGTACAAATCTGTAATTTCTGAAACAGGTCTTTGGTTGCAGATCGAGATCGACAAAAGCAGGGTCTGTTCTAACCAGCAACAATTAATATTGCCAGCTGAACTCACAATTGTAAGTAGTATATTTTATCAGTGGTAGTGAGTTAACTGACCTAACATTACAAGTTGGTGACACCATTTCTTCCTTCCCGATACCAGTAACTAAATTTTGTGTATCAGCCATACCAAGCACCAAACTGATACCAGCGCTTTGAAAAAATATTTTTGTATATTTTTAATGCACTATTATCGGATTCCTAGGGGGCAAAATGGCGTATGGGACTGCAGGGATGTGGCATGGTCCCATTTCAGGGTTAATTAATTCTGTGATATTGGATCAGCGTGTGGGCTCGTGTTCTCACCAACACCCGATCCAGAATGTAGCCACTTGGCACTGGACATTCAGATTTTAGTACTATCGTAACAGTTGCTGCAGTTGCTATTGTAACCATGGATTCTTTTTTAATGTAACCTGTAAACCCACACACTAATGTATGAAATGCTGTATGTAGTACAACTGTATGTCGTCGGCTAGTTAGCCGGACATGCCAACATTAGCTGACATTGCAGCAGACAAACACTCTGTTTAATCCATTTCTTACACTTTGATTTGGGGGTTTGAAAAGGATAGATTTAAGACACCATACACACAACTTTTTGCATAGAGTATCTCCTTCACTAGAATCCTTTGTTCACTGCTTCAACACGTTGAGAAATCCAAAGCTTGACAGACCTGCTCTGCCTTACGGTTGCTAAGCTATTATTGGAAAATCAATGTAAGGGGAGGGTTTTAGCGAACATTCAATTGTGTGCTACCATGCAAAGCTGACAGTTGTCGAGTGAAGACATTGAAAGGCCTGGTTTAACATAAGAAGCAGTCCTTATGAATTAAAAAAGTAGGTAATTGACTATTAAGCAATGTTAGATCTCTCAGTTCATTCTGATACTGTCTGGCAGTTGAATAATCTTTTCATATGGCAATACAATATGAGGCTTCTTCTTACACTACAGCCTTTGAGTGAACCACATCACTCATCACTACATCTCTTTATCTGTCCTTCTAGACTGCAGTCTCTTTTTTCTCTATCTTTCTGCAGTTTCTATGTATCTGCATGCTTCTGTATCTAGAAGAAAAAGGAGACAAACCTTGTGCCTTGTGTTTCATTGTGAAATCCATTTGATGTGATGCACGTCCTTTAATTAACTTCCCTCATAAGGATAATTTGTTGCGTACACGGAGTTGTCAATACTGCCATATTACCATGAAACTGATGCCAGGCAATGCAGCACAAACCTTTGTCTTGACAAGTCTGCAAACTGCAACAGCATTTCCATGCAAGTCACATATGTCACAATAGACTTTGCACATCATTTTATTTTAAGCAAAAAACTGTTCCCACCCATCAAAGAAGCGCACACATACACATACACACAACATGACAGATTTAGAAATATGACTTAAACCAGAACAGATGGCCCTTAAAAGTAAAACACAGTAATTCAATCTGGCTAATGGGAGGAAAGCCACAAACTGCTCCATTCTCATTTCTTTGACTGAGAAACTCGGCTGAATTGCTTCTCCAGGTTTGATGCTCAACCCCTCTATCATAGTGTGTTTCTGTGTTCCCCATGCATATTATAAGACATTTAAAAGGAAAACAGTGTATATTTACTTGACATGCCTCACCATGTGCACAGACAGAAGCTATTAGTGCCTAGACAGAGGGGGAAATGTATTGTAATTGATTGTTACAAAAGATTACCCTCTTCAAGAAGCATCAAGATATTTCAGAACTGCATTTGACGCCTAAGAGCGCTGTGCAAAGAAGGCTTTTTCAGCGCCACACATTCACGCTGACATGCAGTTTGCAAAACAATTACCATGCGCTGTTGTTTGATCTTTGTCCCCACTTTGGTTCTTTATAAGTGCGAGTACAACTCACTTGCCAGCCACGAGGGCAATCATGGCTTTTTTCAAGGGATGTCAGTTCAAGGCAAATGGAATGCATATTCCCAATGCGTGTCCAAAAACTGCAATAAGCAGCTGCTTTCACCACTAAAATGATGCAGTTAAAATGATAATGAATTATTGGAAAGTTGTGGCTGCATATGCTCTTGCAGTTATTTAACTCTCACAACGAGACTCAACAAGGTTGGTTAGTTTGAAATGTGTTTGAAGTGTCCCAAAACATACATTAGGTTTGGCATTGAAAGGGTTTCAAAAAAGCCAACTGAATCGACAAAATAGCATCCAATCTGCAGAATAAAGTTATTTTCAGGGAGTCTGTGAGGTTGAGTGAACCGTTCTTAGCCTTATGAAGACAAAACACTGCTGTGTCTGGAATTGATTTAATTTCACTCACTTTCTTTATGCTTATGAAAAAATCTCCAGTTACAGAGAGGCTGTATTCCCTCATGAGGTTTGCCTAATTACACAGTGAATCTGACTGTAGATTTCAACTTTACAAACAGATCAACTGTACATGCTGTAAAGAAATTATGACAGGCCAAATAGCCAATTTGATGGGAAATACACCTATCGATTAGGGATAAGTTATATGTGTAAAGGGGGGAGGGGTATTGAATCTGGAGTTTCCAGCTAGCAGTAAATTGGTTTCTGTATAGCAACAGTATAGCTAGGAAACTTCAAGTCAGTCTTTGGAGGAAATATATTAACCTGCTGGGCCATGGGCACAAACTTTCCAACCTTATTGTTGACAGGTTTTATGAGCCTAATGCACTTTGTGATGTATAGCATAATAAGCCAGTCTATGACTGTAGGGCCTTACTCTTAATATCGGCTGCCGAGTGGATCAGGCAAAATTATTGTAATGAGACAAAATTTCCATACAACAGCAAAATGAGTTCATTACTCTAAGTTATATTGGTGAAGTAACCAAAAGAAATTGATGGTTTTATTAAGCTGGAATTGAATTTCAGCCATAAACAGAATTACGCAAACATGCAGACAGCAAAATGTAATAATAATTACATTAGTGTTATCAAAAAGGTTATCAGAATGGCCCCTGCTGCTTCTTATTTATCGCTTTCAAACAGAGATGCTGTTTTCAGCTCTAGGATTGCTCTAATTTCATGGGCTCAGTAATCTGATTGAAATCTGTACAGTTGTCTGTCCAAAATGATCACAAACCTGTACACCACTGTGGAAATCAACACTTGCAACTGGTCAATTCCAGTTTTACCAAAAGAGGTATGACCCAAGAGTACATGGATCAGGTTAGCAGGAGTCCCTTCAGCACATCTTGGGTGTGGTGTCTCTCCTAGCTTGATCATTTGTATATTTCCAAAGGGAGGAGCTCATTGGCGCTGACTCTTCTAAAGGTTTGGAATTAATTATCCTCAAAGCATTTAAAATGACTTTCTATGGAAATGGTGCAGTTCAGAGAATAAAATATAATTGACCTCTGATAGAATTACAGTTAGTGTTTTCACAATTAATCACAATTAATCAATTACACAGCTAAGAGCACAATCTACTTTAGGTGGATCCTGAAGCTGCTGTCCATATCGTATGTATCCATTAAACAAAGTATCAGTAGTCATTCTCCCCAAGGTTACCATCTCTCTCAGTAGCTGGCTGTACTCTCCAGCTGTCCACTGTGGACTGCATCAGTGCATCCTCTACATCAGCTGATTATGCTATCTATCAAGCCCAGCTGTCACTGCCCATTTAAACCTTTGTCAAGCCCTCCATGCAATGCAGCCTGCAGTAAACCAAGTAATTGCACTTTTGTAATCCAACACCTGAACATCACTTGCCCTGTATATTTCTAAAACAGATAAGCAATATGGTGCATGAAAAGAGTAATATTTTGGGGCTTGTGTTGAGTTGATGGAGGCACGAGGAGTCGTCTTGATGACAAAAACACTGGTATCGAAAAGAACATTTTTCTGTTTTTGTTGTAGTTACAGCGAGCTAATAGAAGGAAAAACAGATGCCAGCTGCTTTTTTCTTGTTGCCAAGGCACAAACAGGATGCTGGCAGCTACAAAGATTCAATTATAAAAAGTACAGAAAATAATTAGAAAAAATAATAGCACTTGAAAAAAATTGCCCCTCCAGAAATTGCGCATAACAATAAATCCGTTAATTAGCTCATTAATATTCAATTGGGGTCAGTGGACTTAATGGAACCTTTTTCATGGGCCAAGGAAATGTTTAACACTCACTTTTCCTCTGCCTGTTCTCATTATCAACTATGCACAGGCAGGCCTTATCAGCCCTCCAGATGGTGAGGAACAATGCAGCACCATTATCGTCTTACAGCAGCGTGTGTGCCTTGTAACCGGTGTGTGCCTGGGACAGTGAAGTATAGATACTGAGGCATTTAGTGTAATTGATATGTGGTATATATCGTATTGTTTAGGCCTGTTTGTTTGCTCTGCTGGTATTCAAGGCGAGAGGAGAGGCGAAGATTGATTTTCACCGCAGCCATTCCCGCTCTCACCACAGGTCACAGATAACTTGTCAACGCAGGTTTTTGGACTGGTGTAAAATGCATCAAGGCTAAACTCTCTCGGGCATAGTGGAGGATAGGGAGTTTCATCTCTGCAAACACAAGCCCTCTCATTGCCGTTACCTTGCACATGAGACAGATGTTTTATTCAACAAGTACATGGGATGGAGAGATGTCCAAGCAAAAGCCTTTTTGCATCCTCCATTTGGTGGTGATGCCCATTGCCATTTTTCTGCTTTACAAATACTAACAAATGCCATTTGCTGTTCTGACAACCATACCTTTATTTTTTTACCTACAAAAAAACTCAGTATTTTGGTTAAAATAAAAAAAATGATTTAAGCATACCTTATTAAATATGTTTGTTATGCATTTAAAATGGAACATCAGCTGATACATCACCAGATGTTTTAAACTCTGACGTATTTTGGCATTGGTATCAACCTCAAAAATCCAGACCATAATTGTGACTACTGTTTTAAGTTAATGTACTGTACTATATGACACTAAAAGTAAAACCAAGTTCTTATATACTGTCGTCATGATTGCTCTCACGTTTCATTTGATGAATACATTAAAGCATTTCCTCCTTTAAGGCAGCCTTCATCATTCATTTTATCAGTGCATCTTATAGCCCGTCAATCTGACATTCCTTATTTCATTAAGACACCTCGGTGTCTAGTGGCACAGAGGATCTGTAAACCTGCTCAGTCGCTGCCTCTGCACTCTCCCTTTTTAAGCTTCTCAAAGATTCAAATGACTTCAAGCTATTTTCACCAACGTACGGCATCGGCCTATCATCAGAAAGCAGACCAAGACAGAACCACTCATGCATACACAATTGGCCAGGAAATGACTGTGTCAAAGTGTATGGTAAAGCCGGGTTTAATTAATGTAGGTATGATGAAAGCTAAGTTGTCACTATGGGGCATTTTAAACCAATGACATTTACATTGCCTTTGTTGGGATCGCTCCCAGAAATCAAGAACAGCAAGTAATATGCTAGCAAGGATTTTACAGTTCTGTGATTTTCTGAGCAGAGTAAATAAAGCAATCTGCTGAGAAATCTTCATTCACTGACAGTCGAAAGGGAAATTGATGCCACTTGTTAGAAATATTCAGTACATTTATTTTTTATCAGCGTTTTCCATAACACTGCAGATTAATGCGCCTCAATTCGGAAGACGAACCGTGACATCGTCATTTTCCGTGAACGTGCTCCATCTCTTGTATCCATCATTATATCTACAATAGTTAAATGTCAACCTTTTGAAAGCCAACATTTTCTGTCTCATCCAGGGTTATCCACCTTTAAAAATAAGGCAAAACATGAAAGCAAAGAGTTTGTTTTTGTCTCTGTTTGAAGAGAAAGCCATGGATTTTTGCAAAGATAAAGGCTGTTGCACTTGTTCTTAACATGTCAGTTTATTGACACATTCTCACCGCAAAGGGAGATTATTCGAGATGATAGATTATTGCCTGTAAAAAAGCACATTTTTGTATCAATTCAGCGGTGCAGAAAAATACAGGGATGGACTGAATGATTTAAAGGAGATTTTCCCACATCTTCCTGTCAACTAAGTGAAACTGAAGAAGGTACAAAATAAAATTGAATTCGCCTGGCTGAAACAATGTAGGTAGGAGGATTTAACAATGGAAGCATTTCTAAACAAATAACTGACAATGTCTCTCAGCTGTGAGAGCTAACAGAGCACAATGGCTCGGATTGAATGTGCTGAATCTGCTATGGCTATCCCACAAATGGAGGTGATCCTAAATCATGTGCTTAAAGGTTGCAGCTTGAGAGCCCAGGTGTCATGGATAATTCCTACTCAGATATCTATAGCCCTCACTATCTCACCCCATTCTCTCTCTCCTAGCTTAACTTCACCTCTGTCACTCTGTCAAACAGGCAAGCTGTCTCCTTATTGATCCCCCCCCCCCCCCCCCAACCTCCAAACGTCATCCCCCCTCCTCAGGCCCAAGCGTAAGGGCAGTCGCTAAACCTGTGGGCAAAGGGAAAGAGGACACTCCCCACTGAGTGCAATTGGGATTTGAGAAAGTTAAACACTTCTCAAGCACAAAATTTCAGCCTGGGCAGCAGAGAGGGGATTCTGTCCTCAGGCCCCCCTCACGCTCACCTGATCAGAAGGTCAGTCCCATCACCATCGTCCTTCTTGCCCATCTTGCACTCTCGCCGCCTCTCAGTAGCTCTAGGAGGGCTCAGCTCTCTCATTTACTTCAAACACTGCTGTCGACAGTTTTCGCTGCTGTCCTTGACGACAAACTGCAGGGGCGAAGGGCAAAAGTGCAAAAGGGATAAAAAGGGATAGCAGACGAGGTCTTGAACTTTGAT
>JBCAUF010000001.1:14557612-14571065 GCA_038406115.1 Haemulon aurolineatum | reverse complement strand
ATTATAGCCAAAAGGCTAGTTTCCATTGGCAGTCCCCCTGCCAGAAGGAGCGTGGCAATGAGACCTGAGAAATCCCAGCCCAACCATGTAACCTTTGCCAGGACACAGATGACACGGGACATAATGACGGCAGCACAGGACAAAATGCAATGTGCAGGATTAGACAGTTCAGAAAAGGATAGCTAGCTGGTTAAGTGAGTAGATGAACTGTTCCATCTTGTATCAAATACGACACTGCATACTGTACTACTTCCAGTTATGTACTACGCTTAACCCTCTATGGCACAGCGTTGCCCTCAGGCAACGCAAAGTTTTCTTATGCCCCCTGTCCCACACATGTTTCTTTAAAATATAAAAACCAATCAGATTTGTCAAAAAACTATCTAAGAACAATCCAATGAGGAGTGGGAATCACTGTGTTGCATCATTTGGAGGCGGGAAGTTCTTTTCTGACATGCGGCCATCACAGCACATGGTCTGAGAAAAAGGTAAGATTTTTTGTACTACTAAACTCATTTAGACTGATGTAAACTGCAAATAAAAAATATATTAGCATGCATAAAGGTGTAAATAAGCCTTTTATCAGGTTTTATGAATATTTTTTCATTTAGTTTCTTCAGAAATACAGTTTTTCTATTTGTTGCCCGAGGGCAACGTTGTGCTATAAGGGGTAATTTTTAAGAGTGTATGTGTGAACATTGTTTTGGAGGGGTAATGACCTTATTACATGTTTATGTGAAGGATTTTAGTTCTACATTTGTGTTATAACCAATTTGTTTACTTGGAATAACTAATTTTTACACATTTTGACAGCTAACATGGATGTAAAACAGTTTTATGGAGGGAAAGTGAGGAACCAGCGCATAAGGGAAATCCCATCAGAAAGTGAGGACAGTGAGATAGAAAGCAGTGACAATGATGAGGACTGGACTCCACAGCAAGGTTTGAGCAGAAGTGAAAAAATAGAGCATAAAATATTGTTTCTGTTTATTATTGGTCTCATTTTTACATTGTGGTAGGGAAATATGTTAGTTGAGATGAGGTTCAAATAATAGCTTTATATTGGTTTATACAGTAGGCACAAACCAAAAAAGGGTTAGATATCAAACTGTAGTCTTCATATTGTGTTTTTAAATTATTAAGAAATTGATTTAATATTACCTTTAATATCTCTATAACATTTCAAGATGGAGTAAGCGAGGAGGAAGAGGAAGAAGAAGAAGAAGAAGAAGAAGAAGAAGAAGAAGAAGAGAAAGACCCGAATGAAGAGCCTCCTGAAAATTACTTCCAAAAACCTCGATGGAGAACATTTCATTCAGCTACTCCACCAGAACATCCTGAATGGACAGACATTCCTCCTCCACCCGATGATATTCACTCTCCTTACCACTATTTCAAATGTTTTTTTTCTGATGAGATCCTTGAGCACATTGTCAATGAGACAAACCTTTACAGTGTCCAGGACAATCCTACCAAGCCCCTCAACCTCACAGTTGAAGAACTTGAACAGTTCTTTGGTACAGTGCTGCACATGTCACTGTTTGGTCTCCCAGCCACCCGTATGTTTTGGAGCCACAGTAGCCGTATTGCACAAGTTGCTGATGTAATGCCTCTTGCACGGTGGGAGGCCATCAAAAAATGTCTGCATTTCAATGACAATAGCCTTCAGCCCACACGGGACATGGAAAACTACGATGAGCTCTACAAAATCAGGCCCCTCCTCGATCATATCATACCTAAGCTGAAAGATATTCCAATGCTGGAGACCTTGTGTGTCGATGAACAAATGGTTCCGTTTAAAGGCAAAAGTGGACTAAAGCAGTACCTACCCAAAAAACCAAGGAAATGGGGGTACAAAATACTGATCCTTGCTGGATCAGATGGCATTCCACACAATCTTGAGGTTTATGTGGGAAAAGCTGTCCATCCACCTGAGCTTCCAGATGTAGGAAAAAGTGGAAATGTGGTACTACGCCTGGCAGCACCAATTCCAAAGAACAGAAATTTCAAATTGTTCTTCGACAATTGGTTTACCTCTGTCCCATTGATGCTTGTGTTGGCCCAGCGAGGCATTCACTGTGTGGGTACGGTGCGCTTGAATCGTCTGCCTGGCAGTTCTATGGTCAAAGATGATGACCTGAAAAAGTCAGGGCGTGGATCCTTCCAAGAAAAAACTGCTTGTGTTGGAAGCACTGAGCTGCATGCAGTCAAATGGCGTGACAACAGGTCAGTCACCCTCCTGAGCAGCTACATAGGTGCCCACCCTGTATCCGAGGTGGATAGATGGGACAAGCAGCAGAAGCAAGTCATCAAGGTCCCATGCCCTGCAGTTGTGTCCACATATAATCAATACATGGGAGGTGTTGATTTGTTGGACTCTCTGATATCCTTGTACCGCACAAACATCAGATCAAAAAAGTGGTACCATCGCCTTGTCTTTCACTTCATAGACATGCTGGTGGTGACATGTTGGCTCATGTACAGGAGGGATTGTACCAGCAATGGAATGACAAAACGTGACCACATGCGGCTTTACGCCTTCAAGTCACAGGTTGCACATAGTCTGTGCAAGTACCAAAAAGATGGAAGGAAGAGAGGACGACCCAGTGGTGGAGTTTCTCAGCAGCTCGAGGCAAAGAAGAGAAAGCAGGGACCCACGGCTCCCATCCCCAACCAAGACATACGCTTAGACAAAACATCCCACTGGCCAGTGATGTCTGAGAAGAAGGGAAGGTGCAGGGTCCCTGGGTGTACAGGAACACCAAAAGTCATGTGCAAGAAATGTGACGTGCACCTCTGCTTTACTACACAGAGCAACTGTTTTGTCAAGTTTCACATTGAATAAAATCTCCTCAGGCAAACCTCCCATTGGCCAGTCAGGTATGAAAAGAAGGGAAGGTGAAGAAAGTGTAGAAGGGTGAAGAAATTAATGAGAAGAGAGTGCAATGTAATCTGCCTTACTGTACTCACGGTTCATGAAGTTTATGAAGTCAGTCGATAGGCGTACATGATATTGATAATATTTACACAATGATATGTGTTTCAGAAGTGTTCTTTGTATGAAATTGATGTTTATTTTTTTAAAAACAGTATGATCTACTGCTTTCTAAGCATTGTCTTGTTATATGTAAATTAGTTATTTTCTCTGCGATTGTGTACCGTTAACGCACAACGTTGCCCTCAGGCAACAGAAAAATATTTTGGAAAGGGGGGTGTCCAAATATTATTTTTTTATTTTTTTCAATAAAATGTCCCCAAATTAACTCAAAAATGGTGTGGAGTATTTTTTATCATGCATCACCAGAATGTGTGCAGTAGAGGGTTAATTTATTATTCCATGAATACATTTTAGTATGTGAAATTGTACAAGGTAATTGATGAGTAAACAGGACAGAGGGTTCCTCCCAAGTCACACAAACCATAATAAGACATGACACAGAGGACAGAAGGCAGGAGATGACACAGGAGCCATTCAATATTACAAGACCTCCATTGTACAGGCTAGGACAGTAGAAGTCCCCGGACAAAGTACAGGAGAGGACACAAATTGGGCTAACCATGTACAGGCCAAGCTAGTGAAAAAGTCTAATGTACTTTTGTCCTGTTCTTGGACTCAGTGGTTGTTTGTAACACAACTGTTAAAAGAGATGAGACTAGACAGGTCAACAGCAGGCTCCATGGATGTCTACACTAACTGACTACAAGTGGTTTGTTGGTCCCAGCAATACTCCAGAACCTACAGCTGAAAGGTTTCCATTAGACTTCCTCTTTTTTGGTAGCTGATGCCCATGTTCCCCCAGTGCTCTTTATCTCTACAGACCTGTGGGTCTCCTGTAACACAACCTGCAAGAGTGAAGGAGGGGTATTTAAGGCTGTATCACCACTACAAAAAGAGCTGCATGTTAACAAGAACAAGACAAGCACATTACGCTCAAACAATGCAGCACTGCCTCCAATCCTGTGCTCTCTTTCACTCACTACATCCCACCCCCTCGGGGTTAGCAGACCTTCCTTCATGTTCAAAGATTATCTGTTAATCCAAAATGTGCAGGAGCATGAGACGGCAGGAAAGGGACCAATACTCAGGGGGGAGGGAGGGATGCATGGCTTTATTTGTTTGTTGGCTTTCATATTAATCCATTGGAACACAGTGCATTTTCCCCCTCTTTTCTGGGCATGTGTAAATGTTTTAGAGCCATTAAATGGAAGATGGAATTTTCAATGGATAGCATGTAAAAGTATTAATTGTAAAGACCATTATTTGGTGTCCATGAGGCTGAATCAGCTTAGCCACTCCATTCCCCCATTTGCATACAAAATGCTTTATTTTGGCAATCAATGAAAGTGCTCCACTGTATGTGTGGCTTATCACATGCTTGCAGGAAATGGATTCCTTAGCCATCTCGTTAAATTCTGTTGATGCAGAACAATTTGAAACATGGCACAGGCAGCAATGACATTTAAAGATGCCTCGGCTTAATTATATTTTGCAAACATTTGGGCTGTTTGTCCTCGGGGATAAAGTGCCTCCACTACAAAGTTAACTTGTTAATAATTCAAAATGAATCTCTCTTTTTGTTGAGCACCAATCATTATCTCCTATTAGTGCTGGTTAAGGGCATTCAAGGTGCCTCAAACACACAGGGGAGACATACTGCTATTTAATACTTAAAATGAAGCACACACATGCAGCACAATGAACTTTGTAAATTTCAGCAGAGGAATCCAGCCACTAAAGTTCCTGGAACATTTTCAACCTCTAAGACGAAGTAGAGATGCCTGAGTGCATACAAATAACGAACTGACTAAATAATTTAAATATACATACACCCACATACAAAAATACAACCAGGAAACGGTAAAAGATGTTAGAAGAGCTTATCTAACTTAAACGTCCAGTGTGTAATAATTAGTGGGATTTAGGGGGATTTACTGGCAGAAATGGAACATAATATTACTAATTATGTTTTCATTAATGTATAATCACCAGTGTCAAGAGCAGTGTAGAATAAGCCCTACATGTCTACAAATGGAGCAGGTCCTCTTCCATGGAGCCCGCCATTTTGCTCCACCATGTTTCTACAGTAGCCCAGAATGGACAAGTAAACACAGCTTCCAGGATGGCCTTTTTTGTATTTGGCACGGCCACTGTAGTGTTTGGAAGGGGAGAGTGAGGCGAGTTGGTCTGCAAACTGCAAATTCACCGCTAGAAGTTGCCAGGTGCTTAACACTTAACTATAACTTTCATTACATTAACTATACGACCTTAAGTACATGCTTATCTGTTATTTTCAGACTGGTCATGGTAGCACAAACAAACACGTCGTTGCACAACCCTGTAGCTAATCACTGCAACACCTGAGTCTATCAACAGCATCCACTCAGCGTACCACAGGTGTAGGCTGGCGTAGTAACAGTGTGGACCCACTCTGTCCTCCTTGCGTTTGTTTGGGGGCAGAATATTAAAAAAACATTAAAAAACATTAAAACTAACATTAAAACTAACATTAAAAAAATTAGTTAAGAAATGACATACAATTGGCTTCAGCTAAACTACTACTGCTACTGCTACTGCTACTACTACTACTGTACTACTATTACAAGATAACAGAGATAAGTATTACAAAAAGCAGAGATGTACTGTTGAAACTTAATGTCTTAGTTTTGCCTTAAGAAATACAGAAGAACTTGTTTTTCTATAGCTGATATATGGGCACATTCATGGGCAGGAGCTCACAGTCAAGCTCTCCACGGCACAGTGTGTGCACATTTTGTTCATGATAGTCGATAGAAGCAACACAAATTTAAATTGCATCCCTTGGAGATAGTGTCTGTCCTTCTGATGCTAATAAATTAAAGTGTGCAGACTGCCAACCATACAACTAAAAGACAGTCAAGGTCTGGCCTATATTGTAAAGCATGTTTCAACTCCATTAATCAACCTCATTCCCTTTTCACAACTGCCTTTTTTTTCTATGAATATACAGGATTCAAATTTGTGACAGTGTGTCCTTCATGACACTCAAAGCCAGGTGCATCCCCATCAATATCAGCAAAAAGAGGAAAAAAATTAAACCTTCTCAAAATACATACTGTAGGAGTGCATTGATTTAATATACTGCCATAAGCCCTTGCTCCTACACTCGACATGCAATTTGGAAATAAATTGACTGATTTAGATAGAGGCACGGGGAGGAGTGGAAAAAAACCTGATGTAAACCTGGTCCGCTACTATTCAGTAAGGTGACATTGCGCAACAAATCACTTGCATGAATAGAGAAAGAAAACGATTTCTATTTCTAAAAAGTAATTTTGTTTGGGGAAGGTGCGTTGATTGCCATGTATGTGAATCTATTCCTCTCTCGACTCTAGGAGCATGAACATTTTATAAAAGTCAATGTTATATTTTGCTGTTAGCATAATAATCAGAAAGGCCAGACTTTCATCCAAAGAATAACAGAATCTCATTTATTCCAAGTACATAATAGAAGGCCAACTGCAACAGCCTATCTCTCCCGTGCTTTGTATACTGCTGTGCAGGAGCAGAAATAGTTGACTTTTGCAGCAGCAGAGTCCATTGTGTTTTAATTG
Source organism: Haemulon aurolineatum (assembly GCA_038406115.1). NCBI lineage: Eukaryota > Metazoa > Chordata > Actinopteri > Lutjaniformes > Haemulidae > Haemulon > Haemulon aurolineatum. The sequence continues at coordinate 14,564,474 of JBCAUF010000001.1, read as the reverse complement.
AGCCCAATGAAGAATAATTAAGTAATTAAAGGCTTGATAAGAGAGAGGCGCAGTAAACAGATAAAAGACAAGTGCTGGTATTAACAATATGGTACACTGCAGAGTGAATAGGACATACCTCCAGTATGGCATCACTAAAAGGAGACAAAGCATCAAAGGCACCAGCCAAAATGGGCCAACAGTCTGTATGTCATTTCTTAAAAGAGCTTGTGGCTGTGAATATGCACGTGGTCAGATTCAAAATTTAATACTTCCCAGCTGGATTTTTGGAATGGGAGTGCACTGTGATATTTTCACCACTCTGACATTAGCGGGTTTTATTTTTTGAGTAATTGCACAGCTTGATGTGTACTCAGGGGTTTCCATGAGAACGATGAAAGTCTTATTTCAACAATGCTGCAATTATGGGGAAATATGGGAATACATTTTGAGCCAGTTCACAGTTGAGTTGACTGGAATAATAGGAATAGAAAACAGAAACAGGGAGCAAGGGTGAAAATGGCAATTCAGAACTCAACTGTCTTTAAAATACCAGCCCGTTATGAGACAGAATCCTTACAGCTAAAATCTCTAATACGCTCTATGTGTCAAATACTGCAGCACGTCCAAATTACTTTGAAGTAGTTCATCGTGCCAAATTTCCCAAACAGTGGTATCTGCTTTATTCAACATACAGCAGCCATAATCTCTGTTGGCATCATATGCTGGTTGGCAGTGATAATCTATAATCCATTCATCCAGCGAGGGTACACAAATGCATATTTGTTTCCTAGGATTAAAAGCTTATAGAGGGTGTATGGCATGGCCAATAATGTTCAACCATGCCAGCTATGACAGAATTTTCAGCTATATTGTGGATACAGGAGTTTTTAAGTCACAAGGCACTATACCAAGTATTTGAACACAAAGCACAGACTAAAACATTTCAGTATGATTAGGATGAGAAAATCAAAACGTAAATCTTTCGCCATGACAACATGTCTTTTAATGATAATCTTACTAGTGAGCAAATTTGTAGAAGTGATAAGAATTTTGAAATGGTCAATTGATAGCCCTGCCTGCCAGCCTGCTTTGTGGTCAGCAAACGAATCTGTCACATGAAGGTCACCAGTTCATGGTGCAAGATTGAAAAGGTCCATAACCAGTGTTTGACTGAAATGAAACCCTACGTTGCTGCAGAAATGAGATGCCAGTCAAAACACTGAAGAAAATCCTCCTTTAACCAAAACAAAGACTAGTTTCAGCACTTAAAAACAATAAAAAACAATAAAATAACAATAAAAAAACTCGTGATTGTACTACAGAGATTCTTCGTACTGTTTGAGCATTTTAGTTTTTGTTTTTGTTGTCATACACATCAATTTACTACTTTCTTATTTAATTTGCTGTCAAAAATCACTGAAAGGTATAGCAAGAAAAGTACAGGGCTTGCAGTTTTGATTGCAAAAGAACTGGCATAGAGTCGTATAAAATGTGTTTCTTTTCAAATATCTACCCTGGAGCAATGATTTGATGTGCCTCGACATTCTTGACTTTGCTTATAATATCCTTGATGTTGGTCTATGAGCACCACTTAAACAAGGATTTTCAGTGTGCTTGAGAGGGGTAAGACGAGCCCATGTGAAGTACTACACGTTACTGGTGAGAAGGCCTTGTTGGGGTAGCACTGTCTACCTCAGAATTTACCAACATAGTACAGACCTTACAGACCTTAGTGACACCTCATGTTGGCCTTTTTTTAGGTTTCCTAAATTCAATAGTAGATTCAAAGTTCACAGTAAGGCTGAAGTAATCACCACGAGCATAAAAACACTGTTGAGAATATTTAATAAAGCCAAAGCACAGTGTTATTAGAACAATAAACAAAACTTTTATAGAGCATTAGACCATGTACAATTGCTGCTTTGTACAGGTACAGTAAGTGGATGAAGTGCTCTCCCCTCCCTAAACAAGTTTGGAAATGTCTTTTGTGCATTTTGAATAGTGGTAAACACACCTGTGGGTGTAATCTGAGTTCTGTTGACAAGTTCTCACTTCTAGTTTCTTCCAAAAGTTGTTTCATTACAAAGAAATAACTTGTTGCGCCAATGACCAAATCAGATGGTGGTTTGTTCTATATAAGAGTTAAACTCAACTCACTGACCACGGGACATGCCATTTTAGGGCTATGTCAGCATTCACCAAATTGGACCTACATTGAGGTAACTACTATTTTATATGGGCACAGACCTCCGCCCTTTCAAAGACTTTTCTCGCGTGGTAAACCATGGCCAAAGGCTGTAGCGCATTCAAAACGGGGTCTGCCGATGACCACAAATCCCAGCCCAACTTCTTATTAAGTGAAAATTATGTTTTGGTTGTAGGGAGCCAACCAACAGGGACTCTCACAACCCGCAAAATACTGAAGATAGAACAGACAGAGGTATCTGTCCTTTCTTCAGAGAGGTGCCCCTCCTGCCCCTCCTCTGACTTTTCAGCACAGGCTAGATTCAAGCCAAACAATGCTCTTCTCTCTACAGTGCAAGACAGACAGGGTATCCAGGCCAGCCTACTCTCGAAGTTCAAAGGTTCAAAGACTCTATTGGTATACCAGGCAATAGACAGTAGGCCTCAGTCTCCAAAGAACCTCTTAATAACCATTTAATTAGCAGATGGGTCCTCACTGTGACGCAGTTATAGCATTCATGGCCAGCGGCAAGTTCCACCACAAATTTGTCTAATGTGTGGAAACACAACCTTTCTAAAGCACTTCCTCAAGAGGTGTGCTGGCTGTATGGACTCCATAATGTACTAAGAGCTTAAAATCAATTCTAAAGGTAGCTAATGAAGGGATGCAAGAATCTGAGTGTTCACTTATGCCACATAAATGTTGCTGATGCAACTGAACAAGCAAGAAGCAATGATGGATTTTTTTTTTTGTCAGAATACAAAGCATCACAGTATTCTGGGCTAAAATTGATTAACACAGATAAAACAGGTTCCACATTTTACCAAAGATGCTCCAATCCTGAACACAAGTGCATCCCCTTTTTAACGCTCTTCTCTTGGTGGAAGCTGCTGTTAAAAATTGTTCTGTTTTTTTCAGTCGATGCTAAAATTATAATTATAATTAATGAGTTTGCATTTTCATAATAATGAAAACAACGGTTTCATTTGTATCTAGATGCAGGAAATATTGAGCCATCCACCTCTGATTGTCTCTGAGATGGTTATGATGACAGTCTAATCCCTGTGGGTACTGAGAATTGCATAATAGGTAGAGCTGCATATCATCTGCATAATAAAGAGCACTGACGGTATGTCTATGCAATAGATGGCCTAAAGATGACATGTAAATAAAGAACAGAACATACATACATATGACCCCAGGGGAACTCCACAATTCCCCTCATACTTGAGAAGGGCGTCTTCACAACGTTCATGTGCTTTTCCCAACTGTAAACCTTCACAACTGACATGTCCACATAATGCTTAAGAATGACTGCATGATTAACAATGCCAGATAGAAAGAATACTGCAATTGTAATTAATCACTTAATGTAAAGTTGCCAGTTTGTGAACCCTAAACATGACTGAATGTAAGACAATAAAGGTAATTTTCATTCATAGAGGAAATCTGCAATAAGCATCCTCCACCAGTGTCCAAGGTAGTCAAAAGTATCAGTGAGTATTGATGCACCAAATATAAATTAAATTGATATAATTATCTAAATTCAATATTGACAAGTACTTGGGGGGGGGGGGCTGTAAAAAAAAAAAAAACAGACCTAGAATCAGACGACATTACATTTCTCCGGTGCATCTCAGAGCTTGTGCAAAGGATGTTGGACAATGTATGACCTAACTTAAAATTGAACATAAATTTTGAAGCAATGGCACAAGATAGTTTAAATTAGCTTGTCGAAATGAGTCAGTCTTATTTGTATTATTATCAATTTTTCAGCATCACAGTTCTGTCATAACTGTGTAGGACCCAAGACTAAGATGAAAACTTTGGCTACAATGAATAGGGAGAGAAGTACTACCATGAGGAAAAGAAACATCATAAAGCCAAGGAAAATCCATACAACTGACAGTGCTCCACACTGAAAAGTCACTGACCTGCAGATGTTAAAACTGGAGTTTGTGAAACATGCTGTACGTATATGTAGGTCATCCCCAAGGAGGTACAACAGCTCATCACCGTTTTAGCTCTGTTGTGCCTATTAGCCACTCGCTGGGAGAAAGCATGTTGACATTTGTGTGTGGTAATACACAATACAAACACAGATGTGGAGAGTGAATTATATTCCTCTATCATTTAACATTTAATCCAATGCATACCACCAATTACAGATCTGACCCCTGCACTCGATGGGTATTTCTGAGGGTTTAACTCATTGATTATAGTTTCAAAAAACCCTTAGACTCTTGATAAATATTGTGTGAAAGATACATATGGGAGTTGTGCTGTGGTCCTTTGGCTAATAAGTCCTCAGGGTCCCACCTACTTGACCTCTGTGCATGCTGGTTTGAGCACAAGTGCTAAACTGGATTGCCGCTCCTTTAAAATGCCAAAATATAACAGGAATAATGCCACAAATGGCTACAATAAAAACACTATTTCAAACTCATTACAGCTTACCACACCATCAATTGAATTTAATTTTACCTCATCATGTTCCAGTGGTGATGTGTGTACTACTATTGAAGCAGCATGAGCTATGCCATCTCTCATGAGCTACAAATGTCTTAAAGCTGCATGAGATTTGGGGGAAAGAAAAAAGAAACATAAAAAATCCCTCTCATCCTCTAGATTTTAAAACTGTTAGACAAATCTATTAGACAACATAAATTACACTGAAAGTTACTTGACTGTTGAGTGGGTGATTTTCTGTCTTCCATACGCCATACCTCCGAATCTGAGCCTGCACTGCCATCTGCTGCTCTTTGCTATGAAGTACATGCATCAGGATCTACAGAGTGGATGGGTTGATAGGTCATCTGCTGCATTCAAGTGCTCATCGTAAATATCTGATTTATAAATGCAAGCTGTGCATTTGAGCCCTGGTTTTTATCGCAAATAATTAATGGATCCCTGTAAAATTAACTTTCAGTGGTTTTGCAAATCAGACAGCACATAGTTTGTCCAAAGGAAGGGTAATGAACAGGAAGATTGGCACATCAAGGGTGTAGTCTCTGACTGTTTTTAAACAAAAGCTGATCTTTATTGCAAGTACTTCATCCTCTGAATGTTTGAAGTCACTGTTACAAAACAATAGTCAATGCATCAAGAAAAAGGGCAAACCACATTGGTCCAGAGCTGTATCATGTCATTTATCTTTAACATATTCATCAAGCTTATTTTTATCAGTTAGCAATATAATAATAATAATAATGATAATAATAATCATAACAATATAGTGGATACAGTCACTACCTCTTTATAGCAAGACACAAACAGGTACTTTGACAATTCCTATGAGGAATGTAGGCTAGTAAGAACAACAACATTAACCCAGAGAATTTACCAGATCACTATCAAATCTGACTGGCACACCTTACCACTTACAACATTACATGTGCTTGTGTTTGATGCTTCGCTGATAAATTATAAAGTGATTTATTTTCCACCCAAAAGCAATCAGTCTCTCACTTTTATCAAACCTGAATTACAACGAGCTGCCATTAAGATGAATGCTGGAATCCCACATCACATCACATCACATCACATGCAGGGCACTGATGAATGCTTGTCATTAAACCACCCATAACATACAGTAACACAAAGGCAGTCCATTTTGAGAAAGACATTTTTTGGTCCTGTGGAGGCTTCTAGAGTTAAGAGGCCTCCTGATTTAGGCAGGTCTGTGTGTACACATGTGAACATGTACACCAAATATGGGTAACACAAGGCTAAATGGTTTGGTCCATCATTTTATGTTTAGGACAAAATAAATAATGATGGAGAATTATGAATTAAGGACTGCATTTGCAGAAAGATGCACCTGGACCCAAAGAATCCAGGGAAATTGGAGTTCTGTTTCAACACTGTTTAGTTTCCTTGTACTTGACCAACAGGTAAATGTGGTGCGTTGCATGCACAAAACCAGTTGATGCCCTCTTTGGGGATTTGTACCGGTATTCATTATTTCAAACAGCACGTGAAGGCAGCTGGTCTAATCTGGTCTAATCTGGGCAGGGACGTCACCAGATGAGAGATGACATCTGTGGATAGTAGCTTTACTGTCCAAGTGAAATAAACACACGGCTGTCGTATTCTGAGACAAAATGTCTATAACAACTTGCCAGAAGGTTACTCTGATATCATGCTCTGTTCTCTGTGTTTCTCTCTTCCTGCCCAGAATGCTTTTACCCAGAGGGAAAAAGGAGATGGGGCAGCCTGAGGGTAAGGCGGCTTATCAGATCATCATCCATCCATCTCCATCCCACTTCATCTCCGATGTCTTTTTTGTGTTGTTGTTGCTGCTGCTGTTGTTGTTGCCAGCTGTTACTCAGACTAGAGTGCGTCAGGCCTTAGGCCCCATCATTGTGCACACATGTTCATCATAATGTTACACAATGGATAAGAAGAAAAAAGAAAAGATGCATTTCACAAGAAAAGTATATGGTATTTGTATTCTAAAATAAAATAAAAAACGTACTGTATTTGCACATATTCAGGTTAAGGCTTACTTATGTAAACTTTAACATATTTTAATAATATGTCTAGAAATTTGCCCCTATAACATTCATAGCCTTGCAAAGCTGAAATTATTGCAAGATTGTGTGTTATTATTATTATCATTTGATGCTTTTACACCTCATGTCTGCCGTGGAAGAACTGACACTGGTTAAGCTACTGCGTTTGTTTAAATGTCAG
>JBCAUF010000001.1:14545944-14556564 GCA_038406115.1 Haemulon aurolineatum | reverse complement strand
TAAATGTCAGACATAAAAATGGATGTGGATCCTTGACCAAAATAAAGAGCTCTTGAGTTTCACAAAGGACTGTGCTTTAGCCTGTATCAGAACCATGCTCTATATGCATTTTATTTATTATTTTTACTGATAATGCATATTTTTGTACTAATTCTGGAAATATATACTTTATATTTAACACCACTTTAGTCTGATGCAAAAAAATATTGTGGATTTTTGTAACCACACAGCATTTGCAGAGCAAGCTGAGTCACTGCATTGTCACACAGACTTTTGAAAAGTGGGGAAAATCTGTTAAGAAAATCACCTAATATTGAAAATGCAGTGTTGTTCAAATTAGAACAACTAGTTGTAAAAACTAGAATACAGTTTCATTTTATGAGTTTTGATTTCATCACTGCCTTTAGCAACGTTTGCTCCAAGTTCACTGCATAGAGGCTGATTCAGTTAAAAGCAACAAACTGGCTGCTGTGCACAAATCAAGCAGTGGCTTAAACTTCAAACCCTGAAATACAGTAAAAATTATGAACAATCCTTGAAAAATGTGGTAGCTGTCCAACTACCACCAACACATAGTAGCTGAATATAATCAACCCTAAATAACCTTGATTGACAATGACCATAAACTCATGCCAATCAGAATCAGTAACAATATTACTGTATGCTCATCGGTAAAAAACACACACAACATGTTTCTCAAAGGTACCACTCCTTCACAGGTAACCCAGGTAACCACAGGTATTCATCACAGTTTCTAACCTTGTGACTCCAAACAGAGATTAGTCTCTCTCATCTTCGGTCATATCACATTGGTTCAAAATTAAAGAAAGGATGACTTTTCATCAGTGTTTAGCAGCAGTTTACGGTGATCATGGTGAATTCACATCCATGCTTCCCTGATAGCAGCAGCATGTTTGATGTGTTTGGCTACTAACAAATTGTTAGTTTTGACTTTTAATGTTGGAGTTATGGGCGATTGTTTGAGGTGTATGGCCCTGCTACATTGTGATAACGATGGCTTTTCTTTATAGATAGGCTACTTTCAAACTTACAAGACCACAATGAGCTTTTTTTTGTGCACCAGCCAGGGAAACAAAGTAGATGAACTTGCGGCTATGTCTGTTTGTTTATGCACGCTTGATTATGATTGGTGGAACATCGCTCATAAGCGACAGTATATGATTGGCACTGAGGGCAGAGAAAAACGGTTTTCCAGGAAATATTGCTGTAATTTGCATTGCCACATGCTTTATCCAACTACAAAAAGTAGCTGTTAACAAAACTGTTGTTGTGATTTTGGATAGTTATTTTTGCTAAGGACACACTAACACAGTGTGCACTGTAGATGTGTTTGCAGACTCACATTTCTTAAACAGCCTACATTTTTTGTACAACAAATTACTGCAAGTTTATCCTGTATAGAAATGTTGGAACAGTGTCTTCCTTGACTGATCCAAAACACACAAATATTGACCTCGTACCAGTGAATGATTTAATTGCACCAAATGGGAAATCAATTTAATGTCGGGGAAATTGCAGTGCTGGCAACAAAAATAATTTACATAGCAATCAAGGTTGGAAGTAGTTATATACTCCTATTACTTGCATGATTAACTTCTGAGATGAGAAAGGAAGGTACATTCACCACTGGGTAAGGAAGGGATCACTGTGAGATATTTGCAGGAACAATTTGCCCTGGTTATTGATATATTGATTGATTAAAAGACTGATTTGTTTCTCCTACAGTTGGACCTGGGTTCTATCCTCCTGTGATGCATTCGCTGTCATTGCCAGAGGATCCAGAGCGGTGGGGCGTGGATCCCTCGCACTCCTTGACACACAGTGCTGAGGCCATGGCCAAAGTAAAAGGCATCGGACGAGGCAAAAAATACAACCTGATGGCACAAGTGATACCCATATATGGCTTTGGGATTTTTCTTTACATCTTCTATATAATCTATAAGGTACGGCATGATAAAAGACTAAGTATACACTTGTATTATTTACACTATACTATAACATGCTGCACTGTACTGTATGTCATGTAAACACAGCATAATGAGAAATATTATGGCAATCTCTGTGGCAATTCAATAAAGTACAGTAGCTTTTTTTATATTACCAATGATTAATGCCATGCTGTTGTAATCTAATTGTGATTATTTTATGTTCACAGCTGACATGTAAGGGGAAGACTGCTAAATCAGGAAGCTACACTACAGTCACCAAAACAAACATGGAGAGTAAGATTAGTAAGTATCTTCAGTGATTACAAAACAATTTGTTGTCTTCATGTATTTTATCAGCCCCAGGGTTCCTATTTCTAACAATATCTAAAAAAAATCTATAAAGTCTAATAATATATCTAATATGTTAAATATTTTTCCTTTTCTTAACAAATAATTATTAATTAGTGCCACAAACTGCTTCAGTGAAATTTTATTCTTCTTTAAATGGAATTAGTTGCGTAAATGGCCTTTTTGCTTACAGTATTTAGCAGTACAAATCATCCATACACCCCTTAACATATGACGGTATGTCAGTATGTCAGTGCAAATATACTGTAGATATGCACACCTGCATATATACTGTTTAGAAATGCATTTTATTAAGATCTTTCAAATTATCTGTTTTCTTTTGAATCTTGTAGTAACCGATTATGAGCTTGCCAGGCTTCAGGAGCGACTGCTGCAAACAGAAAAGATGATGGAGAGGATTGTCTCTGGAAAGAGACGGAGTTCTGGAAGGTCAGACTTATTTTTCTCTCAACATCCTACTTTTCACTGCCCACAGCACAGAGGGACCAGAAAAATGACACAGTCCTGGGATAAATCAGCTTAGACCTGGCATGGAAATGAAATGGCTAAAATGAAAGAGGAAATTATTCAAAAGTGGAAAGGCCACCAGCATATTTTACTTAACAGCCTCTGCCACTACTTCATTTATAAAGTCCTTAAGTCATATAATAACATATGTTGTGTGAAGTGAATTGATGTTTGAGAAAAGCAAAAATGATCTAGTAGCTTATTTGTTGAAAAAATACTCATTTCACTTTTGGACATACTGACACTTAATAAATTTTTTAATAAGCAAGTAAGCAAGTTAAGTAATTTTTATTAGTCCCAATTCATTAATACGGAAAACATTTTTAATCTGGCCCTCCTCTCACTCAATAATGGCTTTGATAAATCAAGAAGAATCACAAACTCTGAGTGATGTGCCGTAGCTTTGCCATCTTTCCTGACTCTAGTTCCATGTCTGTGTGCTCTCTAGTGGCAGGAGGAGGAAGAGTAAAACTACGACATCAAAAAAGGAGGAGAAATTACTCCGGCAGCTCAGACAGATCACACAGCTAATGCAAGAGGGCCGCTTGGAGGGAGCCTCCCCAGAGATGGAGGCTGAGGAGGTCCCCTACGGCGCAGACTGGGAAGGTACATAGCCAAATATGAACCCCCAAGGTCCTCAAATAGAAACAAAATGTGGTTTAAGATTTATTAGATTCAGTTAAAGGGTTTTTTTGTTTTTTTACACCAATGCAGGCTACCCAGAGGAGACCTACCCAGTGTATGATGACTCAGATGACAGACTTGACGTCAGATTTGACACTATTTTGCTGAAGGAGCCCCCCAACCAGCTCACTGCTGAGGCTCTGGCAGAGGGGATGGTGCAAGAGGAGGAAGAGGTCATGGCAAGAAAACTATCCATAGTGCGAGAGGAGGATGAAGAGGAAGAGGAAGAAGAGGAGGACGGAGAGGAAGAGGAAGAAGAAGAAGAAGAAGAAGAGGAGGAGGAAGAGGAAGAGGAAGATAATGAACAGGAGGCCGAGGAAGTAGAGGGAGTAGAGGAGGGAGAGGAGGAGGAGGAGGAAGAGGAGGAGGAGGAGGAAGAAGAAGAAGAGGTGGCAGAGAAAAGGCTCTTGCTCAGTCTTCCTTCATCCCAGCCTGCTGCAGAGAGGAAGCAGGATAGAATCGGTTTGGAGGTGAGCAAAGAGCTACAGTGTTACAATGGAGGGAAGAAGCAAATAAGCTTCAGCGACCACAGAGACGTGTTCCACTACCCCAAAGAGGAAACCTACGAGGGAGAGGAAGAAGAGGAAGAAGAGAAGGAAGATGAGGTTGAGGAAGAGGATGAGGGGACAGAGGTGGAAGATGAGGAGGAAGCTGATGAGGAGGAAGCTGATGAAGATGACCCAGTGATGGAGGCAGAGAGCCTGCAATTCAGCTGCGAGGGTGGTCCCAACCCAGAGGAAGAGGCAGAGCAGGATAACGAGGAGTATTTGTTAATGTCAGAGCCCGAGGAGGGTGATGATGGTATCCACGCAGACGTGCCTAAAGAGGTCGGTGTGAGCGGGCTGAGGATGCGGAACAGGAGAGAGACTTAAAGGACTTCCAGTAAATCCCAAAATGAGTTTTTAAACACACCGTGAACTCAGTGCTCCCTAAACTGAGGCTTGCTATGTATATTTCCATTTACATCCATTTCTAGTTTTGATTTGATATCCGAGATCAGGCTCAAGGAGAATTTAAGCAGTGACAATTTTATTTTTTTCTTTTAGAGGGCTTTTGGAGGATTTTCCTGGTGAAACAGAGTTTGAACTTAATATAATATACTTAGTGGATAGACAGGATAGGTCGAACCCTTGCAGTCTACATGTCAAAGTATCTTTGGGCAAGACACTGAACCCCCAATTGCTTTTGGAGGCAAAGCCATCAGTGTCTGAGTGTGTGAATGGTTACTCTGATGAGCAGGTGGCACCTTGTACAGACCTCAGCTACCAGTATACTGTATGAATGCGTGTGAAAAGATTGAATGCTGACAAAGTTTGTAAAGCGCATAGAGTGGTTGCAAAGACCAGCAAGGCACTATAAAGATCTGTCCATTTATTCATTCATAGATCTTTTAACACAAAATAGTATGTTAAAATACTATTTCAGGCTAAAATGGATGCAGTGTTCTTCAAAGCTATAGTGCCCTAAAGGATTTCTGCGTTATTACGATGCGGCCGATGTCATGCCAAAAGTTGATTACTGCCAGAAACTGATTTCATCAATTTTTGGCAAGTATTAAACCTGCCAAAAATTTATTCATGCTTCTGATACGGTAAATACAGGAATATGATGCCCCAAAATGACTTTATATCCGCCTAAAAATAGGAGTATTTTGCCTGCCTAAAATTGATTCATGCGTCTTATACTGTACAGAGAGGATAATGTCCTTTTCAACTTTAACTAACTGTGCGCGCTCCCGGAAATCAGTTTCTAGCAGCAATCAACTTTTGGCAGGACACCGGCACCTCAATATGACGTATGGCCCGGTGTAACACCAGGCTGCTATGAACAATTCATAGCACCATTTCCAAGAAAACAATAAAGTACTCGGAACAGTACATGTAACAGCAACACATCCTTCTCGTACAGTAATGAACAGAGTCACTTACTTATCCAGCAGTATCAAGGCAACTTTGGTGTCGGACCTCAGTCCAGTCTCCTCCTTCAGGGCTCTCCATCAAGGAAAAGCGACGCCGATGCAAATCCGCGTACGTCCGCTCCGTTTTTTCACTCTCTTTCTTCGCCAACAGACATGCTGCCGAACGGGAAGGCTTTCTCTTTTTCGTGAGATCCACTTCTGAACCTCTTGGTCGCTTCTCCGGGTTCTCCGCCGTGTTGCTCCTAGCAGCGCTCTCCTCTCCTCCCCCTCCCTTCTCGTTGTCAGGTAAATCCCGAGTAGAATGCGTCATTTCCTGTGCGCCAGCGCGGGAATGTCGCCCCATGACAACAAACACAAAAAGAACGAATACCGAAAAATACCGCGAGGTGTTTGAGGAGCCGAACGGCTTAATCAGCGTTGTATAATCTCCTCTTGTTGTGGCTTGGGTGAAACAGATATTCACAGACACGTAGCAGTTACGCACTATAGCTTTAAATGAAAAAGCCCTCTTAGTCACTGAATGAAGTCACTCTGTGAACCCACAGAGCGCCCACCCCAGTACCTTCACATGACACTATTATTACTTTTGAATCAGAGAAGGTGTCACCTGTTTCACAGAGGCTGTGGGTGCTCACAGCAGGACCAGAGTTGAGGCCTTGCTTCAAATTAAATATGTGGAGTTGGAGTAGTGTCAGAGTGTGCAGTCCTTGACACCGTCAAGCAATATCTGGCTCCACCTAGTGGCCTGACATGGCTCTACTCTTGGGGATTCGCCTTGCCGCTGTAATGCGACATACAGTACTGGTGACAGAGCAACACTCATGTCAGTATACAGAATGAATGTGAACATGAAGATTTATAAACTGATTATAAAAATCAGTGTAGTGAGATGGGAGAGGTAGCTCTCAGCTACTGCAGAAGCACAACTTTGACTTCAGGTGTCCTTCCTGCATTAAGTCATTAGCTGCTTTTTGCATCTCTTCTTCCAGTGATTGATGTAATTACAGTTTATTAAAACACTGTAGGGAAATCTGTCTTCTGAACATGATCCATTATCTCTGTTTAGGAGCAACAAACCACCACAGCACACGGGCCAGGGACTAAATCCAGTACTCAGGCAACTGTGTGTTGCAATTACTGTAAAGGCATGACATGTTTCAATATTGCTAGACAAAAATAAATATTATGCCTGTCATGAATCAGACAAAAGTAATGACATTATGACAGAACTGTCTCAGTCATTTACTAGAATTTGAAGGTGATGTTTTCTCTGGTTCTTTTCAGGACTGTTGAATAGTTATCACTCGGTATATTAGTGAACCAGTGAGGTATGTACACCAGTTCCAGAGCCGTGGCACTGTGCATGTTATCTATTTGCTTTGACTTGTTGACAAACAAGTAAACAGGCGAAGCCATAATTAATATTATTGTGCACCCATGCTTCTTATTCTATGAGAAGTCCAAATGCTAGCTGTTAGAAAGTTTACCTTAATTAATTTTTCTGACATTTGTAAGGAGCTTAACATTTAGAAGTGTTATTTTTGAACTGTATATCTTAGAGTATAGAGCTTTTTAGTTTGAAAGTTTAAGGTTACAGCTGTTACAAAATCCTTGACATTTATTTTTCTGAGACATCTTTGACATTTATTTTAGAAGTGTTCCACAAATGTGTATCAATGTGTATTAGTGTAATAAAAAAAAAATCAAATGTCAAAGAATAGTTCCTTTTCTGGTTGTGACTCACAAAATATGCTTCCCTCCATTGTAGATTAACAAGGATAGAGCTAGACAAAGGTGGTATCCATACAACTGAGTCTGAAGATGCATCTCAGAGGAATAGAGATACTGATGAATGGATGCAAGTGGATTCAAGTGTGAGATGAGGCAGCAACCCGCATGGTCAGAGTTCTCTCTGGTTATACCAAAATGCTAAACAGAAAAAAGGATGGAAAACAAGTCATGGAAAAATGATTGATTATCTTCCCAAACATCTCTATAATGCTGGAACTGTTCTGTGTTGACTGCACGAGTGCATTAGGCTACTCAACAAGAGACCCAGTTTTCACATCACACTGCCACTCCTAAAGTATCACTGTAGCTACTAGGCTAGGTAGGCAAGCTGGTTACTCCAAAGTGTTGTATTTTAATAGCCATGCAACCTTTTTTGTTCAAGTTGTTGTTAAAAATAGCAGACTCACACAATAAAGACAGCATTTCTGTGTGTATTTATGCTCTTGTACTTCTTTCATGCATCATTCAGGCTTTAAACTCTCCCCTGTATAAACAGATAACATCATTTTACAAACTAACACATCTTGCCACAAGATTTCAGCATTACTGTAAATGTTACATTAACCTGCCCAGCTATAAGTATGGCTCAGAACAAGTTGACTGATACCAAATTTCAAAGACTGGACTTTATTAGTAAAAGAGATGGCATATTCACTGTTACCTTGTTTTGAAAGAATAGTAAAGGGTAAACACAGCATCAAATTCATGTAATTCAAAAGAGTACAGCAGCATTGTTCTTGTTTTTTGAGAGAAAAGAACACATATTTTGACTTACTGAAGTTTTATTTTTTCCATGATCAAAGGACTGTGTCTATACCACCACAGTAAATTGTACACCATTTACTGTACATTACAACGAGAGCACTGAAAACAGAAAGTGAAAGAACCTTTGGTTCCTGGACACATGTATGAAAAGCAGACTTTACAGCAAGAGTATCAACAATTTTAAAATAGAAATTTAAAATAGTTAGAACACAATTGAGTACAAGAATAGCACATTTGATAAAGATTTCCTCATTACCCACAGTAACAATAGCGGTATCAGAGATTGTTCTTTGCTTTAATTCAGCTTTTTTCTTTTTTAAAGGTCATAAAATACAAAATACTATCATATATTTGAGAAAGGATACTGCCCCATAAGGAGCAAGAGGAATAATATTTTGAGTAGAAATGTGAACAGCAATAAACCACGTGATATAGAAACATACAGCCAGTCAGATGAGGAATGTACCAAACTCCAGCTCAGTGGAGCATAAAATTAATCAAAGATGCAAAGAGCAAGAGATGCAAGTGTCGAAGCTGTGGCAGATTCACACTGTTGCTGTGTGTTTGTTGGCAGTAAGTCAATCTGTGTTCAGTTTATTTTTTCCAGGTAGGTAGGAGACATCTGAAGATATGAGCACAACCTTAAGCCTGAGTGCCTTGGATATTATATCTGCTGCCTGATTTACAATACAATCTGAATAAATTCACCTCCTTGGTGTAATGTGCTGCAAGCTCTAAAATGCAATTTAAACATATCTGGACAATTACTGAAATGTGTTCCAGTGATGTGCACTTTGGATTATTATCATCCGGAGGCTTTGCAAGTCCAGCTATTAAATCGGTCTAAATGCACTCTGCATTAGACAACTGAATTCAAAGTTGCTACAGAGAAATACAGTATCCACAATGCATGAGAGGACGGCAAGAAGAGCAAAGACCAATTCAAGCTCAGCTCATTTTATGGCCAAAGCATAACACTGGAATTAGTCTTTAAAGGCACAATAAAGTATGTACAGCTATATCTCATCCACTACAGACTTCAAAGTAAAGTGCACCATCATCCTATACATTCACATACATGACACTGTGACATGATATTGTATATGGTACACAGCACAGTGTAACATGCCTTTGCCCTGTTCACGTCCAAAGTTGCCAATTGTTTTGTGTGGATACAAGAGATATTCTTTCTTGTGATGCTAATTCATGTGCTTGCAGCTCCATGGAGCCAGTACTACTAAAATTGTTGCAAATGGTAACATAAAACAAAACTAACATGTAATAAATACATAAATAACAAAATAAATATATTGTGACGTGCATGTTATTTTCAATTCTTTAACTATATAAGCAGTATTCATGCCTCAGGAAGAGTGCGACATTGTGTATTTTTTGTGTGGCAGATTACATAAAATCCAGTTAACTTTTCAATTTTACAGATGTGTAATTGTTAGTTATCATTTACAGATAAAGAAATGTTAAATTTCTCTAACTACTACGTAAAGGAACAGTGTTTGTTTGTATAATGCCAGTACAGTACAAAATGACTATAGTTATCAAAACAAATTGAATTTGATTTTGAAAGTGGATCACTCTTTGTGCTTGTTTTCTTCCACTGACCAAGACCATCCCGAGGTCCCCCACCCCCCACCCCCCCAACACACACACGCACACACACACACACACACACACACACACACACACACACACACAAAACTTGAGGCCCATAAAGCATTTTGGGATATGCAGGACTTCCAAGGTTCTGGGTGATTTGGAGATCTCAAACCAGCCCCAGGGATACGTTAACAGCCCTTGTTGAGAGGACAGATGGACCAGTTCTCCACTGAACTTCAGGCTGCGATCTATTCACAGGCTAACTTGCTGTCAAAGCTGGAGAGCGCAATGGCAAAGGCTTGCAGGGCACACATTGGGTAGTTATAGTCCATGGTGAAGACATCCTCTGCCACACGGCCAAACTGCATCACAATGTAGTCAGCTGCAGAGGAGAAGGACCAGGAATCACAGGAAATAAGTCATTATGAAACAAATAATTAATCCTAACTGCAGGCAGATTTCAGGAGATTGCATCTGAGTTATACCCTCCTTCCCTAATTAAATAATGTCACACAACTCTTTTCTAGTGTACTATGCTTTATTCACTTTGTCTTCACATTCTATTGATAAAGCATAGTACACCGTAGAAGGGATGTGCGACCGAATTTTGATGGACTTGCACTGACGCTCATACTGTTCTGCACTTTGCTGTGTGTTTATTCTTAAAGTAATTATTCCTTGCTGTCTTTCTAGATGAAGATGTTCAGTAATCCAAACAAAAAACTGTCCATAAAACCAAAACATCTCTGATTCCATTCAGACCTTTGTTCCATCATATCTTCTCTCTCTCTTTCCCAACCTGTTTCCTCTCTACTATCAAAAAAAAAATGTTACGAAATGAATAATAATCCAATACATTTTTAAACTTCAAGCTCAGTGTTAGTGAATATAGTGATTCGTGATTTGCTGTTCACTCATTCAGACTGAGAAGCTGTCAGTCATGTAATTTTGTGATAAAAAGCTACATCATGACATATACAATACACAGATCTGTTAACTGTATTTGATATTAAACCTCAGTTT
>JBCAUF010000001.1:14531514-14542250 GCA_038406115.1 Haemulon aurolineatum | reverse complement strand
CCTGTTTTATTATAGAGTTAACAGTGCTCTAAAAAGCAGAATTACCTCTAATCCACAGGAGGAATCTAAGATTAACACAATTGGATATCTAATTTTTTTGACCCACTGAACTCCCTGATATGAAAAAATTCTCCATCAAATTCTGCTACGGTTGTGTTTCTGTCAGTATTCATAATAAGGCAGCAACAATATGCAGCTTTCATCCTCTAACATACAGATATATGGTCGTAAGGCCACACAACACTTCATCCAGTAACCCCGGGGCTGACTGCAGTGGTTTACATGTATGTGTGCAACGTAGCTGAGTGGTTTGGTTTCCATGCTTTTTCAAAGCCACAGCTGTAAACAGCTTACGGTATACCTCTGATAGGCCACACCTCATTTAGTCCTTGAGGGGGAGTCTTGAGAAGCGCAAGATGAAAGGTCACTGTTCATTTAAATTTAGATCTCCATCAATCAAGTGAGATTGTGATTGCAAAGGTTTGAGCAGTGCATCGACCAATGGTCAGGCCAGCTCTGGAGATTAAAGTCTGCACGGAGCCATATTTGATTAAACTCCCCAGGAGTTTCCATGGAGCCACTAACAGAGCCTTGAAGTGGTCTCTAAAGATTACGACACTACTCACTTCCTACAATCTTACTGTGGCTTTTCTGGAGTTTATGCACATGTACTGTATGAGGATGGTACTGTTTATACTAGATATTTTAAAATTAAGTGGGAATTACAGTACACACAGTAATATAACAAATATGTTTTTCTAAATTATACATTTCCATTAGTGAAGCTAAAAGAGTACAGGACATACTGTAAGGTTCTCCCACTGAATGTTGCCTTCCTGATTTGAATAGTAATATAAAGCTCCTCATATAAAGTACTCACGCATACAATACATATAAATTAGCAGTTAAGTTTATCCTGATTTGCTCATGAATAATTCCTTGGCATCTAGAGTGTGCATAGTATTGCCAGCCTTACTGTTAAGTGTTGCTCATATTGTTTCTCATAAGAATTTAAAAGAGAGGAAATAGGCAGCGACTCAAAATGCATTTCAATTATTTACATATGGAAATGTATTCTTGTTAGATTAAATATTCATTCAACATTAATACAAATTTGTATCAACACTAAATACAAGGCCTCAAACAAACTTTTAATAAATAGTGTGCATCATATTAACCAGAATATCATTTCTGGTGTAGGCGGCTAAAATGGTTCATGTGGCTACTGAGGACTCACCTCAGTTTACCAATGAAGCTCTCTCCACCTCGAGACAGATCTGTGGGATCGATGGAGATGAGGTAATTTGATGTTTTACTCTTTTTCCTCTTCCTGCCAGCTAACAGGAACACCTGTGACAGGCAGAGCCAGAAACCAAATTAGTAAAATATGAGCTTCACAGGGACACTTCACAGCTTCAACACCTTGAAAGTACAAAACAATCTTGTTCAGCAGACATCAACAGATATGGCTTCACGAAACTCTTTTCTTTCATATATATATCAACCTTTATTACCCTACATTAAATGTCTGCTAAACCTGCAGAAACTGTGACACTTAGTGTGTAGTTTCCACAGTGTTTAAGACTCAGAACATCCTGTAGATGTTTGGATTGGTAAATCCTGTTGTCTGTTTGGAGTTACAATATTCCCCTGACCCCTCTCACCTTCTTGCCGTCCTCTCTCTCCAGGTGAAGGTAGTAGGTGGGGTACATGCCTCTATCCATGCCCTTCTTGTCTCTGGTGATTCTGCACTTCACTCTGACCCCCTGGGGTGCAGGTCGCAGAGAAAACTCCTCAAGGTCATCAACATCGATGGAAGGCTCATTGACTGGTGGAGTGGGTGCTGATGCTACTTCCTGTGGTTGGAAAACAGCCCGCACAGGGCAGGACCCCATGTGAGATGGCGGACTGGCAAGTGATGCATTAGAGTTGACTTTCATTAGAACGGAGTAATGAGTCTGAGGATCAAATCGCCCACTGGGATTGAGAATGAGCACACTGTGTCTAAAATAAGGACCTGGTATAGAGACAGGGTTGACTGAAGGGAAATAGTGAGTTACAAGAAATGATGGTTATCATAAGAACAAGTAATCAGAGGTATACAAAATAGCACTTAACTTACTGCTGCAAATAACACACATGGTACTTTCAAAATACTTAATAGTATGGTCAGTTAAATAGAGTAGACTGCACATGCATGCTTATTACGGCCCTCCTGGGTTTCATGCAAGGCTCTCTGCCTCTAACCATACAACACTGTTTTTCCCTTTCAACTGCTAAAGGTACGTAAGGTGTGAGCTTACTGTTAAACCACCTGCGTCCAGAATCATCCACACTGATTAACAACTTTGAGATTACACATTTGTTAAAAAAAAAACAAAAACATAAATAAAATAAATGGCAGGCCAGAAATAGCAAAAGCCCAAAATAATTCCAATATTGTTTGTGGGAAGAAAAGCCAAAAGGCAACCACACTTTGTTCGTACAGTCGATTACTGCACTTTCAGCCATGAAACCAAAATAGAGTTTTAAATAGAGTCCAGCTGAGCAACAAAATTGAATCTACACTTTTTTTCGGCTTGTTTTTGACTGGTAAAAGGCACCGGTTGCTGGGCAGAATGAAGACATGTCGAGCAAAGAGTACAAACATGTGCCATGAACTGCCTTATTACCTTGCATGACTTCTTGCTTGTGGCGGAGCCTGGTCTTGTGTTGCTGTTGAGCTGTGAGGAACTGGAGCTAATTTCATCTTCGTCATCCTCCTCTTCATCAAAATTCATGCTGCTGGAAATACCTTCACAGACAAAGAAAAAAAGAAAAAAAATAGGCGGCAGTGATTTTTCTCTGCTGTTAATTGGTATCGCGAAATGCTGCAGTGATGGAGCCTCTAACAGGAACACATTTCCCACTTCACCAGCTGTTATATATCATTGCTTTTTGGCGCGGCTTGAAAAGTCTGTGAAAAACATCTTCACATCTGAGGTGAAAATAGAATAACTTGTGCCCCACGTTTGTGTTTGCAACTAGGTCACATGTTTCCATTAAAGTATAGATGAAACCAGGTATCAGAACCCACCAGGGGTTTTAATAAATTTGAGCTTGGAGGTCACATGCATGTCTTGTGTCACAGCAGGACTGTCCTCTACAGTAGCAGCATTTTGTCATTCAGTATTTGACTTTTGTTTTATACGGATATCATGGCACTGAATAGCAACTATTAGTTATCTATATCTTAGGTATAATATTATATATTTGGTGCCCAATGCTGTGACTGAACCTCTTTGAAAATGTGAAAAGGAACTAACTCTGCTTATCTGGTGTGAAGTTGCTAATTGTTTATTATAATATAATAAATACAATAAATATATATCCATAGCATGAAAGCTACTTGTTCAACAAAATATCACAAGAAAATACCTTTACATTTGATATAAACTATCGTTGCAGAACACTGCATCAATTAGCGAAGGCACCAAAAGAAGATGATTTATAAGTGCCCCAAATCTCAATTTACATCTTACAACAGAATAAACAATTGAGTGCTTATTATGCAAGTAATAATGAATGAGTGTACTTGTAATCAGTGTTTACAGTGACTCTTATTTTTTAAGAGAACAAATGATGGTGGCAGAAAAATGTGTCAGCACCATACATTAGTTTCTGAGTTATATCATTCAGAAACACACATTATATCATCCAGACACTGGCTCTTAAAATGGCATTTCTATTTGCAGTTCTAACATGATTCAGTGTGTTTCACCCTCCTACCAACACATTACAGCAGTGGACCAGAATGGCGTGGGTGTAAATGTGGACTCATGGATGTGCTGTTGCAGATGCAACGACAGACCCTTTCTTGAATGCCGACAGTACCTTTCTTGAGCATGGTGACGCGCAGATCCTGTTTGCTCTGCGACTGGGTGCAGCTCATGACCGGCTCTGCGTCGCCCTCCTCTGTGGCGCTGTGACCCACTGTCAGGATCTGGATCTGACCGTCGTCCTGCTGGGAGGCCAGGCCATCGATCGCTGCCGACCCACAGTCCCACATGGACAAACTCAATCAGAAATACATCTATGCCGCTGTCCAACAGTCAACAGTATGTTGTGTTGTGATACACTAAATAAGCTATCAGGACATATCAAAAAAATCAGGTGTAAAGTCAATTGCCTAAGTAAATGCAGGTAACTGTGATAACATTTCCTCATCTCTGCTTTGATGAATGCATGGGTCTTGCTCTGCTCCTACGTCTTAAGTAATTGTTTCCGTAACTGTCTTTGCTATTCATTTAGCTTCTAATGTGTGAGAGGAAGAACATTATGTCCGAGCTGCCGGCAGCACGGACATAATGTTCTACAGTTTCAAAATAATTTCTTCACTTCTTGATCCCACAGGCATGTTTTCATGTCTTCATAGTTGAAATCCAATGTAATTCAATAAAACATACAAATTTTGGCAGAAGTCACTAGAGAAAATGTAACTTTTAAAAAATATATATTTATGATTGATGCTGATAGATAAGTCAATACTAATCTATACATTATTACATTATTACATTGAACCAGTCTTGCTGGATGATTTTACATATATAGATATTTCAATGATCAATCAGCTTGAATTACAACTTCAACAACCAATATTAATCTACTGTACTCCATAGACACGATCCAGTGATTTCTTTCAGGTGCACAGAACTGTGTGTTTGTGCTTGAGAGAATCAGAGAGTGAGACATAAAGGGGGGTGAGACAGGTCCATCAGCCGTGAGTTTGACGCTACTGGCCTGATTAGTCTTTTACCCCAGTGGAATCCCGTTACCATTTTTTCTGGGACAAAGTCATTCCAAAGATGAGCATCTGCTATGATTGAGTTTCTTAAGTGTATCAGTTTCTTATTGTTCTGTAATGATTACTTAGGCAAATATTATTTAAACTAATAAACTATTGTATAGTGTTCAGTATGCAATAACACAGTATGCAAGTTGAGAAGGCAAAGAATCAAAGGGAGACAATTTAACCATTTCAGATACAGTTGGAAGACACCATTTGACTTTTTCCTTAAGAATAATCTAAGGCTCTACTTGTGGTGTGTCAGCAGGCTGACAACACTCACACTGTCATACATCATTACAGATGGCTAAGAGGGCAGCTTCACCGGCTGTGTTTGTTACCAGATGTGGCTCAGAAAATCGGCAAGCAAACCATTGTGTGAAGACTGCAAAGAGGGCTTCAATAGGGAGTTGCAGCTGCTGGATAATGAGGATTTTGCCTCTCCTCCTTCTTACTGCGGGTCATTTCTTACAACTTAAATCTGTTTTTAAATCATGAATGTCTGGGCACAAGACATAATACATTTAAAAGCAATTCCCTTATTTTGTCTTTGAGCTTTCCTGACCACCTCCTTTCTAATTCAGTCAGTTTGTCAATATGTCATGCAGAGTGCCTGTGTATTCACCTTACAATTATCTATTCTTCACTCTGCCTGTGACAAAGTCATTTGTCTTAATACTGGCAGGCTGACCTTTGTGCTTGCCCTTCCTCTCCTTCTTGTCGCTGCCCGTCTGTGGAGTGGAGCTGGCCGATGCTTTGCCCTTTTTGGCTGAGCGAGGCGGCTGTGTGTCCGCTATCACCTTCACCTCCTCCTGTTCAGCTTCTTGCACTTTACACAGGGATGGGGAGGGGCAGTGGGACATGCAGGGTTGGCAGGACAGGTGGACAGAAAAGGAGAGAAGAGGAAAAGAGGGTTGAGCACAATTAGAGGCAAAAAATACATTAGAAATATTTGGTTTAGCAGATAATAAAAAAAATATGTTCTATGTAACAGTTAATACATAGCAGTGTTTTCAGTCTGATAGGACAAGCAAATTATGTTTTAATGAGTCTCTGACATGAAATAATCATCATCATGAATGTTATGTAAGACAAAATTCAAAAAGGCAATGGTTTCACTGCTGAATAAAATCATCTTGCTTGATAAAAACTGACTCCTACAACATGTGTTACAGATAATATTGTTTAAAATATACAGTATATATATAAATTGAGTATGACAGATGAAAATAAAATAGTTCAGATTTACTAACAGTTAAAAAAAACGAAACAGACCAGACCAAAGGGGGCCGATAAGCTTATTATTACCCTTCTTTCCGTCAGAATATTAGTCTAGTGCAGAGTAACATTTTGTCAATATATTTCCTCTTCTCTCTACATGAAATGTGACAGTTCGTGGCCTTGAGCCCAGAAACTGGCCCTCAGAACTGGGGATTAGATGGCTGCTCTGGTTTCTGTGTGTAGATAAGAAGACTCCATCAATCCCAGGCCTAAAATCACTCCAGAGTGGGCAGATTTGCAGCACAGTCTAAGCGCCTGCAATAAATGGTACAGCATGTTGTATTGGATCTACATGGGCTCCAATTTGAAATGGTAATATTAGCAACATTTTTGTATTTATTTATATATCTATTTATTTATTTTCATTTGAGGTCATTTTATCATTTCTGTATTGTGCTCCTTGTAGTGTGCAGTTCTAACTGGGAAAAGAAACTAAACTACATAAGACTAAAATCTCTTTCATCCTAAGAGCAAACACTTCTTGTAAATAAGACACAGTCATCAAACAAGCAGTCTGACGTCTTTATTTGTTCATTCCTGTGTTTCCTAAATGCTCTGTTTGAGCTTTTTGAATCAACAGAGCCGCTTAGGCACAGAGGAGCGACAGTCTCACTTACCATGGTAGATGGTGCTGCTGTTGCTGCTGAGGTAGGATTCCACCAGCGGGGCCTGTTCCTCGCTCTGTTTGGTCCGGCGGGTGCGAGATCTGCCGTCCACATTGGACTGGACCATCAGAGGCTCCTGCCTCTTCTTCTTCTGCTTCTGTTCGAGGAGCGCTCGCTTGTGTGGAGGTTTCATGGACGCAAACATGCCCAGATGGGAAGAGAGATAATGGAGGCACAGTCTCAGCATATAGAAGCGTTAAAGCCTCCTATTATACATCATTATATCATTATATGGTAAAGAGTAAGCAGCAATTACCACATTAAAGAACAGCCTCTGTATTTGTGTGGCCTAACATGTAATGTGTGCAAAGTTTTCACACACAGTACAGCATATGATGATCCACAATTTCCTCACTGAGTGATTATGTAATCATTATGCTGCTAATTGTTTAAGATCATCTCAATTATGTTCAATGAACCATGTCAACATCACCTTTATCCTCCTCTTCTTGTGAAAAACACAACTCCTCAGACATAATACAGAATAAAAAATATTTTCCATATTAACTTGTTTGTGGTAATCGCCTATGAGGCAAAACAGATTTTCTTGTAAGCCATCCTTATACTGTAGGCAGAGTGCAGGGTTTAAAAGCAAGCAGCAGCAACACTCAGACAAATCTGTTAAACCGGGAGAGGAATCGGAAGATGTTTAAGGATGTGCTGCTTCCACCGCTCTGACCCAAGGCTGGATATAGCTATTCATCTGGACTAACTGTCAGCTATATGCAAGTCTTCAAACCAGGGCTCATCAAATATTAAAGGTTTCTATTAGTGGAGAACTCAGGCTGGAGCTTCACAATATCCCACGCAGAGCTCACATCTTTGCCAAGACAGCGATGGCCATAACAGAAGGTGCATTTACACGGGGCATGGATTTATCATAAACCTTTGGTCTAAAAGGTTTCAAATGTGCAGCCAAAAGCTCACTTTGACAACAGTGGAAATTGACTGTAAAATGAAAGAGATGTTTTGTTTTTACATCAAACTGTACTTTAAACCTCAAAGTCCTGTAAGTCCTCAAAAAGAATAGACACCAGTTAAGTGAGGAGTAAAATCAAGGTTAAAAACACTTGTGTGCTTCAATAAGGCCATAAACTAATAATAATTTGTTGTTATTTGTTACATATTTACAGCTAAGTTAAGTGAGTAACTCGCCTACACTGTAAATTCCAGTTCACTAACTTAACACATACTGTATAGTATGGGTATTTTTAATCTGTTCAGGTATGGATGAAAATCAGTCCCCTTGTGACATAGACCACCTGCAAGGCCTTGCATTGATTAATTAGGAAGGGACTGCAGGGGCGTTTGATGCAGCGCTCACTACAGAAGAGAACATGAACATTTTGATTATAGAGTACAACACTCACTTTGTTCGTTTCAGACAAAATAGCCAGATACAGTATGAGCAACAGCAGTTTTCACCAGACAAAGAGAAGGAGTGAAAATGGTTAAAGTGCAGCTGAGGCGTGTTTGCTTCGTCTGGCTGCAGTGTTGCTGACAACAAATAATGGCAACAGTTAGCAGAGTGTGAAGCTCGTACTCCAGAACTCTAAATCACAATTTTGCAAGAGTGGACCTTTGAAGCGTGTTTGTCATCAAAGCAACAGAGGAAAATAAGTAATCTCTTCAGTTTACAGTAACTGAGATCATTAAAAAATGCAATCTAATCAATTTTCATTTTTCACATCTGTATGATTACCATTAAACATGAATCTATTTTTCATGGGCCTTAAATAACTAAAAGACATACAAAGAATACAACCACTTGAGTAGGTTGAAAGCACAATTTAAAACATTAATACTGCTTGTCTTTTGGCATTGTTCATGCTATTTACCAGAATTCAATCTGTCAGAGCCTCACAGTGCACACGCCCTCTCATCACGCGCTCTGGGAGATAACAAGTCCTAGCTGGCCGTTTGTGTCCCCATGATGGAGCAGCGGACATTTGTGTCATGATAAAACTGCCCTGTTATAATTGATTTTGCCCATGTGTTACTCTATTAGCAGAACAGCAGGAAAAACAGCACAAGACTCACCTGTCTGTCCAATTTCTGCTGTCGCAGAGTGGTGCCCTCGTCATCTAACGTGCTACAAAGAAAAGAACAAAGAAATGTTAATGTTTATGATGTTTACACTAATAATGACATTTTATTCACTTGCAACTGCAACAGAGGGTTTAACACTTTCTGGCTGTATTATAGCTTTATTGCCTGTAATATATATGGTAATGAAGCTTGTTGTGGACTCAGTGAAACAGTGCATTTGTCACATTCAGACCTAAATTACCCTCATGGCTGTGCTTACTACTGCACACTCAAAATGCATTGGGTCATTATTTTCTGATAAACAAAAACAAAATCTGATTATTCATTGAAAATAATTAACAACTTGTTTTCCATGAGTATATCAGTTGTATCATATGCATTTATACAGCTTTGTGCATTATTATCTATTATCACAATTTTATACAGCAACATAGGACAGAGGGATTAAAGGTATTAGAGACGATTTTCTTGTCTCATATTTTGGGGTGAATAACATAAAAGCCTTATCCTGCATGTGTGCACTCACATTTGATTTTGCATTTAATGAATACGCAGCCAGCCAGACTTGTACCCTCCATTTACTATATGTCCACTTGTTCAAATTCTGGTCCAACAATATAAATGCACCACTTAGTTATAGAATAAGTGTCATCAAATCAGGCAGAGGAGCATGTGTGCTTTGATAGTTAGAGCCCCTTAACGAAAAAGAAAATCTGAGCCCCTTAACAAAAAAAAAAAAAAAATCCCCCTCAATGACAAGGGCCGGGGGGCTCTCACAAAGTTGTCACTGAGCTTCTTCTCTGTGAGCACAGCGGGAACATTATTAAAAGGCATCACTGGAACATGTTTCTGTAAGTGATGTTGTAGCTTCCAGTGAACATGTTACGAAGCTGGTTTGCATCATTAGTGAGAGAAGAAGAAGAACACTGGTTTGCATCGTTGAGTTGATAGAAACCAAAATTAAATAAAACCAAAGTTTTAACCAGAAAAGTGCCACAGTGTAAGTACCTTCTTCATATTCATCTCCCTCCATCTCTCACTCTAGATCCATGTCTCTTTTCCTGAACAAACCTCACCATTCACTGATACACTGCTTTACTTCCTTGAGACACATCAGTTGTTTTTAGGATGCATGTTGGATTTTTTTATTAGGAGACTGATTATGCAATGCTAAATACTCCCTTATATTCTCTGTTTCTCTGCTTTAAAAAGTTGCGGCTGAGAATTTTTGACTGGATGTTTTTCTTTTTTCTTATTTGAAGGCTTTACTAGCCAAGAATAAGTACGAATGGCGGTCCATGTGCAGATCTCCTAAACTATGCTGACAGGAATTAATTTATACTGCAGCAAACAACATTGTCACTGTTTTTCTTAACACTTACAAAACTGTGCCAGGCGACATATGCATAGCAGCGTCTGTCACAAGAAAGGCAGAGGGACGCGGGGTCTCATGGTAGTGGGTGTAGTATGTTGTGCAGATTGTAAAGCCGTTTGAAGCACATTTATGATTTTGGCCAGTATAAACAGAATATTATAAGCAGACTCACATGTACAGCATCACAACAGACTAGATAAAGGGAATTCATTGTTGGCTACAGTATTCATTCAGTCCAAGGGTGATCCTTTTGGTGTTACGGAGGAATGTGGCACACGCTGCTGTACACTATGCACACTGTTGTTTTCGTTAATCTCTCAAATGCATTCTCGTGTCCTCTGCAGACTCGCTGATTGCGGGCGTCGCAGGTTCCTAATTACAGGGCAATGAGCTGTTTTCTCCCGAAGAGTCGGAGACAATGAATGAGCTGCAGCAGAAGAGAAAAGGATGAAAGATGGGATAGGGAGAGGTGCCTGCTGAAAATCATGTTGTTTTTCCAGCACGTTTAACTATGACTGACATTGCTTTGTTTTATACTGTA
>JBCAUF010000001.1:14508877-14531414 GCA_038406115.1 Haemulon aurolineatum | reverse complement strand
CTCATACAATTAAAAACCTTCCATGCCTGCACTTAAGATGTATATATAAAGTGCCATTTCGTATATCACATGTCCACATAGATGCATGTATGTACTTGCATAATCATTTTAGTTGATTACACAGTGCTGACTAGTAATTGCAGGACCGTTGGTTCAAGCACAAAAGCGAAGTGCATTTCTAGTTTTGTATTTGAGTTGTCAATTGGTTATCTCCCTGCTTGACTAATGGCAAAATTGAAGCAAATCTGATTTCATTTCCCATTAAGTCTTATGATGAATAAAGTGCGCAGGTGGTTTGCCCACATGGCTGATGAGCGTATTTTTACTCTTATTACCTTTGTGAAAACCCTGAACGTGACAGCCAGTGGATAGTTGGTGTAGCATTTAAGATCAGTCAATGAATATTCAGTCTACCTGTATCTCTGCACTACCAACTCTAGTTTGATGACAAAGCCCACACAGATGCAATACAAATGTATTTACCTCCCACTCTCTGTCAGACATACAGACAAACAAAGCACTCCATGTCTGCAATCAGAGTAATCAAGTGCGTGAATAGGCATCAGACAGGAGGATAATGACACAAACAGAGCTGTTCCAGTGGAGGTCAAACAGCTCATTATTGTGGAGAGTCTCTGGTCACTTGTCCTGCAACGCAGTGACAGTGAGGTTTACAGGCCGCGTTATATTCTGTTAAAGGAAGAGATTTATTGACTGTAATGCAGTGCAATTGAAAACTCAAGGTGGAAAGGCTCTATGTTACAAGCAAGTGTATACTGACGACATTTAAAACTTCCCAAACGAAACCTCTGTGAGAAAACAGCACGTTGACATTTTTTTTTAAATGGAGGACTCACAAAACAATGCTAAGGTATGGTCAAAAACACCAAATATGAAGAGGCCTAAGCACCTCATGCAAGTGCTTATTGATAAAGCCAAGATGATCATTAGACCTTCATCATCAGGTCTAGTGAACATCTAGTGAAGGAAAGCATGCATTTATCATTGCATACTTGCACTGGGTCTAAGTGGTCTAAGAGCTGTCTTTTTCTACTAAAACTGAGAATCTAAATTATATTTTGGTTGCTATTTGATCTGATGATGTTTGAAGGCATATGTGGGAATTCATCATACCCATATTTAAGGTAAAATGTATTTGTAAACTGCTATTTCTTAACATTACGGAAGCAGAAAAACAATTTACACAGCTACACACATACTATGTTTAGAGTAAACTGCACCTTACATGTCAAGTTTGAGCCAGAACCGTTTACAAGCTGAAACTGGAAAATTCAAAGCTGATTTGGATCTTGTCTTATCAGAACAGAATTTAAATGTTGGCTCTTGTAAATAAAACAAAATATAAATTTGTTCTGACTTGAAACTATTAAAAGTTTGCTTGGACACAAAAATAATGTATTTTTCCCATTAACTCAGCCAGCCACAAGTGAATCTGGCACTGGAGGTAGGGAAGGATTTGACTGTTATCAGTCACTGAGACTCCTCTTCACACTTTTAAAATAGTTTTATATGCATCACGAGGTTTTATATGTGTGACTGGCTGATAATTCTGCAACAGCACCTGGCAACAACAGAGGACAATCAAATATGCACACAGGAGCATGTTTTATTTTGATTTGCATGGTGCAAGGCATGAAATTTGGTTGGGAGAAAATTAATCTGATGAGCACAGACCCAATCCAACCTTGTAAGTTAACTACATAATTCAAACTAATATTGACACAATGTGACAAGACAAATAAGATCACAGCACACTATTACATAAGCCAACCTCGGGAGGAGATTTTCTCAAAAAGTGAAGCTCAATGAAAGCATTTTTGACCACGTCTTTTGTCAGGATCTTTACAATTTCTGCTGTCTGCCCTGGGTTCCCATGTCAGAGAAAAACAGAGACAAAACAAGACATTTGCATGAATCCTCCACTACTGAAATGATCCCCACAGAGAAGAGCCACTGCACAACTGCTGCTTGTGTGCAGATGTGTGTGTTTGTGAGATATGGCTCACTTTATCATTTTCTGTCAATGCGTGCACTGTATATATCTAATGAGATGAGGACAGCCACACAGTGCAGCTGTCTTCTCCAACTCTGCTCAGAGGTCCATGCATTATCCATGGCAGCTTCACAAGACGAGGAAAAACTGCTCATTGAGAAACCACCAATCTCTCTGCCCCCCACCCTCTCACTGACACTAAAATGGCACAGTTCAAGAGATAATTTTGAATACTGATAGTAGGTACTGTGACTGTCTTATTTGAATTATTCTGACGCCTGCCATTCAAAATTTGCTTTCAGCATGTCTTCCCTATCACAAACCGTGAAGGGGTGACACAGTCAAATTGTAGGACTGTTTATTCTTCCCACTACTGCATCAGTCATAAAATAATTTGATTTGTTGAAAACTCAATTTAATTATAGCTCAAAAGGATTTTATATCAACATTTTTATTGATCAGTGTTGGCTACAGTCTACAGTCATTTCCATAAGTTTAAAACAAATTCCACACATATCACTTCATCACTGTCATCCTGATGCGGTCTCGTTTTGACATCCATGGATTGCCACAGTAACTTATAGCAACCGTGAGCCAATAGCATCAAAGTAAGATGGGAACCATGGCAATGGATGTTCAATCAGAGGAAAGAGCCAGCAGCGTTAGTGCTGCACTTGAAATGATGAAAGCAGATATAGGATTCACAGTAAGAGACTAAAAGGTCACAAATGCTCACATTTCTGTTATTTAAAACATAAAGTGTGGCTACAAATGTCTGGGATTATGTTCCCGGCATCATTCAGTGCAGGTCATTTTTGCACACATGCACGCAGACACATTTGCACAGAAAAGTGTGTGTTGAAGAACATTTACACACTATGTGACCTACATCCTACATTCAGAATCGCATTCCAGTGAAACCACTACTTCTGAAATCACAGACAGTTGTACACATGAACAATACAACAGGGTGGACAAAACTGTTCTGCCTGTGAACCAAATTGAGAGCTCAATAGTTTATAGAGCTGCAATTTCAGGATTCACTTTTGCATTATTTATTTTTTTTTTTTTACCATGCTGCTCCTTTAAAGAAAGATCTTCGGTCTGAATGGGCAACATTTTCTCACTGCACATGTTCACTTTAGCAAAAACAAGCATTTTGTGCCGCCAAGGGAAAGGAAAAAAATCCAGTTTCCCTCCACAGTGTTTGATTTTATTGTGCCAATTCAATACCGTTATCAGTCTGATCTCTTTGTCAGACACTCACATGACTGAACACCCGCTCAGATACACAGACATACACACACATGCACAAACACACAGACACGTACACACACACACACACACACACTGCTCCAAAAGATGAACACTGTGCCCTTTCCTGTGTTCTCAGGAATGTGGTACAGTACCTGTAGGGGATCCAGTCGGAGGAGTGCTTGGAGCTCATTCTGTATCAATCACTCTGCTGACTGCTGCTGCCTAACTGCGAGGCAAATGGCCTGCAACAGCACCAGTGCAAGTGGCTACGGGGTCTGAGGACAGCGATCACAGCCAGAGAGCCCACATCGCCTGTTCATCCTCTGCACACAGCCCTATATCCCCAGCCTGCTTGCGTTTCCTTCGTATGTCCTCTAGCTGTGGGGAAGCGGATGACTAACAATCCAGACAGGCAGCCGTGCTCCTCAGTCGTGCACGCCGAGCACATGAAATAGCCGTTTTCTTCTCTCCCATGTGTCCGCTTCCCAGTCAATGCCTCTCCTCTTCTCCTCTTCTCCCATCCGCCGCCACTGCTCCCCGCTCTGTGCTGCTGGCTCCCTTCCCTCGCTCTCGCTCAGTAGGCTCTATCTAAATCTCCCTCCGTTTCTTGCCCTTTAAATCCCCCCCCTCCCCTCGCCTTCCTTCCTTCCTCTCTGTCCAAATCTCGCTCCGTGCCTCTTTGCCCAATCTATCTCTCGTTATCTCTTGTGCGGCATCACCTACAGCAGCATCGGTGCAAAGCCATGAGCAGAAAAAAGGTTATAGACGTTCCCCTTTGTCTTGCCTCTTTGATGTTCCTTCTACGCTATTTCTGTACAGTGCCAACCCCCCTCTCTCTCTCTTTCTATACACTCTCTCTCTCTCTCTTTCTGACACACTCTCTATCTTCCTTGCCTGTGTTGCATGAGGCATGTAAAACAGGGACTCAGATGTGTTTTCTGGGCCATAATTTATTTATTCTCTCAGAGTAAGAGGCATTAGCATACGACTCTGCAGACTAGTGTTAACAGCCTTTAATTCAACACTCTCCACGGCCAGACAAAGGCACCCTGTGATAGTGCCACAGCTCTGAACCTCTCTCACACACATCTGCTTCCGCCCTCCGTCTGCCGCCCCTCACTGTCACCGCACAAACACACATCACTCACTGTGCTCCCAGGGTTATTCAGGAGTCCATCTATAGACAGTTAAACCAAACGGCTTCCTCGAAACAAAACTGCTTTTACAAGGAGCCGATTCATGTCGGCTCTGTCGACACGCAGACATCACTGGTTGTAAGTGTGCGATCCCGGCGTGTGCCGATTTTAAGAGGGTGAAATCATCTGAAACAGTCTTGAAAATTATTTGGGAAAGAAGAAGCATATTGCTCGTGGGTACAGATGAAAGCATCTTGCCATCTACTGGCTCCCTAAAAAAAACAGCCACGGGCAAAATTGTATGTCATCATCTGTGCGTTTGCACCATTTACATGGATTTAGGATGTTCAATGTATCAAGCAGTCTCAAGTACACAAATGAATCTACACACACGCACACTCACATTTCTTATTTTGGTGAGGCATTTGCAGTGTGCTGAAGGTCAGAGGCTGTGTCATGTGGTGAACAGTTTAGACACACTGGGCCACATGGTAAAGCTGTAACATAGCATTGTGCAAGATTTTATCTGAGAAAACACAAGTCAAGACAGTGGAGTCACTATTAAATTCATTCAAGCATCTTGACTCAATTATTTATTGCATGCCTCAAAAAAGGCACCACTGACAGAGTTCAGTGGTAGACTGCCAAAGTAAACTAGGAAGAAAATGAAATGGCAGCGAAAGGCAACAGAGAAATGAAGACCTTTCCATTTCAGTTAAAAGGGAAGAAATATGTTCTAAATTCAAGATTAGAGTGTTAAAATAATTAAACCAAAAATAACAGAATTTGCCTGCATGATAAACTAATGACTTAATATCCTTCCAAGGCGGTGCTGGTCTTAATATTAATTCTGATTACACACTCACTACTCATTTTTAAGATTTCCCACTTTATATATCTTTATTTCTTCAGGGGAGTTTCACAGAGAGCAATGACCTCTCTTTCAGCAACATCCTGATCACATTCACACAGCTACACGTTCACACATGGGGTTAAGGGCCGTGCTAAAGGATACCTCATTGGTGGTAATGAGGGTGGGGAAAATGCTGCCTTTCTGCCCAGATTTAGGGAGTTTAATCCTCAACTTTTTGGTCGCAAACCTGCTTCTTTTACCTCATATCATAAGGTTCTGTGTTCCCTCTGTGGCATTGCAGCTAAAAAGTAAGAAGGTTTTGTGTGGTGACAGAAATCTACATTTAAATTATAATCCTGTTAACAGACGTTGACAGTTAGGCTCAATCCCACCTCTTGTGAGCTGACGAAAACAACCAAAGAATCACAAAGCCATCCTTACATAAACTGGTCAATACACTGGAGGGCCTGTCCAAAAAATATATATAGATAAGAAATATGACCAGAACTTAATTTTTTCCTCATCGAGAACCGACAGCAGCAAAGCATTATGCAGCTGCTTCACTGAAAACATGATGAAAACATTGATTGCATTCTCCAGTGGTATGGCCTTTCAAAAATGTCAAGTCACAAAGGTGTTTAATTTTGACTCGAACAGAAAGAAAGTGTTGACAGAGGGGACAACAGTAAAATAAATCGGCTTTCATAAAATTCCAAACAGATCGATCGATCGCACACTGTTCCTCGCGCCGTGTTACAGACCACCAGTGATGTTTCAATAAAACGGTGGACAGGGGAGTCGACTGGATTGAGAATAGATTACTTATATACATTTATTTGCTAAATCTGGGTTCTATACTGGCAACTTGTTTGATAGAGAAGAGTCAGATATTAAGTTACTGCATGCTGACAACAATTTGTATTTTACTGAAGTGGGCAGTAAAGTCAGATGTCCCTCCTACATGGCCCTCTGGCTGCATCCTCGGCAAATTACGGACTCGTCATTCCACTACAAAAGGAAAAATCCTGGTCTCCTCCCGCCAAGCTCAGAAATACTGAAAGTGAGATTGTGCAGTTTTTTGTGTCACAACCCAGGAGATCCATGTTCTTTTCTGGGGTTTGTAATTTATCCGTTAATGCAATTATCACAATGAAAAACCAAAGCATTCAAATCTGCCGAAGAAAAACAACCTGCATCATCAGTCCTCCCAAGTGCAATTATCATTGCATTTGGGAAGCAGGGTGGCACAGTAATTAGTGGGACTGTGTCAACAAGCTTCCGCTCTGCCCGTGTCCTTGAGCAAAGCACTGATTCCCCAGACGCCTCTGACCGCCACGTGAGGTGGGAACAGCAGAGAAAATAATTCTGCACAGAGATTCATCGCGCACAGCTATTGGAAACTGAAGCATTGACACTGAGATAAATGAAGTTGACTGTCAATAAACGTAAATGACTGTTGAGCTTCTGTGGGTAATGGCGCACGACCTGCATATCAGCTGGTTGATGAAAGTGGAAGTAAATGGAACAAGCCATTCCAGCGAGGAACAGGTGTAAGCACAGCACCCTGCTTAATATTTGATGCTGAAGGGACGACTTTGAAGTTTGGCTTCGGTCACGAGGGAGCTCGAAATGGAAGTGAGGCCGACTTTCATGTAATTTCAGGAAGACAAATGTATATTCTCCTTCCTACATGACTTCGTAAACAGAGTGCTTCCTTTCTCCCTTCATCCCTCTGGCCTAATCGTCATTATAGCATTAAACAGCGAATGATAAGATCCTCTCGACAAATTTGATTTTTCCAGTCCAGAATTTGGACAGAGTTCTCCCAGAGGCATTTTATTGTTGTGTATTGTTGGTAACAGGAGGCCAGCAGTATCAGTAATTATAATAATGGTCCTGGTACAAAAGGGGCACACTGATGTGAAAATGGATCTCTGGCTTGTGTCTCCCTGTCTCACTCAAGCTAGCTGAAACACAGCTGCAGAGCACGCAGCCTTAATAATATAGCAGCCTGATCAGGCATGCAGGACATGTGCCCACTGATGAGTGACATGTACTGTACCTCCATATGAGTTTGTGTGAATATTTCTATAGTTTTGTCACACTCATATAAGTTTTATTGTAGGCACGGTATAAGAGTAGCTTAATCTTCTCCCAGCTGATGTTCCCCCACTTGAGTAATTTCTCCACTTCTGATTCACAACTCAGTGGCTCTGCCTTCGAGCGGACGGGGGCGTGAAGTTGTGAAGTTGGATGATTGAAGGGTTACTCCTCCTTCAATATCGCCATTTCTCACCCCTCGCCTCACGGATATCAAAACTGTTGGTGCTTAGACAGTCCTCAAGTTTCACAAGTTTTGTCCCTCTGATGTTACAGAATGCAAAAGCAAATAAGGTGGTGAATACTGTACCAGAGGCGAGGCTCCATGATATCTGAGCTGTGACAGTGCGTGTGATGGACATCTGGAAAATGTTTCAACGGGTTAATGGTAAATGTATGTATGGAGTGGGAAGATTATTGCATCCTATGTAATAACCAACAACATGGAAAGGATGCTAACAGGCACAAACTCTCTGGCTTTCATTATTTACACTTCGCAATGGCTTTTCCTTTGACACTGTGATGTGGTATTAATTCGTCACAAAAACCTGATAAACACGTCGAGACATTTCCCAACTCACCAAGTTGCCAGGCGCTGCCCGAATGCACCATTAACAGTAACCACCGTGGCAGTGGGTTTATGATGTAGGCTCCAATGGATAAACCGGTTATGTTCTCCAGATTCAGGCGAGAGAAA
This sequence comes from Haemulon aurolineatum, assembly GCA_038406115.1. Lineage (NCBI taxonomy): Eukaryota > Metazoa > Chordata > Actinopteri > Lutjaniformes > Haemulidae > Haemulon > Haemulon aurolineatum. Next base: position 14,523,357 of record JBCAUF010000001.1, on the reverse strand, counting down.
GCTGCATTTCTCTGCCGCGTTTGGAGAAGCCTTGAAATGGGGCCGCCTCATCAAACCCTTATGACATATTCAGCCTTGAAATGCGGGACTTCGAAGGAGGCAATTAGGACAAAGGGAGTGAGTCACTGACTGGATACACATTGCGTCATGTCACACACGGGAGCGTGCCGCACTTCAGAGAGACTGGAGGTGAGCCAAGGGACCCTGTCAGCAGTAAGTTGGTGTAAGCTAAAAAAGCCCTGTCTGCATCAGGATTAAGAGGCTGATGGTGTTTAATAAAGCTCACCTGTTTAATTATGCAGATCAGAGGAGTGAATAGGCGACGAGTGATATCAGATAGTGCAACATGATGTTGGACAGAAACTAAGGGTTTCTGAAGCTCAACCGTGCTTTAACTTTAAAACACTCTCAGTTATTGAAATGCCTTCTTTTATAAGAGTAATATGAGGCTGATGCATTCGGACAGTAAGGTACAATTGTGATAGAAAACAGCACTAAACAAACTGAAATTTAGCAGCGCACATGTTGGAAAAACCTTTCTAATACTTAACAAAAACATGCACTTGAAAAGACGAGCAGGCTATTGTTCTCTCTTATCGCTCCGGCAAGCGGCCAGAAACACACGCTGAACTGCATTTGGCAGTTACAAATGCCTTTTCAGGCCTTTTCAAAACTGTGATTACATTGCATATTTAAACTACTTTTGACAGTCTACTTGAGAAACCATTTTCAAATCTCAGCCGTAATCAGATAACATTTGATTGTTCAATTCATACTGGAGTACCAGGCAGCCGCCGTGCTCCATAATTCTACAATAAAACAACACTGAATTAACCATGTGAAATACAAAATAGCTAAAGCTGATTACACATATTTACTGCCTGATAAGAAGCCAGAGGCAGCCCACCAAGGCCTTCCATGATTCAGCATCAGTCGGATGTTCCAGCTACAATTCAGTGGATGATATCACCGTTTATAGACGGAGGCCTCGAAAAATGTCCTCATAGAAATATTCAAAGTCATCTATTTGAGAGTGATGGTAGATGGCGAAAACCAAAGAGCCAGCCGCTGAGGGCTGCTGTGAGGCACAGACAGTGGTATCTTTATTTTAAGGGGAGTTGTAAATCTTAGAAAGAGAGAGTGGGAGAAACAGAGAGACTATGTGTGTTGGTAGCGTGTGAGCGAAAAGTAAATCTCACAGCCTCGGAGTCAGAGGGTGAGAGAGACTGTGTGCGAGCTTGAAAAAAATACATGAAAAGAATGAAAAGTGAATGCGCATATTGGCCTGTGTCCGATATTGATTGAGTCTAATGTGTGCCTCCTATTGATTCCCTCTGATGTCGGCAGCATGGTCTTTGCCAATAATGGCAAATTGCGGAAATTTTTAATTTACAATTCAGGACCATATTGAGGAAGCACTTCTCCTGTAATAGCATCACAGTAGACAAGGTGCACCTGAGACTGTGTGCATGTTAGTCTCTGCCTTCATGACTTCAACACAGCGTGATGCTACAGAATCAGCAGGTGGGTGACTGACACACACGCAAGCACACATAACACAGTCCTTGTATCAACAAAAATCCCTGTATCTCATCTCTCTGTGCCCCAACAGAGGGCATGCATAAAACATGATTTGGATTAGAAAATGTCACGCTGGATGAAACAGTGTCCCAGTGTCCCAGTGAGGCAACCAGATGGACTGCTTCAACACACCAAAGTTCCTCTGCAGCCTCCTTTCCACAGCTTTATCTGTGTCAGCATGTACAGTATGCTACCACGTGAAAATACGCCACACGGCCATTAGAAATACTAAAAATACACATCCATTCTGGTGAATTTTAAAAATAAGTTCCTGACTAATTAACTAATTAATCTTCCCTTAAACAGTTTCAAAGATGTGTTCTGTGCTTGAATCTAGACTGTGTGGTACTATACATGTAGGATCCACTAAGATGTCATAAAACCAGCAAAAACATCTGGAAATCTGCCAGAAAAAATAGTGGTTGCAAGCTGACACTCACCAACAGAAACAGACACACATTCAGTATGATGCATGCTAAACATTATGTAAACACTGCCTCAATAACATCCAGAGATCTGAATCAATTCCTCAGTGTTTCAGCCTGAACAAAGGCTATACGTCTTGAGTTTTTTCTGAATTGGTGTTTATGGCAGGGTTTCCATTTGGAAACCACTTGTATCCATGGGCAACAGACACAGATGCACCGCTTAGTATAATAAAAGGAACAAAACCCAGTATGGATTGATGAGTCATCCTCAACATGTTCCCTCTTTATCTACAAATGTGTTTGAATTTTAAGCCAAATTATACCCTGAACTCACCATTTCATTATCCAGCTGTGAAAGATGCAGTTCATGATTTTTGTTTCCGGCTGTTAAACATTAACTCCCTCATTTCATTTTAGTTCAAATCTGTCGGTTATTTCTGAAAAATTTTGAGGAGATGGTCCAGTTGTTAACGTTACCAAACTCTGACCAAGAGATGCTGCTGAATGATCATATTCTTATATTATAAATATTATAGGAATATAATATGAATACTACAGGCAGCAGTGTGTGTATATGATCCTCTCACCCTTCTGCAACTATATATCGGTATTTATGATTTTGATTATAAAGGTGGCACTGCTATATGGAATATATAGGTTACAATATCGTATAGAATGTATTTATTATAGGATAATATGGGGTATTTATTATATATACTTTATATATAGAATACAGTACCACATAGAGAATATTACAGATTTAAGACAAAACTACCAGAAAGGCAGGAGTGAGACACAATTACAAATCCGTCTGCTACTTCAGCACCACTTGGAGAGTGCCATGGATTTATCAATACACAGCACAGTCAGGCTACTGATTAGGGCCATGGATTCTCAGTAGCACAAACCTCAGTCAGATAAAGGATGAATGAGTCAGGCAGACTAGACCAGCATATTCAACTAAACAACTCCTCTGTCCCTGCACTCCCTCTGCTAGTAGGGGATTGAGAGGGGGTGGGGGAGTGAAGGGCAGATTAACAAGGGGGATGCTACAGTACAGGCATTTTTGGTCATTTTGCTCAAATTGTAACAGACCACATAAAATCATATTTTCCTCAGCTGTAACCTGTGAAATGTAGGATTTTGCTGTGCCAGAATTAAGAAGTTAAACTTTGCAATCACCAAATCGACATTGTCACAGCATCTTTTGGAGTGCATACTGTGTTAATTACAGTATTCATCAAAGAACAACACTGACAGCTCACAAGAGGTGGGATTGAGGCTTTTCTATGTCAAGTCAAAGGTATGTGATGTTTGCATACAGTTAATGTATCCATCAATGTATATTTCTTCAGGCAGCTGTCTGTAAGGTCTTACTATTTTATATTTTCTGTATTTCTTTAGATAAAAGGAAGTACTATTTTCATAAAGAACTGTATTTAAAAATCAATTTTACACTCCTTGGCTCATGACACACAGAGGTGTATTTACATTGTATTATAAAACTTTAAGTCCTGTTCTATGCAATGACTGTCATTACATCAGGGGATAACGGACCATGGAAACTAGAAGAATCAAAAGTATTGCCCTTTTGAGAGGAAGTGACCCATGTTTGGTTCAAACACTGGATCAGAATTAACATCCCACACAGACTGACACACACACACGTACCTCGCACCCTGCTGACAGGCAGACAGCAGAGAGGCAGAGATGTTAAATAAGAGTGTCATCTTGTCAGGTGCGGTACAGTGTGTGAGTCTTGTATCTATCTTTAGAGGATTATTGGCATGTGACTCACTGTAAGATGTTACTGCTCATACTTACCTGTCTGCTTAACGTTTTATCTGTAGCTCTCAAATTAGGTTTTACAGTGCCGCACACTCACGGCCATCATATCGACTTTGGAAACCTCCCAGTAATTACATACTGTGAATCAGATGAGCAAATTACTGTGGATAAAAGAAGAAAATTGTGAGCCGTAAGCTGCCAAAAATCAAATGAAAAAGGACTGTAGCCTTAAATGACACTGCTACACAGCACAGCAGCAGTTAATAATCTTCTTCGCCATGAAGTCACGTACAAGAGAAATACCTTTCCCTGAAAAATGATTCTGACCATGTCAATCTGGCTCTCGGATCATTTCATAGACGAGGGAGCTGGGCAAACGAATGTTTTTAATTCCATGGACACAAGCAGAGAGACGGAGGGAGCGCTGTGCTGTGATGTGTGCAACCCTTGCATCCTAACTCAGCATCTTTGCGAGGAGGCGGCGGTCACGCTGCCTCCTCTGACACACGCTCCTCTGCCGGCTCACTCCCGTGACCATGGCAACAGCGGAGACTGATTATCATTTAAAAGCTCTCTGGGAGGGTATTTAACCATGATATCTGCTTTAAGAAAAGACACTCATGCAGTGGCTTCAAGCATATTAACACCTTGCCAGTTGCCATAGTTGTGATTAATTAACATCTGGCTGTGCCTGCAGTGTACAGTAACATCACTGGGTTGCTGCAGTACAGTAAGCAGCAGTGTTTATTTTTCTTGCCCAACAGGGGGACTCATTGCACAGTGACTGAAATGTGTAGTGATGACTTGTGGACACACGGAGGTGCTGTGCAATAGCATAAGCTTTACATTCCCAGCTTCACAATCCCTCTGTATCTTTTTGTGAGGCAGTATGGCAAACATGTACAAAGATGTCTTTAAGGTTGATAGTCTGGGACCAGTAAAAACGTACATGCAATGATAATATAATGTGGAAAATGGAAGCCAGTGAGAGTCAATCACAACCCCACAGTCTTTGAAACAGAGAAAAACTGAATGGCTTCTTCAAGAACACGTCATGGTTATTGTTGTGGGGCGAAAAATATTGCTTCTTAATCATCCCTCCTTACTTTTGTCTGCTGTGTCTGGGTTAAAAGCCATCCTGTATATTTATGTGCTTCCTTACTCGTTGCTGACAGAACAAACTGCAAATTACTTTATTTATCCCCAAGGGGAAATTCCTTCAACACTTTGAAAAAACATATGGACACAATGTGGTCAGTGGATGCATGCTAATGAGCATATAATTGATCAGTGTGTAACAGATATTGATATGATATTGATATGATGTTTTTATATCATGGACATAAAAAAAAAAAAAAACACGTTTCATAGACAGAGGATCAAGAAATATCCCAACAAGATATAATCGAGTAGCCTGTTTGGCCTACACGTTTTTGGCTTTTCCTACCTAGTCACGCCAGTGGCTGTGACTTTCATTCACGAAGTCATTACAGAACAGTCCATTCTGTATCTTGAAACTTTAGTCATTCATTTATACAGCGAGGAACTCATCAAATGTTCAAGAATTAGAGTCAGCACTCAAGTGTTATGTAAAAAACAGAGAAACTGTGACAGGACAGAAATAGTCTGCACCTTGGCTCGGCACAATATACTGTGTTTTGTCCATGCAATCCATTAAGACACCTTTTTAACAATTGAAAATCACTATTTCACCAACAGGGAGAGACAAAACAAATTGGATACGTGCACTGTATTTGTATCTTCTATGAAAGAAAGGCCATTTTTTTCTACTATAAATTGCAGGCAAACATTTTGATAAAACATAATGGACACAATGTGGACAGTGGATGCATGCCAATGAACATATAATTGATCAGTGTGTAACAGAGTTATATGGCTGGTCACCAAACTGTTCCTAACAATGTCCCAGTGGCTGCTCTGCATCTGTTAAAGTGTTGAAGAGGGCCAGCTGCTCTCTATGCTTTTAACAGATCCAAGTAATCCTCCGACTATCTATTAATCACACAGCAATATGGTTTATGCTCCCACCCATCCATCAGTATTAGAAGAGAGAGGCAGCCTAATGTGAATAAGACACTTTTCCAATCAGGGTTGTTGAGAGTGAGTGGGAATTGGAAATTATTAAAGTGATGATTGCAGTATTAGTATACTTTTGACTGTTGCCAATTCATTCAAATACAACTACAGCTGACAAGCCTGTCTGTGTATATTAGGCAGGATTTGTCAATTGCTTTTTATAAACACACCAATAAGCGCAATACTGATGCTTCCACCAATCAAAAAGCATCATTATGACGTCCTGAGAAAGAGACTCAACCATCAGTTAACGTTCCCAACACTCCCTTAGACCCAGAAACGTCCCGAACAAAGGAAAATAATAAGAGAAAAATACAGGCAGAGGGTGGAGTCTCTTCAGATGCAATCACAGCCACACACTTCTTGTGAGTCATAAGTGATAATTGAGTGGGATTATTTTTGTCTATTTTTTTCTTTCTGCATAGTGTAGCTTTAAGAAATTGCTTTTGAAACCAGTTTCCAGTGATACAGTATGAATCTGTGACAAGTTAATATACAGCACATTCAAAATTAAAAATCTCATGTATGAAGACTACGTGTTCAATCTTACAAAAAATCGAGAGAAACACAGCCAGTTACCTGATTGGATGTTGCTTTGGTCTAACTCAACAAACAACCAATCAGATCAACTCTCTTACACCTGTTTGTCTTGGGTGACAGAAAAACCTCATGATAGAAAGTGACATATTGAAATACTGTAAAGATTGTGTTGTGAAGTAGCATGTTTGAATATAATTAAAATTACTTCAATGGAATCAACTCTGTTATCATGAAAATAATATTTCAACAATATAATAATATTTCAGCAAAAATCACCAAAGTCTTGCAGTACCATCTTTCAGAGCCGGCAAAACAACAGTATTACGTTCATTCCCTACCAGAGGGAGATAAGACTGCGTGTGTTCACACTTACAGTCTGCTCATGTTTGAGTGATACATAATTACGCACTCCACACACACACACAACCTTGTTTCTCAAAAACTTAATGCCACTTCTCAATTTTACGCCATAATGTTTCACCATAGCAACCAGCTCCAGAGGCATATCCCACACACATCCACCAGTGGCGCAGAGCTATGGTGGAAAGGATGGAAATGAATAAAAGAACAGCAAGAGGGGACATAATTAACATTTTGTATTTATGGATCTTTTTCAAAACTCTCTTCACAAAATCCCTTAAGAATCCAATAAAAATAGCCCGTGAAATCAATAGATTAAAAAAAAGGGGGGGGGCTGGGGGGTAAAATCCACAGTTTCACAATTAAAGGCATTTTAGTGGAGCCAATAAAAACTAGCTTTAAATTTGACAGAAGGATAGCATAAAAATCTCAGCTGAGATTTGCTCATAAGCGTCAAACATTGATCCGTCACATATAGTGTATAATCCATAGTGATCCCTGGGTAAACCAGGCTGATAGAGGAATATCCTATGCTGACTGCAAGTCAGAGAATAAAATGGAGTAAAAAAGGACATTGGAGGAAACCGGAGGAGAAAGAAAGAGTTCAATAGAGAGCGAGATCAGTGAATTAAAAGTAGGAAGAACAAAAGAGGAAAAGGGGAATGAACTTGACATAATTGTACTATAATTTCAGAGTCATCCGACAGTGTGATTTCTCCTCATTCCTTAGATCACATTTCAAAATCAGCTCATTTGTTGCATTGTATTTTTATTGTTTAGTTTTGCATTTGTATTGTATTGTTTATAGAGTGTGGGCCCTGGCCCATGCCCAGGCTATGGTTCTTGCTGCAGGGACCCCCGGTTTGAATCCCGCCAGTCATTTGCTGTCAGTCCCCCCCCTCCCATTTCCTGTCCACTCTTCAGCTGTCCTGTAAATAAAGGCATAAAATCCCGAAAAATAAATAAATAAACAATAAAAAATCATAAAGTGTGGATTGCAGAATGATAACGTTTTCTACGAATGTTTTCACATGAAATTAAAAGATGCCAGAATGCAGAAAGTAACACCTATACATTTTGGGGTTTTAAACTGAGGCAAGCTGAACACACAACATTGAGAAAACAGCAGACACTGGAGCAACTCAATTTATTTGAAGTTGCATTTCTGGCTACCCAACAATTGTATGTTTTGTCTTTTTGGCTCCGTTTTGGTCTCCACCAAACCCTGTGAGAAATATTGCGCTGCAGCTGCTACACTATGCTCACCAGCTAGTCACTGACTTTGTCTGCCTGTATTTAGTTGTTATAGTTTCAGAGCTCTATCACTGGCAACAACTGTGGCTGCAAAAAGAGCTGATGAGAGCAGTGAGAGTGAGTCAAAACAGTAAAGCTGTAAAACCAAAACAATGGCAAAAAAAGATGCTATAAAACAGTAGAGTTTGGAAAAACTACAGAGTCCAGTGATAATGTTCTTTAGGTTCCTTCCTACAAAAAACCTCTTTTACACATACACACATACATACTAATAGGCATATTTGTATCTGGGTCAAAATGACTGTGTTTACATGTGTATGCCAGTGCCTGTATACATGTATGATTTTCACCTTTACAGATATGCCTGTGACTCTAATCCATTTAAGAGTGTATCTGGTACATGCATGCATTGCATACATCAGATACACATACATGCATCAAGGTGGAACAATAAAATATCATAACATGACATGAAGAATATGTATTTAATCACTAATGGACTATCCCATGTACACACAGAACATATCAAATTTGAAACATGGAGTCAAATCCTGTCAGCCTTGATCAGCTTGGTCAATGCCAGAAAAAGGCAAAGAGTTCTCAATTACTCAAGGGACTACTCCACTCTGCATCACTTCTTCATATGTTTTTTTTTTCTTGGAGTAGCTGTCTGTAAAGACCATGGACACAGCTGGTTTGTCATGCTGCTCCAGTCTCTTGATCCAAAGGCACACCTGCTGCTGAAAGGATAATTCAACACAAATCCACTTTGATGTGAAGGAGAACCAACAACCTCTCCTTTTTTAATAAGACAGCAAAGGCATCAAAGTGAGGAGGCTACAAACGGCGTCATGTCACTCGTATAGTGATTTTGATCCACGAATAGAGGCGATGCTATTCCTTTCATGAAACTGCCTTTACAGGTCTAAGAATAGAGCATTTGTTTTGGTCTTAAATGCCAAGATGACAAAAAGATTACCTTCAGTGAGGGTATTCAGTGATTCTAAGAGAAAAGCCTTGACTTTACTTAAGCTGGTGCATGTTTGAGAATGTAGAACTAAAATATGAGTTTGTCTCCATTTACTGGCGTATAATATACTCAATAATTCTCACAGTAGACTTTTTTTCATTTGGAACAAATTGAAAAGTGCAGTATGTTGAGATGTGAGCAGACATTTTTGTTTCTGTTGAAAAAGGTGAACGTGGAGACAAAGTCCGTTCAAAACCCAAGGCTGCTCATAGGTATTGGCTGCCCAGCAACAATGCCTAGAGAATAATGCACTATTATCCATTTCTTTTCACACTAGATATGCTCAAATTCATTTGCTAAAGCTTGGAAGATTGTCTCACACAAACACCTCCACACCTTTAAATTGCATCTTTCAGCATCACTTCAAAGACCATCTTCTCAAAAAACTCATATTCATCAAGTGTCACTGAAGGACACTGAGGAGGCTCTATCCTGAACTGTGTGGCTGATTGTTCCGATTCTCATCTGCATCTAAATGGATGTAAGGAGAATGACAAGTGAAACGATTCAAACTACTCTTTTCACTGACGTAGACATTTTCTGGACCCAAAAGACTGAATGACAGATTTAGAATTGATTAACATAGTAGTGTTATGGAGTCTGTCAACATGGTTCGTAATAACCACCGACAAGTGTCACATGTTCTTTTTTTAAGTAATGTAATCTTGGTTGTATTTTGAATTTTGAATCACACAATTGCATAATTGTTCATTCAGTGGTGCACATACAGTTCACAGTCAGTACGTTTTGGTGTACATCTCAATTGCTGGACACACACGCACACAAGCACACACTGCATTTCATGAAATCAAGCCCAAGACCTTCGATCAATGCCATCACACCCTGTCAGTGGAATTTAACTAGACAGCGAGGTGGAAAATCTGCATGGCATCCTACTGGGTCCATTCTGTTTGAAGTCATGACAAGTGCATCCATTAACTTATACTTAATACACACTCCAAATATCTTATATTGTAGATCAACATGGGTACCTCAGTGGGTAAATAATGACTGTTGGACTGTCACTTCTGTTTTTGTTAAAAATCACTCAAAATTGAAAAGAGCATTGTCTGCATAAGGGAAGGATTGCTTCAATAGCATTGAAGCTTTGAGGACTGTTCTCTGGTCGGAGGTGCAGTAATGGACTGGCTGCACAGCAGACATTTTACTTGCCACTGCAGAAAAAAACACTTAATAACAGTAACTACAGCTCAGATCCATTGAGTGACCCAGAAACCCTGACAGTGAACCAGCATGCACAGCAGCAGTCCTCACCTCTAAATGGAATGCAGTAATCTTTAATACACCTGCAAGTTTCCTGTTCTGACATGTCAAAATGTCTGCTGTGCGACGAGTCCATTAGATATTAGCAAACCTCAACCAAGGCAAACTATATTTTTAGAGTGTCCCTGTCAGATAAATGGCAATCAAACATGTTGTGACTTTTAGTGTGATTATCACTGTTTCACCTAGATAATGGTTGCATCACCACCTTTCCCACTGATGGTCAGCACACCAGAAGATTCACAAAAACTAAAGAACTGTCTACGTGCTTTGTACAGTTTGCCAGCATACTGAATTAGTACCTCTCCAAACTCATCATCCAAACTCCATAATTGCCATATATCTTCTGTCTCAGGCACCTTTGCTTTCAAAGCTCATAGTCTGCCAGCATCACTATACAGCAGACAGCAATCGCTCCCTCACAGTAACAGAAAGCCAAAAAAAAAAAAAAACCCAGAGGGAGATGTCAGAGAGGAAGCTTCTCCACCTTTGCACTCAATGTCAGTCACTGCTCGTCAACAGCACTACAAGAGATGCAGCTTCGAAGCACAGACACAGCTGACAGGATGGCTGCCTGTCTGTCCTGACATCTGACACCTTTACGAACTCTTTCGCCTCAATGGATTCTGAAGGACCGCCATCATCTCCTGCCTTACCTACTAAACTCTCCTCTGCCTGTCCACTATATTCACAATGTTGTCTGGTTTTGTTGCTGACTGATATTCCCGATAAAACAAGTACAAAATGGTACAAAACCTGTCAGCCTGTGTTTCCGTGCCTGTCTGGCTTTTAGTCTGTAACTTTAATTTACTTTTATCACCCTGGTCCATCTAATACTCTAGAATATGCATTCAGTTGCAGTTCAGGGGCCTCATTTATAAAAAAAAATCTACTTGAACTTAGTCTTAAGATAATTTCAGAAGGTAAAAAAAAAATTTGTAACTTATGCACTTATGATCTAAAAATCTCAAATCAGCTTCAATTGAAGGTACCTGTCTTGCGATTTCCCCTTGTATGAAGTCAGCACGAATGAGGATTTAGTCAGGATTAGCGATCATCCAGAAAGGAAATCTAACTTTTTGAAGGCAGCGAAGATCACAGTGATGGTAGAGGAAATTGAATTCAGGCAACACCTATAATTTGGTGAATTAAATAGTGGACTGACAAACAAAACCAAACACACAGCTTGAGAGTGCAATCACCACTAGAGTGACTGAAATGGACAGAAAGACAGAACTGAGGCCGTAATAAAAAAGAAATGGTCTGAAACTGCAAAGGGAAAAACAGAATAGTTTTACTGAAAGGATACGTTTCGTTTTTTTCGGCATGGGGTACGTAGATATTTTCACCCATAAGGGTTTGGTGTAACTTGCAGTCCCTCGGACGCTTTTGATCCACACGCGAGTAATTGGGGCACTTACAAATACAGCATTATCAGCCGCAAAATGTATTTATTTAATATGAATCGGCAGTAATAGGTCACAGTTGCTTTGTTTACTTCCAGGGCAACGTGATCGACGTGCTCCCGCAGCACAGCTGATGATTATTGTTTACACAGAGTTTGTGCCGGTAGTTTTGTGAAACCTGGCAGAATATTTACCAGATTTTAAGGATTAATCGCCAGTACTATTCCCGGTGAGTTCATAGTTGTTTTTTTACATCCTGTCTTTCACCAGGGTTACGTGATTGAGGAAACAGCTGACGAGCTGTGTTTACAGTACACAGAGTTTGCGGCTGCTGCTGAAATCATGGTCCGTATTTGCGTATTTCCAAATTGTCCAAACAAGATGACGCGGTGGACGAAATCCATGCCGGAAATAAGGTCCAGGTTGAAAAAAAACAAACTTATCCTTTAACTTCAGCATAGAGTCAACATACAAATCATGCAAATTTCAACATAGTTTTGGATGCATATGAATCCCAAACTGCAATATCCATATATAACCAGCAGTAATTCAATTAGGTCGAGTTTAGACTGATTGCTTACATTCATCAAAGTAAGGGACTACTACTTATACATGGTTTTCTGCATACATTAAGATGAAAACTGACCACAAGCCTGTTTTATAAATGAGACCACAGGCCATGACCTGCATTGTTAATATTTAAGGGCGGCATGGTGGTGCAGTGGTTAGCACTGTCGCTTCACAGTAAGAGGGCAAGAGGGTTCTGGGTTTGAATCCTGGAGCGTAGGGGGGTTCTGGGTTCGACTCCAGGCCCCTCTGTGTGGAGTTTGCATGTTCTCCCCATGCATGCGTGGGTTCTCTCCGGGTACCAAAGACATGTAGGTTAGGTTAACTGGCAACTCTAAATTGTCCATAGGTGTGAATGACTGTGTGAATGGTTGTCTGTCTGTACATGTTAGCCCTGTGATAGACTGGCAACCTGTCCAGGGTGTACCCCGCCTCTCGCCCGAAGTTAGCTGAGATAGGCTCCAGCATGCCCGCGACCCCATTGCAGGATAAGCGGTTGACGATGAACGGATGAACGTTATGCACGGATTGTCGAGTCCTTCTGACCTCAGTTTGTTTACTACATGTTTTACCCATGTAAACTACTACATGTTTGATTTGCCACTCAGTCCGAGCGAAAGGAGCGTTGATGCAACGTGATGTAAACGTATACCCTCTATTCTGTTTCCCATGCCGTCAGTTTATGTCCAGTGCAGAGAGGACATTGACTGTTGGTGGGGTAAGAGACTGGCAAACTATCAAGAAAAAAATGATTAAACACACGGAATCTGCTCAACACGCGCAAACTAATCAATATTATATGTATCTTCACATGGGTAAGGACTCCCCCCCCCCCCTTTTTTTGTCCCGTGGCTTCCCCATCCGTCCTGACCTAGTGCCGCCTATGAATTCTATGATTTTGTTTCGCATTGAATGCACATTTTTATGTATGTGTATGTAATAAGTGAAGTCTACAGACAAAATGAATGCCAGCTCCTGCTTTTGTACCACTAATGATGATAAAGACATGCATAGTCACTGAACTGGTTTATTTAAGATATATTTAAATTAATCCGCTTTAAAGAGCAAAGAAAATCCATCAAGTTTAACATCTCAATATTTCAGAACATTTCAGAACAGTTGGGGGCATTTTCTAACTGCTGTGAGCAAGGGAAAAGGGAGCCAGGTGTAGCAACACAGACAAAAGGCCTGAAGGATTTGTCTGGTACCCTGCTTTCTATCTGTGGTTACTACAGAAACAGGTGGACAGTGACTAAGCTATGAACTGCATAATAGCAGCCGTGCAGCAGGGGGGTCGTTGGGCTGGAGAGTTAGGAGATCTGATGAATACAACATGACATGCCACATCACCAGAAACAACGAGTAGTAGGAAACTTCTTGCTTTTGTCCTGGTAAACACTTTGTAAAGGTGACATCACACAAGCACGACATACACATTAAGTAGTGGTGCCACAAAGTGGTTGGATATGAAGTTATTGTTTAGTTTTTGTTCGCAGTACACAGTACTGTTACAGTATATCCATGCGTCATGCCAGGGAGCTGAATCTATCATTGGACGTTCTGACACTCTTTGGACACAGCTGTCACTTCAGCTGCTCTCCTGCACTGTACCATAGCAGTCACAGAGGACTGTACCAAGCCTGATACAAGCAAGCTCTGCAGTCCAAAACATGGCATAAATAACTCCACTAACACATACCCAACAATAAGACAAAGATTGTCAGCAAAACGTTGTGCTCATATGCTCATGCATTTCTGAAGATGGGGTGGAATTTTAAGAGGCAAAGGAAAGCCTTTGAATATGAAACATCTCACTGCACTGTCCGTAGGAGAGTACAAGGTGTCTGAACAATTGACCGTGGATGAAAGAAGTGTCAAGTCAGATAGCAAAGGATTCTTAGGCCCTGTCCGATTTCTCCGACTTCCACTTGTTTTTGGCCCTAGCACTTTTTTTTGCATGTTCGCATGTAAGAGTAGGGCAGTGTGTCGCAAAAATCACTCCTTAAAGCGGAGGGTGGCTAACCTGACTCTCGCCAGATCCTTGTAGTTCCGCCCTGCTACACACTAAGATCTGGGACTTCTCCATAGGAGATGTATTTCAGAAGGCGGGGCCTTGTAAAAAAATCCATGTATGTGATTGGATAA
>JBCAUF010000001.1:14473965-14496799 GCA_038406115.1 Haemulon aurolineatum | reverse complement strand
GGCTAGAGACAAGAAAAGAAACAGCCACATCTGCACACATCTCACAAAGTTGCCCGCCAGGTTTACTGACCCTCTAGCCTGAAATTAGACTTTTTTTTGTCACGTCATTGCACTGCATTGTAATTTGTGATGGTTTCAGGACAACTAGCGACTTAACTGTCACTCTATTGAACCAGGACACATCCAAAACAATCTGCTCTCCTTACTGTGGGAAAGAACCACCGGGATGTGCATCCTTAAAACTAAAGCTAGAGGTTTTCTGGACAAACCATATAATACGATATTCCTGTAGATGCAAACCATACTCCTGTCCTGCTTTAATACAGGCACCTCTTAAGGCCTCTAACTGGTTGCACACAGTAAAATTTATTTCACAGTGCAATGAGAAATCTGAGGAGGCTTGGAGACCACTGGCTCTGGCAACAGTCTCTTGGGATGTCCAAGTACAGATTCAGAATACCAATTATACTGTGTGAGCCACCATGTACAGTGTCGTCAGGGTAAAAACCGCCTCTACTGGTACAGCAACAGTATCTCCAACCATCCACTGTATTCAACCAGACTGTGTGACTTTGTTGGCTGATGGAGATCTGTGTAGTTTGACATGTGTTGGCCACAAAGTCTTCCACGTATTTTGACTGTATACTTGAGCCATGACCATTTAAAGCGACTGACTCATTCACACTCATGTCTGACATTGTGTTGACGACATCTCACACACACACACACACAAAATGGGCATTCTGTTCATGTTCGCAAATGTGTCGCAAAACAATCCTACACACACTCATAATTTTTTTAACGCCTCTCCAGAAATGAGTCTTCAAAGATGCAGCTATACTGTCGATCTGAGGACCACCACGGCCGGGGTGGTTTTATCATGTGCTCTCTGTGTCCGTACACCATGCCCCTACGGAGACACAGCCTGCCAACTTCCTGGCTAATGAGTAGGGGCTCTGTGATTGAAGTAGTTTAGCTTGTAAACACAGATATTCTCACCACTGCGCTTATGATTCTGTGTCCAATCTATACAATAAATTTACATTACCACTTATCCAGCACATGAAACTTTTAGGATGGAATGTAAAGTCACATAGATAGATAGATAGATAGATAGATAGATAGATAGATAGATAGATAGACCTACAATGATGTGTGCAATGCAGTTCCTTGAGAAACATGATTTGTGAACACGGACAAAGAGTGAAGGGAGCATCGAGTCCATCTGCCAGCAGACACAGTATAGCCTATGATGCTTAAGACACTTAATACACTCACATCTCTGGTTTCCAAATCCGCTGCACCTGCCAACTAATTGCACAGGAGCAGAGGGTTCACAAAAGCTGCAGCCTGAAGCTTTAGGACAATATCGGCCTTGCGTTGACAGCTCAACACGATCGGACTGAGGTGAGAGAGAAAGAAAAAAAAAACCTCGGGGAGGGGAAAAGCTGGCTTACCTGTCATAACTCCATCTACTGTAAGACATGCTCCTGTTGCTGCTGACTCCCTCCATGTCTCCGGCGAGCTGGATTGGACGGACTGGACTGGGATGACGAAGAAATCAGATGAAAATCAAAGCGCAAATGCTCCCCCTCCTCTCTCTCTTTCTCTCGCTCTCTGTCTCCGTCCTGGCTGAATGCAAACACGAACTACAGGAATCGCGGTGAAGTGAATGAGCAGAGAGGCTGTGCGGAGCCAGACGCTCTCCTATGGGCTATACCACCACGGAGAGGCGGGGGGCGCGAGCTGTCAGCAAACGGTGCACGCGCGGATGCTGGTCCACGGTGTTCCATTCACGCGCTGATTAATTTTGCGGACGAAACCTCCACTGACTGCGTCCCACGTGTCAATAACGCACTTCAGGCTGATTAAAAGGGCCATATCAATGCATGAAAGTGTAATTTGTTTATTGTGATTATTGGCATGCTATGATTGCTCGATAGCCAATAGCAAACGCTGAACCTTTTCACCCATTTGCTGATCAATACAAAAAGGCAGATAGGCTACCTATGTTCCTGTGTTGCATCCCCCACACACAGTTCTGTCCACACATATGGATTCAAACACGCTCAAGAAGTAATATGCCAGGGATGTGATTTAATGCAAATGTAAATGTAAATTAGAACAGGCCTAACTTCAGTATCAGGCTCACCCACAGCTCATTGCTTATTGCACACTGGTTAATTGGATGTCTGGAGCTGCCAAACTGTGGTTTTGTGCAAGCATGGGGATGCAACAGCATTCATTAGGAGAACCAATCCCAATCCATAGAAGAAAGGCAGAAATTAAGAAGAAGGGCATGCAGGAAATCCAATTGGGCTGCCATGGCAATACTCTGTGAGCTCCAGTATCTGACATAAATATCTTTAATTTACGCCAAGAAAAGAACATAAAGGACACTGGGGCTCTGGGTGGTCCTTCAGTCTTCCATTACTTTCCTTAATTCCCTTTTCTACATAATATTCTGTCCTTACCACAGCCAAGGCTTGATAACACATGTTATCATTCTGAATCAGTTTTTTCTTCCTTTGCTCACTTTTTTCAAATGTCTTTATCATTTGATTAACATGGCATTGTGAAGATCTGCAGGATAAGTGCAATTATGAAACATAATACCGCAATACCCCTGTCCTCATAAAATGCACCAAAACTACATATGTAAGTAAGTCAAATATATATCTTATCAATCAAAATCCTGAAAATGATGAGTGCATCAGGATTGCTCATATTTCCTTTTCCTTACTTTCTTTACTATTTTCCAGTTACTCATAGTCACAAGCATAGCAGTGATTAATACTAAAGGTTAAGTAATATCTTTGCACCAATAGGACAAAAATCTATAAAACAAGAGTCTGTTCCATATACAGCTGGATAAAGACTTTATATCCTCTTTGCACATGCAAGAGCTACCTAGGATGATGTGTACTCGTAGGGCACGGATTGATTAAGCCACGTTTGCACGAGTACTGTACATCACTGTGTCTGTTCGAATGGCAAGATGCTTACACTTCACATTTCTGCAACGCTCGCACTGCAGTGTAATCACAGGCAATGCCTGAATGTACTACAAGTTGCAAATGCACACAGTCTTCTTCTGAAATGCAGAGGATTCAAGGCAACATTGTGCAGCTCTCAAGAGGAATGAATTGTTCGTTCAGAAAAAAGACAGGGATGAACAGAAAGGCCCTGTTTTCACCAGCAGAATAGCTATCAAAATTACACATATTGTAAGGGATAATTGGGGCATTACTCAGAGTGATGATGCCCCACTTGATGTGCTTACTGAACCATTGGAGGGACTTCGATATTCACCTACAGTCAAAGACAAATTAGTCAAGATTTGATATGAATGGCTTCAGGACAATTGAGCGTCTATGGGAAATGCGGGACTGACGTGTTAGACAGTGCTCTGCGCCACCATGGTCAATTATGTATATGCATGTACTGCATTCATACTTCACGGCAGAGCGTGGATTAGACTGATTATTAGTTTAGATTCACTGTGTGTGAAGACACTCTGACGTAAGTGTGGCAATTGATGATTTTTCATTCGCAGCCACCCACTTAAAGCCTGGAATTTATCTTATGTGACATTTACCTCATAGTAGAGGAATATATATTTTTCCCTTTATCAATATGTTGTCTTAGCCATCTTAATGTTCTCAGATGTGTGTTTGAACAAAATATGCACTAGAAAAATATTTATATTGTACCCCCAAGTATCCTTCTCCTATACAGTGGACCTACTGTATGCTGTATGGCAGCCATATAACAATTAAGTCAGAAATCTTTTTAGCATAAAGAAATGCTAATCCTGTAAATGTTGCCCTGAAGCAACTACAAAAAAAAACCCAAATAGAAGAAACCAAAGAGAAACAGGCAATTTATGTGTGCCTTAAACCAGAGTATAGATCCATGCAGATCCGGGCAAACCAACAAATCCAGGGCTTCACAAAATCCTTGTTAGTTCCCTACTGTTATATATGAGTGGTCATATTGATGATATAACACCAGCTGGAGTCATACTGTGAGGAACAATGGGATACCGTATCACAGATTGACTTCGGCATTAAAGCTCACTGACACAAGGCTCAGTATGTAAGATTCGGGTCTGTGCAGTTTGTTTGAATCTAAAAGAAAGATCCTCTACCCCATCTGGCTCAATGACAGATTTTATTTTAGCACCAAAAGCTACACACAGGGCAAAAGACACTGATATGGAAGAAAGAAAAAAAACAGTATGATTTGAATGTACACTAGGATTTGCAATAAGATGGGAAGTGGGTATTTCAAATCTCAGTGATTATAATAATTAATTTGTGTGGGTTTAAAGCTCCTATGTAAAGGCCAGAATCATTTCTAAAACCCTCTCCCACCGGACCTGGCATTTCACACTCTGAGCTGGTGGTGGACACCTCAAGATAAATATACTCTCCATTACTAAGCCACAATAAGAAAAAACATTCTTGGTCACATCTCCAATTAAGCAAATTTGGGCCAACAGTCATCTTCAGTTTAACATAATCAAGAGAATTAAATATTCCTCTTTACATATATACACAGCTGTGCTGTGAACGTGTATTCACTTATAAACATATAAAAATACTTGTCAACTAGTTTGATAAGAAAATAATGTATAAAAGTAGAGTAGAAACATTTAATCAAGTCCATTACTTCCATCATCTGATTTTCTTGTTGTTTATATTACAAGATGATGATATGAAAAACAAACTGCAGTACTTCATTTGTATGCCTGAACAGAAGTACAGAAGTGGAAAGGGAAGGCAGAACAGTATTTTGTGGTGATGATGGCTCCACAGGTGGCAGGTACGATGAGTTCATGTCCTATTGGAGAACGGCTGTTTCTCGATGTGCATCTCAATGCTTCCACTTGTCCTGGTTTTCCAGCTGATAGACCATTGTGGGAGAAAAAACATTTATGTAACAGAATAATTCAAGGACACAAAAAAATACAAATTGCCACTGTGTTATTGGAATGATATAACAGTTATTTGATCTATATTGTAGACTAAATGTTTGACAGAAAAGATGCATTACATTGGAATGATCTGAGCTGAATGGAGCTCCGAAAGCTTCTTGATTTGCGACAAATGGATTTGTTAACATTAATTGTCAAAAGTTGAATATAGAGCATACAGTGTTCAGTGTTTCGATCTGAAATCATGTTAGTCGTCAAAGATACACAATGCGCTACCAATAAATTCATCTACTGCTCTTTAGAAATCTGACACAATGTATGAGGTCCAATTTTGACTGAATCGCCACCTCTGAGGAAGGAAATTCAGACAAATTTGCTACTTTCTGTACATTGAGGAGACGGCACAGGACAAGAATCCTTCAATCTATAAGACTTTTAAAAAATCTAATACAGTAGACGCTCCATATTTGGCAAGTGAGATGAAAGCAGAAACCACAGACAAAGTAAAGAATCCACTGCAGAATGCCAAAAAGTTCTATCATTGTAGCTTTAAGGGCTGTCTAGGCATTATATTTATATACATACTTATATATTCACTTTCATATATGTAAAACCAAACTCAACCTCACACACTGTACTGTGGTGATTTAATAGGTCATTAGAAATACACTTTGAAAATCACAACAAATGTCACATATGTACAGCAGATTAGCACATGGGAGTAAAGGTGGATATGGCACAACATACACAAAGCTTCATAAGATAATCTCTCTGCTCTGGTCAGACACTGGAAACTAAAGAAACTCATTAACATTCTGGATATATAGTTTTCATTCAATCTCGGTAGCAAGTACAAATGTCACTACAAGGCAAGAGAAGTCCTTCAGAGTACAAAACATTAATTTGTCAGGCTGATTTAGAAGGCAATGTTTAGTGTTGGGACTCTCTCATGTGTATTAGATTACGGCTGAAGGTAGAGTGGTGTTAAAATTTGGCATTGTCAGTTGTCCATAGTGATGTCCTGGGGACAGCAGTTCCTGGTCAGAGTATCTCAGAAAAGGCTGTCTGAAGTCATGCACGTGGAGAAGGCAGCGGTCAGTCATCCACTTGGGATGTGATGTCAGGCAGAGTGGGCGGGGTGGTAGAGAGTAGCTGCATGAGTTACAGTGATAAGGCCGACTCAGACGATCACACAATGGCAGCCGGTCTTGTCTTTCTCTTTTCTTGTAGGCTCTGGCGACGGTGGACACTCCTGTTCTTGGAATTTCCTGAGTCAGGAGAGAGCAAAGCTATCATGACACACTGGGCCGTTTAGTTTTTGAGATCTTTGTCTGTCTTTAAAAGAGGAATGATGAATGGAAAATCATCTTTATTAATATTTATCACTGCTTGAATATGCAGAGTCTTTAACCAAAGTTAGAACCGCTCTTGGTTATTTCTCTGAGATCTATGTCTGTGCTGTTTTATCTGAGCTTTTCTCAATGGTTCAAAGTGCGCAGGATGCAGGGGGAAAATGGTCATGTTACATACATACATGTACCAACCAGAATTTTGCAATATTTGAATCAAAACATGTTGTGAGGCTGTTTGCTCATGTTGCCAGGCGACTGACAATCAAATCTGATTAAACCGCACCCACACAGTCATAATTTAGTCATGTGGGGCATTAAATTATTTTTGGGGGTCAATTCATGAATTAATTCATTAGCTGACAGTGGGGAGATGACAGTAAAAGAGGAGAGAGAAATGGGGAATGTCATGCAACAGAGGTCTCTGGCTACAAGTGAACCAGGAGCATTGCTATTCATGGTCAGTGACTCAATCTCTAACCCGCCAAGGTGCCACCAGGGCATCCAGAGTCCTTAATATTTAATGTGACAGCTACATGCAACATGTCCAAAACCTTCATTGTATCTTGCATTATTAACGGTTATCATTGCAGTGCCTAAATATTCATCTTTTTAGCAATCGTTATACCTCTGACAAGTCGGTGAAAGATCCACGTGAGTACAACATGAAAGATGCCTTTATAAATCACCTACCTGATTACTCTAACCAGCTCGTGGAAAGCCTGGTCTACGTTCATACGGATTTTGGCTGAAGCCTCCATATATGTGACCTTCAATTGTCTGGCCAGCTGCTGGCCCTCTTCCTGGGTTACCTGAGGCAAAAGGAAGCAGAGAATAATGATGGGCTGAAACTTGAACGTAAAGTGAGGTCTGAGCACATATAAGAGCATTTTCCCAACAGTAAAACTAAAATGTTACTCTGAGAGCCAAAGTGGGCTCTATGATTAATTCAGTGTCCATGTTCTCAGGCCTCATCAGCTAAGGCTTCCTGTTGCAATGTAAATTACCATTTACATAAAGCAGTCACATTCACAAAAGATAACGGCTGCTGGCTCTGCCTCCCATTGGATTTTGATCTCAGCTGATAACACTTTATTTTGGGATATACATGGATTATTCCTTTTTGGGCATTGGCTTAATGACTCAAGGGTCTCTTTTGACCCTATGGTGAAGATCAGTCTAATTAAGTATCATAGATATTACCTGCAGGAGCAAAGACAAACAAATTATTCATGCATGGCACAAAGCTGCCATATTTACTGTAATACTGCTATAGTACTAAGTGAGTGCTACATTTCAATGGTGCACATGACTAAGCATGTAGAATGAATATGAATAGTAGTGTAGTATACAC
This sequence comes from Haemulon aurolineatum, assembly GCA_038406115.1. NCBI lineage: Eukaryota > Metazoa > Chordata > Actinopteri > Lutjaniformes > Haemulidae > Haemulon > Haemulon aurolineatum. Next base: position 14,489,157 of record JBCAUF010000001.1, on the reverse strand, counting down.
TGTGTACCAGACATGTTTACACTTTCACATCCAAATGAAAGTGACCCTTAATAACACTGAAAGAAGAACTTTGTTATTCTCCAGTTTAGCTCCTTCTCTTATCTAAAAATATATTCAAACACGGCAGTATTAAAAATGTATATTTCCCACTTCTTTCACTTTAATTTCCATCCAATTATTCAGAAAATGTCCTCTGACCTGGCTTTCCCCTGAGCCTTCATAATATCAGCCGCAATTGTTTCTCAACCCCGTCTTCCTTTTCATTACATCGTGCACCGTGGGGCAATATTGTTAATGAACACCAAAAAACTATAACCAATTATTGTACACCCAGTTTTAATTGTATTGCATTTTGTAATTTCGCAGAGAAACACTACACTTAAATTCGTATGTACTGTACACCTCTGGGACACAACTGGAATCTGCATTTCACTGTCTTTTTAAAAAAGAATAATACAAAGATAGCATCCAAACTAAATGATATTCCTCCTATAGCGACAGATTACTTAACAAAAATGCAAAGCACTGACCAGCTGTTAAATGGCAGATGTTATTGATAGGGAGCAAATGCATCAAAGCTGAAAAAATCTGTTCAGCGTATACATCATTACCTTCACTTAAAGTGTTATCATGTGTTATATTTGGGCTTCTATTACAGAGCTATCATGTTGTGTTGTTGTAGATTTTGCACAATCTATAATGTTGTCAAATGTAATGTCTCACATAAGTAGAATAAATAATCAGCAATAAACCAATAAACACAAATTCATGTCCCAAACCCACAGATAGTCTTCATCTTTATGTGCATGTAAGGCTCCTTTTCACCATAAGGGGGTGGTGTGGATTCACTGCAGGAAGTGACGAGCCACTGCATACCAACAGCCAGAAAATTCATCATTTCATCACACTCCCTTTTCTCTCCATCCATCCTCCCCTTATGACACCACCATTTCTGCAATCTCTCTTTTATTCTTTCACTCACATCCTGTTGTATCTCGGCAGCTCGCTGCAGCTGCAACGCTCGCTTCCACTTTCAAATATGCAAATGTGACTCCTCCAGACTGGCTGTTATTATCTCTTCAGATGATCAAACAGTGGTGTATGTTTGTCAGTCAGTGGGCTGGAGTCGGTTAGACTTACTTGTCTCTGTAGTTCCAGATCTGCTTTGTTTCCTACGAGGATCATAGGGAATTCATCTCTGTCTTTCACTCGGAGTATTTGTCTTTGGAACTTGTAGATTTCTTCAAAGCTGTAAAACACATCACATAGTGTTGTGTGGTGTTTTCTGCACAAACAGGTTATGTAACGTTTTTTAGCATACATTTATCCGATAAGGCACATATACCCCGCATAGCAAATGACCCCCTACCCACAAGAACAAACCCGTCACCCAGAAGCCGGGGTCATCGACACTGCGGATCAGACTAAAGGGTTGAACATGTCGGCGGAAGGAAGCAAAAGGAAAAAGCCAGCCACGCTATTACAAAAACATAAGTATGTGTTTGTCTGAGGCTCCGCTCTGTGTGCTGACCTGACCGTTGTCCCACTATAATATAAATGCCATGTGCACTTTTTCAACCAAATAGCAAATAAAAATGTCAATCTGGGGGAGAAAAAAGAGGCAGAATGCGACCACAAACCCAGGACGCATTCCAGCCACGGGCCCACAGACAGCTTGGTGAGCACATAGTAAATCTGGAAAGACTTGACTAATATAAATGGAGGAAGGAAAGACTGTTTACAACATAAACATTGGGAGGGGGGCTGTGGGTGGGGGCAGGGGAATGCAGCTCGCTGCACTGGTGGGCAGGGACACAAAGACAAGGGAGGATGGGGTGTGACAGGCTGACTGCAAGAAGAATAGTACATAGTGTAATGTGAAAAATATTTAAAACATGACATAAGTCCTGATACATCACATGAGAGAAAATCGCTCAAAATCAAACCTATTTAACCCCTTATCATCTGCTTTACAAGATTTTCATAAAAACAAAACCCATTTTTGATCCTATTTATTGTCACAAAAGGGAATCAATTCTGTTACCATTTGTCTATGCAGTAGTTTTTATGCAGTAGTGGCAGAGTCCATTATCACTGTGTGGAAAATGGTGCCACCCTTACTACAAGTGCCACAAAGTTAACAAACACACTGTTTAAAAATATCATGTAGTGTACATTCTGTATTGGCTTGTTGCACCAATATGATGTTCACACGGAGTGAAATGCTCAAACGTGAGACTGTTTTGTATGATTGCGCCATCACATCAAGTGGAAATATTCTATATCAGCTTTCAGCTTTAAATAGAAGCTAAGGTGCATGAAAAAGTGCATTCAAGAGAACAGGATGAGGTGGGGGGGAGTGTTGAGAACAAAAGAAAATGACAACAAGAACAACAGCGAGAGGCTCCGGAAGTACAAGCGGCAACGAGTGAGAGTATCGATGCAAGATTTACGGCTTTAGTAGAGTGAGAGGCAGAGGAGGGGGAGAAAGAGAGCGTGTAATTGTGAACAGTAAACAGAGGCGTGCAAACAGAAAGAAAGAGAGGAAGGGAAGTGGAGCTGTGAGTTTTGCACATGACGAGAGCTGTCACTCACCTTCCTCTGTCAGTGACTGAGAAGACGAGCAGGAAGCCCTCCCCTGTCCTCATGTATTGTTCTCTCATGGCTCCAAACTCTTCCTGTCCAGCCGTGTCGAGGACTAGAGAGCACGCACACACACACACACACACACAAATCACAAACGGGGACACAAATCACACGCGCACAATAACTCGCAGCGAAAAACAGACCACTGCGATCAATTCCTCGAGTACAATAAGGCGCAACAGGAACACACAAATAGCCTACGTGTGTGTGCGCGCGTGTGTGCTTTTTTTTCTCCGGTCGTGTTTGTTCAGCAAAGTGCACTTACTGTCAAGCCTGGCCGCCCTTTCGTCAATCACGCACTGCTTGGTGTAGGAGTCTTCAATCGTGGGGTCATAGTCAGTGACAAAGTAGGACTGCAGGGGAGAAAGAAGAAGACAAAAGAGAGGGAAGAAACTGTGAATATGTCTGGAGCCCATACATTATGCCAGGTTGAGACAATTACAAACTATCTGTGTGCAGCATTCACCATGTACTGATATTTGCAGTGAGTGTACGAGTTTCACCGGTTTATACTAGCAGGAAATGAAGCAATACGTGCGGCGTGCAATGGCACTGCCAATGACACTTGACACACAAGGGCGATCACAAAATATTTTTCAAAAGTTTATTAGCTATTCTTAAGTTTTTCTAAAGCATTTCTAGAGCCGTCCCACTACCATTCATGATTATTTCTTGCAGCTGTGAGCAGCTCCTCCACTTCCATTGTGCATGTTCCTTCAATAACTGCAGCAAGTTTTAGCCTGCTGATTGTACTTTACTAAGTCACCATTGTCAACACTCGACTGCAAATACTCATTCTAAGCAGGATTTCAGTATGTGCCATGGATTTGGGCCACAGCTGTAGTGACTAATATCAGCTGGATTCAAAATGAATGGACAGGAGAACAAACAGCCACTCTGTCCTTGTGTTTTTGGTTCAAACAGCCTGACTGACCTCTACCTTACTGCCACACTGCAGACAGGAGGTAAACACACTGTCTGTGTGCAGACACTTGCACACAAAATGTGCGAGGTAAATATTCCCTCGCACAACAACCACTGCTTTAGGTTTTGGACAGCAGGCTGTGTTTTCCTACTAATAACACATTGACAAGGCGTCACCACAGTCGCAACAGTCACACTGCCCACTCCTGAAGGCTTTGATTCTTTCATTCTGGGGCCAATATCTGGTCTCCTAGTAACCTAAACTGGAAGGGTGGGGCCTGTGGGGGGGCCGAGAGCCTGGAGGAGGAGGAGGAGTCATGCATTTTTTACATTTTTCCCATGTTTTGTAGTTCTCGCTCTCCTCTGGGACTAGTTAAGTGGTGACAGCTGAGGGGAGTGCTCGGGGGCTGTCAAACCAACACCCGAAAACACAGAGAGATCACGAGAACATAAAACCCAGACAAGAGTCCCTGTCATTCCAACAACAAGCTAAATTAAACTTTACATTTACAGTCATGTTGTCTGTGTGTGAGAAACTGTGTGTTGTTTCACACAGTGACACAGGCCTTGTACTGCTTATTGGGTGTCTGTTATTTGCCTGGCAGCGACGCAAGAGAGAGCTCGCATTATGTGCCCTGAGTGTCACATCTCATCTGAGTGAGTGAAATACAGACAGCTGAGCCGACACACATCAGGGAAGAAAGAAGCAGGAAAATCGCTGTCTTAATTCAAATTACAGCGCGACTGATACATCTGCATGATCAATATTATTGAGCGGCTTTAGCTTTATGACAGAGACATCAGTATGGATTTATACGCTGGCTGATAAGTTACAAGTAATGGAGGCCATTTAGAAACTGTGTCGCCATTTACGGCCACAAGCAACAAATTCATTATCTTCATTATCGATTCATATGCCGATTGTTTTCTCAATTAGTGGTTTTGTCTACAAAAAAACAAAAAGAGATGCATCAAGTCCTCACATAAGAGAAGGTTGAGTGAAAGTTTGCTATTTGTGCTTGAAAAGTGACTAAAACAATTGAACTTTATCAAAGTAGCTCTGTCGATCAACAGATCTGCCGATTGTTGCAGCTGCATTGCCATTAATTTAATTCAAATGTGACTCTGAAATATCAATATCATTAAAAAGCACCTAATGTTCTGGTTCAAATATGTGAATGTTAATTATTCCAGCAATATGTTTCCCCCACATCCTGATTCTTTCTTCTCACCTGCAGCTCTCTGTTGCCGCAGGTAACCTCTCCCTCTCACTCTCCTGTCGCTCTGCAGCCTGCAAGCCTGCTGGCCTATGTCACATCCACTCACCACTGTTCAATAATTCATCAGTATTACTGTGTATCCTAGAACGTGCCTCACTGCACTGCTGCTCGTGCTCCTTGTCCCTCCCACCGCCCGCGCCATTCTCCCAGCCGTAGCTTCAGCACGTGACCCCCCCCCTCGGCTTCCCGTCAACCTCTTATTCCTATTCTGTCAACCTCGGGCAGCCGCATTGAGCACCGCACTCCTCCGGCCATTCCTCCCCTCCCTCCACACGCATGGGTGGCGTAGCTGCTGAGCTCTGTTCTGGCTGAGCTGATTCTCTCAGAGCCGTTTCCCGTGATAGATGAGGCTGTTTTGCAGTGCCAGCAGCACCAGAGCCAGCACTAACAGGGCCGTAGCTCAGCCTGGCTTTGGCCGGGCCGTGGCAAAGCGATGGGCTCGGCGAGGGAGCGCAACATGACTCAGGAGGGCGACCGATAACTGTGTGACATAAACCAGCCTGAGTCATGTCCAGGAATATGACCTATAAATCCTTACATTACTCCATGACTTCATCAGATGTAATAGGCTCATCAAACTGTATGAGTCAAGCTGCATGAGTCGGGTCGAGCTGACCCAGAGCAACAAGGTAAAACTACGTCCACCACCTGCAACTAGGGCTGGGTATCACACATCAGTATGTTTTCACAGCCCGCAAAAGTATTTTACACGTTCTTTGATCAGACATTTCCTGATTTAATTCTTGTAAAATTCTTGTACGGCTGCTCTTTTTAAGAGCATTAAGTGCTGCAGTTACATGCTCGAAAAAAGGCTTAGATACTGACATCATCTTTAGGACAGTGACCAATGATTATTTTTATTATCAATTAATCTTTTTTTTGTTTGTTTGTTCATAAAAACTAATATTTAAGAATTATGAAATATTTGTTTATATAAGGTAAGAGAGTCAAGTGAGTTTATAGTGATATAAAATGGAGAAATAGAAAATTCTCACATTTGAGAAGCTGAAACCTTGTAAATTACTGAAGAGATTATCAAATCAGTCTTATTCAATATAGAGCTTAAGTACATAAGTGGGGAAAAATGTCCAATGATAACCAACCAAATGGTTTCAAGATAAGCTAACCTCACTGCTCTTAATGTTATCTGCCCACTTTATATCACAGGTATGGACTGAGACATGTACTGTACCGTCATGAGGAGACAGCTGACACTCACATTTAGTCCAACAGCTCAATTCTGTAAATGTGAGTGCAGTTTGAACTGTACACACACTCCAACATGTATAGATGGTCCACAGTGGCCTGCGCGCACTAGATCTTAAAACATTCACAGCTAAATGTCCTCCTCTCAGATAAATTATCTAACTGCAGCGCAAGCCACTGAGGCATTTACGGCAGAAGTGGTCTGCAGCAACTTTGCAAAGCCGAGGTAAATTACTATTCAAACAGAGCCAACTTGCTGTATAACAACTTGTACTTTGCACGGAGTATGGCATGATGCTAAAAAAACCTAAGAACAAACTCAAGATTCACTCAAGCAGTCATTAGGCCAGTGCTGACATGACCATCATTGCAGGCGTGTGTATTTGTGAGCTGTAAAACGAGGATTGACGTCCTTGGATTTTCAGTCTGAGGCAAGTTTAAGGTCATGTTAAGCAGACTATCAAACCAAATAGTCCCAGCTTACAATACATGAGAAACTTAATAGGTTTACACTGTACAAAATACGAAATTTGTAGATCATTACAAAAACATGGCAAAACAAAACACAAGCCGGCAGAACCAAGCTGCTCCACGACAGTTTAGATGTTGGAGGCAAGGTGGGTCAGGCCACACTCGGCCCCGGTCAGCTCAGCAGGAAGGAAACTCCACCTCTGCAGCAGGCAGCTGGCCCGGGCCGAGCCTTCGGGGTGGCGGTGATGTCACAGACGACATGTTCCCCCACCCCGCCCACCTAACCTAAGTCCAAACCTGTCACTCGGTTCCTCTCCAGCATTCCAGCCATACATCCCAGTCCTCCACCCACACACAGCACATGCACGCTCACACCAGGAAAACATTAGAGGCCTGTTTTCACCATGAGCAAAGGGCCGGTGGATGAGTCTCAGCTGCAGCACAGCTTTTTGTTGCCAGGCTGTTCTCTATCTGGATGCTTTGTGAAACACAGGCGGGCTATCTGTAAAACTACCACACAGGGACAAAAGAGTCAAGAAACTAGGAACTCAGTCATTTAGTCTAAAATGCCATGTCTTCAAACTGAACATTTGTCCAAACAACAGTACATATTCAAACTAATTTAACTGACAATGATGTAATAAAGAGCAACTAAGCAAATCATCTCATTTGAGGAGCTGGGGCCAGAAATGATTTATGCTTTTTGCTTGAGAAATGACTTCAATGATTAGACAGTCATCAAATTTGTTCTTGATAAACACCCTGTGAATTCACTTAGTGATGAATAGTTCAAGCAGTTTAGCCATGCCTCATACCAAAAGAAATGACAACCACCAGTGGTGCCATTAGAGATGACTAGAACTGGACAAATCTTTGCCAAATGAACCACAAAGATGACAACAAATCAGTGCAGGGGTGTATTTGTCCTCTAAACCGCCACAGTATTCAACATGAGTATCAAATGTTGCATGTGGTCCAGCTTGAACTGTTTCATCATTACAGTATACATACATTTATTTCGAGCACCTCCTCAGGTTTCTTTTCAGCCGACTGCTCCTCAGTCGAGACATAAAGCAATAAATCCTGTCTCTTGCCTCAAGGAAAGCAAGAATGGGTGATATGTGTAGGCGTGTAATGAACATCATGCTTGCACTATGCACCCACTTCCTCTCCACACAAACAGCTTCACTAAACACTAAATATAGATCCTTTTCCATCTCTGTCAGTTATCCTACTTGTTTGGTTAGAGCCACCTCCTTCACAGTTAACCAGTGTGGCATCGTTAACTGCACAGAGCACAAAACCACAGACTCAGCACCGACGCACAGAGGACTGAGACTTTCACAAAAAACAAAAAACAAAAACCTCTGGCGATTAATTAACAAAAACACTGTGCACCTACACAGATGAGGGGAAACTGTGTGCCTGCCTACTAGACTGTCATAATGAGGGGGAATGCTGAGCTAAAACAAATAGTCATCAACGCGGTTAGGAGTTAATTACCTTCTGCATATGGACCAGTGCCCGATGAGAATTCACAGACCTTGACTTGAAAATCATCAGCCGTAGTCACTCTTTAATTAAAGAAAAATGTAGACTGAATGCCATTAAATTGTGTTATTCTAGGAGAAATTCTGTCTGCATGTGCAGATTTATCATATTCCCCAACCACCTCATTCCCCGCACCAACACACCACAGCCGACCACAATGCTGTTTTTCTTCTTTGCAAAGCTAATGCAACCTACAAGAGATTTTGTCACATGGAACAGCGAGAGTAAAACCTTATGATCTTGTCTTATTTTGACAAAGTACCGGCATCAAACATTACTCAACTCAGGCTCCCAATAACCCCCAGAGCCATCACTCAAACTCACTCACTCCATGCACATTGTGGACTAACAGCAAACATGAAGATGTAAGAACAGCTCTGGGTGGAGTGGATGGAGTGGGTGTGAAGATGAAATGAGCGTGGTTTCGTGCATTTTGCAAAATGAACTCAAGGTGAGAAACAACATTCTCAAGAATCATGCGATTGTTTGCACAGGTTGAATCAGTAAGCTTTGTTCACAGAACTGAAGAGGCAGCCATTGTGTTTATCACCGCAAAAAAACCCCTCTGAATCAGTGAAACTACTTTTTAAAAAGCATGACTGCACTGCAGTAGCAGGAGTCTGGTTGGCTTTTAACGGTGTTTGTCAGACACAAGCCAATTGTATCAAACATGTTTGGAAAAACTGGCAGGTATCCCCGCTGAATAATATGTGTCAGAGTCAGAACGGAAACCTCACAGAATAAATCTTAAAAGATCATAATTTACAATCAGGAAACAGCTCTACAAGTGTCAGAAGAAGTTCTCCTACAGCGAGTGCTCGTCATAAACCTCTCCAAACCGCTCCTCACATTTAGTTCTGCTGATGGGGCAATACAAACTGCCACACAGACTGAGACATCAGCACCAAGAGGCCGGTGGAAGAAGCCAAAAACATGAGGGGCGGGGACGGTTTTCAGCTGACAGGTGAAACATGCCATTTGTAAGACTTGTTCAGTGGGCCAGAGCCAAATGCAGCAATTTCAATTAAGGACACAAACTTCATGCCAGACAGTCTGGAGCCTGCCAAGTCGCACCCTCAGCTCCAGACAGCAGCAGAATGTGACAGCTTGTGATGATCCATTTCTGATAACACATCATGACGTGACCAGACCGGCTCATACATTGTGCATGCTTATAAAAACATAAAAAATGTATAATGGCATCAATATTCATGCCTTCCTTGCTTTTCAAGGGTTTCCTCTCAAGGGTAACTCATTATTCAATTTTGTCTCTCAGTGTAAACCACACTTTCTGAAGTATTTCTCTGAAATTTTCTGCTTTTTGTATACCTTCATACATGAAACCATTACAGAAAAATCTCCTTGAATGCTCAAGCGATAAACACAAAACAGTGTCGCACGGGGCAGTGATCTCAGAAAAGAGAAATTTGGGGGGCATCTGCATATTACTTCCTGTCCCCAAACAGGCGCAGGTTTAACCTTTGCCGAACCTCTGGGGCTGAACTCTGAGCAGCTGTCGGTAATCAAATAGCCACCATAAGGATTTAATGTTAAACAGATGGAAGTGAAGACCAATTCCTTTGCGTTTTTACAGTCTGTCCTCCTCCATCATCGCCTTTCTTCTCATGCTTCACAGGGTTTCGCACAAGTGGCACAGGAATCTGTGTGAGCAGCATTGTTTTGTTGGGTGCTTAAGAGTGCTTGAAGTGAGAAATAGTGGAAAAAATAAGACAGAATGAAAGGTTTGAGCGGGAGGGAGACTGTAGGCTACATGGAGGGAGAGCAGGAGAAAAAAGAGGGGGAGGGAAAGGCATTAACTTCCTGTGGAAACACCCACTTTTCCCATGAGCTCATACGAACCAGAAAGGTCACTTATTCAATACCTAATACACACGGAGAGAAAGGGAGCACAATGTCCATTGCCTTAAAGGGCCACTGGGGAGCATTCAGTTAAAGCTGGGAAAGCTTTAAGACGTTACACATTGCTGCAGAGAATTAGCTGATAATAATAACTGAAAGTTTTGACTGACATCAGTAATTTTCAAAACCCTTAAACCACTACTGTAATATCAAATCCACAGTAATAACACTTTCATTGAATGTTTACAGTTGGAGAATGCAGTCTGGGAGGCTCACGCTGAACGTTGGCTTGATGCCGAATTAAATGAACCCATGCACATCACTCCTACAAGCACTCTTCCTCCTAATGTGCAACAGATCAATAGCCTGTCCCTTTAATCACTGCCTTGTCCTTAAATGCCGGCAGACCAGTGAAACTCTGCCCCACCAAATGGACCCTTGATGTAACGCTTACATCCATCCAGTACCATGACCTCACTGGAAATGCACATCTTACTGCTCTAAAGTTAAAGCAAAATTCAACTTTTATTACAACAGAAATGAAGGCCAAAACTACAAACAGAAGGTTGTTACAAAAAAATCTTTAAATGGATTTCATATAAAGTCTTGCTAATCAGTGAAGGGGAATTCTGTAAACTTTGGGCTTTTGAGTAATCAGGAGGCACACCAATAATCCATACTTCTTTTGCAGGTACTGGGTAACAATTAACCTTAATCTTCACACTGCTGCACTCTTGTTCCCACTTTTTCTTTTAGTCTGCATGGACATGACAAAATTTAAAAATACTTAATAAAAACACAAATGGTCCTTCTCAAGTCCCTAATGAATATAGGCTACATGATTGTATATGTACAACACTGCATTAGAAAGTGCTGCTTATTTCCTTTTTTATCCCCTCTATATGTTGTATGTAAAACTTTAAGACATCATTCAATTTCATCACATGCTAACTCCTGATTTTATATTTCAAGTACATTTGAATATTTTTATCATGTAATATTGTAATTTAATGAGTTTCATCCACAAATTCCCAGTTTTGACACTTGGTTAAAAGTGAAGACAAAGCTTAAAGTTAAAACTATTGCCTAAACCGTCCATTGTAAATGTTCAGACTGCAACTAATGATAATGATCATGATCAGTTAATCTGACAAACTATTTCTCAACAAATCTATTTATGGCTTTGTCTAGAAAATGTCATGAAATGTCAAGAAATATTGATAAATGCTGAATATAATTTCTGAGAGCCAAACGTGGTGTCAAATCCCTTGTTTTATCCGTGCATAAATACAACAAAGAGAGCCTGCAAATCGTCACATTTGAGGAGCAAAACCCCAAGTGCTAACTGTTTTGCTGACTATAATGAGCAATCAATAATCAAAATCATTCCAGATTACCTTCCTGGCAATAGGTAAATGAGTGATCGGTTAAACGTTAAATTAGATTTTGCAGTGCTACTCTCTGGTTTGACCTACTGTGTACTCATAGTACACAGTTTTACAGGTGCAGTTTGTCTATGCAATTAGAGGTTATAATGAACATTTCTGCTGTGTTCATCATCTGGGTTAAACTGGTTGTTTGGTTATGACCTGCCTGTGGTTTATGTGTTATCCTGCAAGTCTCCACTTTAGAGATGCTGTCATACTCCCCGATCTGTGTTGTTAAGCTGCAGAGTGATGTCATTGTAACAAATAGTTCTAATGGCCAAAATATTTATATCTTCACATATTTATATTATCATCCACATTGCAATGAATGAAATGGTACTACACCGGACATAGTGGTGCTTTACAACAAAGTTTTACAATGCAGTATGTGCTGAATCTCGCCACCAGCAACCGAGACTGTGGACTCGGGGACAGCGCTCATGCAGAGAATAAAGCAGAGGATAAATGTCCCACCAAGTAGGCCAACTCCTGGCACAGTCAACCCCCTGCTCTCCTCTAACCTCTCTGGCATTAAGACTTCAATCGGCCTGCTAAATATCAGTGTGTGCTGGACTCTGAACACTTTTGAACCCGCTCAAAGCCGCAGAATCAAAGAGGTGCCATTTAAAGGCCTTTTTCCACCAGATCACTGGGCTCAAAGCCGCCCGTTTGCTCTGTAGTGGTCACACTATAAACTATTTCTTTATCTCCATTTCATAAGTGCATTTTGTTGAATTATAAGTGGAGACCTGTGTAAATACTTTGGAAGTCCACAAACTGATTAAACAGAACGACACAAAGAAGGAGAACTGTGTGAACCGCCCTTATTGTTCTAGCCGATCATGTGACATCACTAATGTTCCCCTTCCCTGCATTAAGCCTACCCTAAGCCCTGCCATTGATGGGTTATCGATGCAGTTTTCTCTACAGCCCTTCCTTGTTTTCCTGAGGGACAGAAAATAAAGACGTATTTTGATAAGAATTACCCTCTAAAACGACATGACCCCCCCGACTCCGTTTTGCTCTGGTGACTCTTCCATCAATGCCTGCTTTTGTGGAAGTGGGAAAACCTTGGCTCATGTGACCCCCCCATATCAAAAGAGGAGAAGATGGAGAGGATAAGTGAAGCACAACGCTGACAGAACAGTGTGTAATGTAGCTGTGAAGCTCCTGTGAGTAGGGAGTGAAAATTATCATATAAACCAGATAAAGAAAAAGACAAAAAGCAACACCTGTAACCTCCGAAGTCGACCCAGAAAGTTCACCATTTTGCTAACTTTTGAAACATAAAGAGTATGATGATACATTGAAACTCTCAAGCCTTGTGGCAACCCATCGTCCCTGACAGTATACGTAGTGCTTGCGTGTGTTTTTGTTTCATCCTCAGGGCTTTATTGAATTCTTCTTCCTCTGCTTGTCTTTGTGCAGAAGTGACACTGCACATACTGACGTCAACAAAGCGTTGACTGTGACGGCCCAGCGAAAGGACACCAGCTACTGCAGTGGCCCTGTAGACAGAGAAACTACTGTGTGACTTTCAAAAACCCATACAAAGTCACTTGACAGAGTGCGGCTCGCGGTCTATAGTCTGTGGTTTTTGGGAACACCATATGACCAACCGAATAATGGGATGCTGATCAGCGCTGGAAACGGGCAACAGTCAGATGATCTACAGAGTTGGTTTAAAAATTACGATGAGAGAAGATGAATCACTTATAACTTCAGAAAAGCCCGTAATTGACATATTACTATCATACTACCCACTTTAAAATGATCAATATTCTCCAAAACAGCTCTAATAAGATTTAACTGTGCAGCACCTGCAGGGATGCATTCATCTTCTTCACCATCTCCCCTCTCTCCTCTGGTACAACTGCTGAGTGTGTGTTTCTGCACCAGTGTACTCGGCTGCTGCAGACTATAATTCTTAGCGTAGGGTGATATGTCAAAGGAAATGGGGCCACTTCACTGGCATCATGTCAGATACACAGCATCATTACTGTTGTGTGCTTTTAGGCCAGCAGTCCTACAACACAGGCAGCGGAAATGTTATTACTTTAGCAGGCAAGTCCTCGTAAATAAGACCTAATGGACACATCTTCTTATCTCTCTCTGACGGTCCCTCCCTGCCTGCCCAGTCGCCCTCATTAAAAGTCCTTTCGGTTGGGTGTAGAAAATGTATATGTTGTTTATATCACAAGTGCAGATGGATAAAAAAATTGAATGATGGGAAAAACTTAATAAATGCACATGCAGAGCACAAAGGGGCATCAACCAAAGAACTTAATTCCAAACAACGTCTAATCGAACTATTTATCTGCTTTATACGCTCCATCAATAACTCATGAATGAACTGATGTACAATTGTGAGCACAAAATGCCACAGAAAATAGATAGGGGATCATAGTGGCATGTTCCCAGCACACTATCTTGTTGGTGGTTAGCTTGCCGGCGACAGTAGTTTATCATCAAAACACCACCAGAATATCTTTTGGGGGAATGACGTGAACTCCCCCTGCAGAGACGAGGTGCAGTGCAGCGAAGCTCCACATGCTTTTACTAGCATCTAGAGAGGCCTGGCTGTGAGACAACGATGTTTTGGTTAGACAAACACACTTTTGGGGCAGCTGTTGACACGGTGTGCACTCTGCGTGTGCCATTTTCAAATTCTGCATCGGGCTTGCCAACGCCAACTGGTGCTGAAGACACGGTCACATTTGCTGCGTGCGTTAGATCAGCGTAACAGTCACACGACAGCTGTGTCACTGACTCAGCCAGACTCAAATATCTCTAAATGTATCTACACATGTACCTGATGCTCACTGAACAGCCTTTCTGATTACAATCTGGTGTCTTATCAGTGGGAGAGAGACCTCGAGGCTCATTTGTTGAGGACGCGAGTCACACTTGGCCATTGTCGTCAGCGCATTTGGACACCGAGTCGTGCTGTACTGTCACCTGTTGAGGGGTTGTCTCATTCCATGCCTCACCTCCCCCTGATGGACAGCAGGTGCCCCACAGGCCTCTGGACAGTGTCTGCATGAGAAGTGCCAAATGTCCACCAGCTGTCTGGCAGCCAGCTCAGGGCACGGCATCGGCAACAAGCACAGATGCATAAAAAGAACCATTCATGGCAGTCTTTTACCTAGGCTGCATGAAAAATGACGGCAGCGGTACCTTAAGTAATTTCATAGATAGACGATGTTCAACAAGGGAACACACCAGTGACAAAACACTATATATATATCAACACAAACATCAGTAGCATGCTGATTAAATATAGGCTCGTCACATGAAAAGGTGTACATACATTTGGAGCTCTGAATGTTAGGAGGTGGTGGGAATGGGTTGCTAAAATAAGCAGCATGTCAGTTTCCCATAGCCAGAGTTGTTGTTACATGACTCTGAGATGCGAGACCTGATACTGTGGCCAGTTATTCTGAAACAGACAGATGTGTGAACACAGAACAAAGGCCAAAAAACAACAGAGAGGAACCCGCTGCCCTCTCTGTCTGTCTGACTATCTGAGGGGCAGTGACCGGATAACAATTGGGTTGGGGAGGGGGGGGCAGGTGAATATACAATTTCTTTGTTTTGTTTTCTACCTACCAAAGAGAAAAGGAAGTTCAAAGTACACATGAACAATTGCTGTAAGCCTCATATTGCTATAATTAAATTGCAGCTTTGAATGAAAAAACTACAATTGGTCGCATGAAATTGAGTCTCAATGCACATTTTCTTGCAAGTCATATTTAGCATATACTGGCTTTGTATCATTATGTGATATTACACATAAAATTGATAAGTAGCATGTAGATATCAGCTTC
>JBCAUF010000001.1:14355809-14367857 GCA_038406115.1 Haemulon aurolineatum | reverse complement strand
TTCTTGATATAGGCACCTTTCTCTTCTCAAAGTCTTCAGCATCTGTCTGACACAATTTGTGTGTGTGTGTGTGTGTGAGAGAGAGAGACAGCCAGTGCAAGTGTGCGCGAAAAAAGTGTCATAGTGAGTGCTGTGACACTGCAGGTGTTTAAACTGTGGTGATGTAATTGGTCACAAGGGGAATAGAAACAAGAGCTTCACAGTCCTTGATTTGATCCCTTGGTTATTGATTTCTCAGTCTGCTTCTAACAGAAATAATTGCCACATGTAATGTATTATTCAATTACAAGACACTGCTCTCAAGTTTGGGTTTGATGGTCCTTTTTGAATCACTGAGACCTATAGATAATTCAACACTGTCAGCCCATTAAGCAGCGCGAATATTAAAAGGTATGCGTTAATCCTGCCTATTTATTAGCAACTGTGACATTCACCAGTGCTCAAAGTTTCCCATTTTCAGCCTTTGTATAGTTGAAGGAAGTGGGCTTAACTTTGGTTCAGATTGAGGCATATCTGCTCTTCTGTTATCTGTTATTGTGACTCTGAACTCTGGTATATTGGACTATTTTACCTGTTCTTTGAAGCCAAATCTAAATAATGGAAAGCACTCTGTTGTACCTGTGGTGATGTGATGGACACATTCTTTGATATCAGCACATTTACAGAATAAAACTGTATGACCCTTGTTAGCAAAGACAACAGTTAAAGCAGAAAGAGACAACTTTTTAACTTCACCTTGCGTTTCTAAGTGGTTTTGTTGTTGGCAGCGACGTCACTTAGGCATCAGGACCGATATCCAGTTTCGTCAGAGCCTCACAACTACGCGCAGGACAAGACACGAGTAACAACATTCTGATATCGATATATTGGCTGATTTTCTTTACATAGGTATGAATGAAGACATACATAAATATACATCATAAATAAACATCACTCTGATTTCTCTAGACTACTGAATGCTGAAACTGCTTGCACTGTGTCATGTCTTAATAGGAGTATGTTACCTTCCGTATTGACTAGTTTCTATTCTGTTAGCAAGATAATACTGAGTGCTTCATTCAGCTATGAAGAAAGATCAATTCTGGTGTTAAAATCTCTATTTCTCCATTGCTGTGCAGCACTGTGTGACACAGTTTTAATGATCAGCCATCCAGCACTTGTTTACAGCTTGGCTTCCCAGTCATGTTCTGTTAATACCCACTCCTGTTAATATTTATCGTCAGTCTTAATTGGTTTGATGTCACTACACTAGTGCTGCTGTCGGCTTGCTTGTTGAACTGGCCTCGGTGTTGTTTCAAAGTCTTTATTATTGTGACAGCCAAGTCCTGTTCATTAAAGTTTCACTTTCCATTTTCATCAGTATGAAACCGATTCTGTAAATGCAAGGGAGCTGTGGAAGAGTCAAACCCTGCAAGCGATCACAGGGGAGGTACATAGTCTGTATAAATTATCAGGAATATGAACTCGATCGAAGATGTTAATTGCACCAATGGTTAGTTATGTGGGGAATTGCCATGCATTTCATGCAGCGATAATAAAAATGAATTTTTGAACAAAGGGATCTTAAAATAATATCTAATCTACAGAGAATACCCACTTCAAACGAATAATTAAAAGCTTTGAAATTTATCTTTGTGGTCAGAAATGTGAAGCACTAGCCCTGTGAATATTGTACTCAATTCAAGTTTGTCAAAGGAAAAAACAAAACTAGAGTTAATTAACGGTTATTACAGGCCTTTTCAACTTAAATTTGACTTTCAAATATTAGCTCTTATATATAAACTATGCTTCTGGCATCTGCAAATTAGCTTTAGTGTATCTCCTCTAATTAGGCCTCATTGAACCCATGCTAACCCACACACAATAATATTAATAATTCAGCAGCATAAGATGTGTTTAAGAGTAGTCATTAGAGTGTATTTTATTTGCATTGTATTAATTTGATAAACCTCACCTTTATACTGAAGTAAAGCTATAATCTTTGGAACAAAGTTAAATGATGAGGTGATGATGAATATTAAAGTGAGACTATTTAATAGCTTTCACAGGGGTTTCAGGAAGTCCTAATTATGAAACAAGACTTATACTTTGTGTATAAAGCCCAGTTCATTTTAGGTCAGACCAATATAACCCAAGCCCTGAATGTTATATGTTTAAATTAGATTGGACTTCAACATACCCTCATTAGTCGATCTTTACAATATACGATGTTACTTTGTGTTTTTTTTTTTATTGAACCGAGCGTCACACCAAAAAAGCTTTAGTTCTCCATAGTTGTCAGTTGTCCAGTAAATAATTTCATATAGAGACACCATCTTGTCTTTGTAGAGCGTGTTTGCGTTTTTTTTTTTCTCAAAAAGGTGCTTTAGTAAAACCTGCCCCTCAGTCCTCACACTTCTCTCTCTCCCCCACCCACTTGCCCTCCTATCTCCATCCTCCTGCCATCTCTCTCTGTCAACAGTGATTTTGCCTCTTGCCACTGATCAAACGCACCTGCCAAACCCTGCTAACATTCCCGAGCATGTTCGCTAATTACCCACAAAGCCTTGCAGATTTATACTCCTAATGGGGGATTTGCCTCAAATCGGGGGCAGGGTTCTTCTGCATTACAATGGTATTTATTTACTCATTTGGGGAAGAATCTCCTGGGATCATGTGCGTTATAAATGTTTTAAGGCAAATAAACTTCTCATTTTTTCATGACTATGGCACGATTCTGAATAAGTGTCTCCCCCTTGTATTCTTCAATTTTCAAAGGGGTAGAGACATTGTCATAATCATCTCTTGATTTACATTGAAGTTAAAGCACAAAGGCGTGGCATTACCATCACTGAAATCAACAACAAAGCTTAGCACTGATTATAATCCTCTTGTTTCAGCGTAATTAGACAAACCAGTCAGGAAATGATGGATTAAGTGCTTAACAAATTGCCAATTACTTTCCTGTTTAAACCACAATGGTACAGTGGAAAACACTGAAGAAAAAACTCCTGAAATTGGAAAAGCATGAAAGAACACATTAGTGATGTAAGATTATCACATGTTAAAAAATTGCTGCTCTTCATATATCGCACACCATGATCTCTAATGGAATAAACGTCATATTAAGAAGTCCAAGGAATGTGAAGGATACTGACTTCCTAAATGGTAAGACTGTATTGACTTGATTGTCATCAATGGAAGACCTCCTACTCAGTGGTGCAAAGTGCACCATTGTTGTACGACAGTAATGGTATGTTCAATGTACCCACGGTGCAAATGTTAGCTACAGTGTAGTTAGACAATTACACAGACTGTAACTGACTATGTATCTGGGTGGCTGCTCAAGCTCACTCAGACTGATCTCAGAACTCTTTTCCTCCAAACTCTTTCCTTTTTCCTCTTCTCCATGTGCTTTCATTCAGCTTAGAGCTTGGATGTTGCCATTGTTCCCCAAATTTCCTTATTGGGTAGTTAAAGTGCAATTTTAGTCTCCTTGGACTGTGCATTGTACATTGTGCAGGCAGGATCACATACGTGTCCTCGCTTCCCTCTGCATCCTGGTAAAAAACACAAAAACAAAAATAGAACTACTCCCTGGCAAACCAATGCACTCATTCTGAAAAAAATTGCAGAGTGCTGGTCATATAAGGGAAGTTAAAGTACCAGGCCAAAAAAATATGGTTAAATTCATACACTGCGATTCTGTTTTCGGATGGTGTTCTCAAATAGAATTTGAATAAATCCCACCTAATTTGAAATTAGCTACAATAAATAAAATGGGTCATTGCATATGAAAGGCCTCTTTCTATTTGTTTTGAAGGAGTTGAGGGCAATTGAGCTGTTCTTTCAAATGTAAGAATTTCAGCACATTTTTATCTTTACCAAAGTAACAAACTCAACCCTGAATGTGGCACAGCCCCGGCTATTGAGGGCTTCATCTGGGCCTGGTCAGTTGGTATGAGCATCAAATATCATTTTTGCCAGGAGAAAGCAATCACTAGGGAGAGTGTTTACTGCCTATTCATTTAAAAGAGAAACAAGTTTTCCTTAAGCCCACTGCTTTCTGCATGGTTAGCTCCCCAATGCTGCTCTAATGGAAGGCAAGCCACTCTGCCAGTTCTCAGCCGCAGTAACAGCAGCATGGTGCGGGGAGAGGGAAGAATATGTTTTGGAAGAAGTGCTTGAATGCTCCTCACAACAAACAAGCCCGACTTTCAGCTGAGCAAATACTTGGTCACCATATCGTCATTAGTGGAGGGGGTAAAGGCGGGGGTAGGAAGGCTACGAGATAAACCCACTTTTAAGTTGCTGTCTCTTTTCACACTTTGTCAGACATATCTAATGCACAGATCCAACTGCAGACCAGCCCTGCTCAGCAGTGTACTAAAATTAATCCGAAATCAAAATCAGAGTGTAATATCTGATGGTTTAATTTGGCATATGTTCAGCACAAGCATGTGAAATACGGACATATGGTACCTGTAGAAATAAGTTGTGACGTCAAACAAGTTTAGTGCAATCATGCTACGTATGATGAGTGTACTCATATGATCAAAATCAAAGGAAAAAAAAGACATAAATTGAGAATTTGTTTTTTTTCTAGCTTACCTTTTAATCTGAAGTCCTCCCATACATATTTGTGAGTTTATCAGTAAATTGGGCAGAGTGTTTGTGCTGATTACAGGTATTTATGTTTTTACAGCCAATGATTTTTTTTTTGGGGGGGGGGGCAGTGGGCGTCACAGGATCTGCAGTTCAGACTGTGGTCACTACACCAAAATCGCCTGTGCTGTTCCTTGGGGCTTGGCCCACATAGGCTTTGTGGTCTAAAATGCTGTCTTAGTGTAGTTGGAAGACCAGCAAAAAGTCACTCTCACTGGTGTAATCTCTGTCGAACAATTGAAATTCATCAAACTTAAAAATTATTTTCAGAATCACTTTTATGTAATTCAGTTCAAATTGTCCTCTTGTGAAGAACAATTTAATTTTTCACCTTGCTTTGTGTGAAAAGGGAATTCTTCAGGATCCAGTAACTAGCTGGATCCCGAACTGTTGTTTAAACACAGCAGTCTTATACTCTGGATTATAACTGTTATGTGTTAAGTTGGAAAATATTTACAATATTGGAGTTGCAATCTGATTCTTTTTCAGTTAAATTAATAATGTGCATCAACACAAAGCAAAAAACATGATTGGTGTGTTTTTCTTTCAAATATCTTCATCCCCTAAAATGGGATTGATGGCTTGCAACAGATAAAACGGTTGCAGCGTTAATTGCTCAAATTGACTCTACAGGAGGCAGTTTCACAAACAAAAACACACATAGACACCTACCTGTAAATCACACACACACACACACACACAGCCAGAAAAACAGATTTTTTTCAAAGGATGTTGTCAGTAGGAGAATAAGCAATGGAGACACCACACGTTTGTAACCTGCCAGGACCGATCCCCCCAGCCTGTCTTCAAAAGCAAATGAAGAGTCTTAATAAAGGCTGCCATAACATGAGATCTTTTTAACTGAGACACCCTCCCTCCTTTACCAGTCTACCCCCTGTGGAGCAAAAAACCTTTCTTCACCAATCTCATTTCCACCAATCAATAAACTTAGTCTTCTGAAGACAGCCATGCAAAGCCACGGCTCTGCTCCCCTTTCTCCTCCTCATCGCAAATTAGAAACAAACATCGCGCTCTTATTTATTCCGGGCTCATTAGATGCTGGTCTAAACAATATTCCAGAATAATTCCTGATTTGGCTGCAAAGTTGTTGAACTTCGCAATTAACATTTTCGTGGCATTTTCTTCCGTCTCTGATCAATACTCATTCAGGTTATTACATCTCAGGTCTCGAAAGGAGGAGCTTGGTTTGCATGTTACAAGGCCAGATTTGAGTCTTTTATCAGTTTATTAATCATTGAAATGAAAGCCGAATTAGTTTTTTATTTAGTTTCTATAAGCAAAACAAGAGTCTGCTAATGTGGTATATGCAGAATATGTTATTTGCGCAAATTTTGAGTGATGTATAAGTGTTTTTTTATGACTAGGGCAAGCATTGGGCTGAGGCTTTGTCAGTGAGGACCAGATGGTGGAGCCAAAAACTCAGTAGAGAACACGGTTGATATCTAATTTGTTCCTCCAGTAGCCCCGCCGTTTGTAGTATCTTTCTCCGTGTGTGCACAAGTGTGCGTAGGTATGTGTGAGTGCATGTGTGTATAAAAGCATGTGTGCACGTGTGTTTACCCGAGACTAAAAACACTCACTTGAGAAACAGAGAACAGGGCTCATTTTCTAACCAACCCCATCGGCTGGTTCTGGGCTATGGATGAATAATGGCTGAATTCAACTGTGCTGAAACAGAAACACATTCCACACACTCTGCAAAGCTAATAGCCAGAGCAAAACAACCACATTTGAACATTTACAATTAAGAAAGCTCAGTGATTGAATATCCGGGTGACTGGTAAGTCACGCCTTGGAGTGAGATAAAATGCTGCTCCTGGATATTGCTGAATGCTTCACAAAACCCTAACTATGTTTTAGATGTGCCTCAACAACACTGGGAAATGAGTCAATTTGACAGAGAGGCAACATTTTGTTTGTGATGAGAGAGCATAGGGAATATAGGCCTTGGCATGTCTAGAAAGAAAATTTCTATGATGGCAATCCTTGGTTTAAAAATTCAGATTCAACCATTATATTACAGAAAGGATTTTCTTGTTACTGACTGGTGGGTACGATCTTGTTCAGATTTAATGGCACCATTGTAAAGATTAAGATTATATTCTTATAATCATGTAAAAACAGGTAGGATTTATTACATGTGTTGGCTTTTGGCAGCATGTGGACATTTTCAGTTGGTGCACACTTTCCTCATCATTTAGCAGCTCATTCTCTTGCATATTTTCAGATTCTGCTCATATTGAGTCTGTAGCAGTTTGATAGACGCAAAAAAAAAAAAAGTGACTGTGCTGAAGGAGCTAAACCTTCAAAACTTATCATGCTTCCACTGGGCTCTTACATTTTTGTGGATTATGCCACATTAATCATAAATTAAGACTTTACACATTTCCCTCTCACTATAAGACACATAGAAAGTCTGAACCTCAGTGTTAATAAAAAAAGTGCACATTGTTAATTTCTTTTTGATCAGGATAATCCCATCCCATAAAATTTGTTATCTCTCTTGTCAGTGTATAAAAAAATCCCCACTCCCCCAACAGGTTCGGGAGGGATATTCAGGTCAAGCACACAGCACACGGAGGATCACAAACAATCAACTTTGTGAAGAATGTCGACAGAAACATCTGTGGATTCATTCACCCATGGCCTCTCAGATTGCCGTGGCCATCACGAGCCCTAATGGCTTTACCTGGTGGCCCTTCATTCACAGGACTGACATCTCATGTAGTTAGATTTGGCAGGTGTTCATTCCGCCGAGCATCGGTAGCTGACTTCTCCATTTTATCAGCCCCTGGTTAGAGAGCTGGCCAGAAAATAATTCTGCAGCAATTACCATATGTTGTGATTGTGGTTTTGGAGCAACACTACAACATCTGTGTTATACTGGCATCTGGGGCACCCTGAAAGAAACTTCCCCAGTCCACATTCCTTCCCCGCATCTACTGAACAGGTGCTCACTGCAACACTGCTCTCCTATAGAGTGGCTTTTGGCTGACCACATGGTTCCTCCCTGTTAAAGCTTTTATATACACACAGCATGTTTGTAAAAGAGTAATTACTGACTTGCAGAGTGTAAGAGGATTTCACAAACAGCACAGTCATCTCTTTGTGGTCTGACGTTTTCATTGAAACGATAACGGCTCACACTTTTACTCTGACTTAACAAAAAACTCTATTTCTCACAATTCTCAAACACTTTTTTTCATGGCCTGACATTTGCGTACACAATGTTAGATTAGTTGAGACTGCTGTAGAGCTGCAATGATCTGTCGATAAATCAATCTATTCATCATCTATTGAAGTAATTCCCAACTATTCTGATAATTGATTAACAGTTTTGAGTCATCTCTTAAGATTTGTTTTTTTGTGATTTCCAGCTCCTCAATTAGAATTTTTCTCTGGTTTCTGTAGTTAATTACAGTAAACTTAATATCTTTGGGTTGTGAACAAAACAAGACGTTTTAGGACATCATCTTGGGCTTTCTGAAACAGCAGTCAATATATTTTCACCATTTTTAAAAACATTTTATGGACTAAACAACAAATCGATCATCATGAAAATGATCAACAGATCAATCATGATGATAAGTATACATTAGAAATGTAGTATAAATGTAATAGTTGCAACCCTAGACCTATGAATATGAGAATGATTCGTACGAGGTTGAAGACACAGGCCCTTCTCACATCTCTTACCCAGATGTGTGGAGATGTCATGAATCCACACTTTCAAGAACACACACACACACACACACACCCACCAGTTAAGGCCACAATAAATGATGGCAAATTGGCAAATGAAAAACAGGCCGTCAGTAAATGAAGCCTGCATATGGGGATTCCCTGGCCTAAACAATCAATTATCTCTTTAAACTTGTAACATCTATCAACATTTGTCACAAACCATACAGCAGAGCAGGTGGTAAGTTAACACACCGTCCACCAGGGACCAGGCAGAGCAGCCAGCGGGCTCCCAGTCAGGGTGGCGTGTGCTCCTGTGTCAAGTAATGTCTCCCACTGCAGGGCTGTGCTGGTCTGTCACACAACCACTCAGACCCTCAATGTACATGTCATTATGGTGCAGCAGAATGACAACTGTCACAGAACCTTGCTATCTACTCCAGACGGGCTCAATGCTGTAGGTGTTAAAAATGCACACTTTGATTTTCTCACCAAATCAAAGGCTTCTCTCTGCTGTTCTCCTTGTCCACACCCTCCTTCAGCTGCAGCCAACAGTGAAAAGAAAGGAAGTTGCACCGGCCGATACACTAAATCAAAAAAAACGCCACAAGCCCGGACCCTGAACATGGACCTATTTCATTTTTCAGTGTTAGTCTCTGATTTATTACATATGACATGAACACATGAGGTGGCGTTTAAGTCAATCATTCCAGCAATGTCACCTCACTAATTCATCAGAGCGGGAGCAATTAATATTTTAATCAACTGGATTCATAAACAACAAGACTCCATAAAGCAGTCAGGCCCTGCTTTGCCTTCCACATATAAACATATGTCAATGACAATCATTGGGAAGCTAAATGAAAATTATGTAGCATTTTAATAGCTAAGTAAGCAAATGTAAAATAGACAAAACTGTAGTTGCTATTGATGTGGAATTTGGAAGTTTTACCGAAATGTTGTGAACTGCCTATCCTATTTCCAAAGGTTCCTGAACAGTTCCCTCTTGTTTTCCAACAGTGTGCCTGGATCATTCACTGCACATTCTGAGACACACAAGATAACTCTACATGTGCACAAAGCGGAGACAAAAAATGAAATAAGCCAGAAAATATGAAGTGAAACACTGCCAAGATGACAATCTGTTTTCAAGAAGTGTATAATTAGGAGACCAACACATTTTAACATCAATAGAACAGCACTTGGCTCTTTAGAGGAAGGAAACGGAAAGAATTAAACACTTAGAGCATGACCACAGCATCGTGTTTGAATAAATGGGAAGAATAAGTCAATTAAAAAGGAGCTATTTCAGTTCATAAAAGATGGGGTAAACACTGGGTTAGCTGCAGAAGAATAATCAGAATCACATTTTGCACAGCTATAAATTTGTCAAGGGACTGCAGAGAAGACAAAGACCTAGAAATTATCTCAAAGACTAGTTCAAGAATAATTAAACTTTCATGGTTTGTGAAATAATTGAATTATCCATAGAAATGCAGCCTTTATAGCAGATCTTTTTTTTTCAACCACAACAGCATTCATTACAAACACATGGAGACATACAGAGACATTCTCATTCTCCTGAAAATATGTTCATGTCTCTCTCTCAATTCAGTTTATGTACATAAATGAAGTGCTCCTGCACATTACAGCTACTTTAGCACAAATATATGAAGAATCCCTGGATGTTGAATCATCTTAAATGGAGTCCTTCAAGAACATCCACAGCGTCTAATTTATAATAATTTTAATAACTGTTTTTACAATATATTTTAAAGATGTTTTGTTGGGGATTTTTTTATTATCGGATTATAAGCAAAAGTTAGCTTTAAGCTCTTCCTGCGGGCAAGCAATACTGCCATTCGCCAAATTCCCTTTGCAGTGACAAAGGGAAGTATAAAAAGTCAACTGAGCATAGACAAGCTGGAAAATGTTCCCATTCATATTCAATATTCAAATTCCTATCTGTGTCTCTGTGTATATGCATGAGTGCTCGGTGATCGCGGCGTACCGATTGCTGCTTGAAGTACTGTAGATTGCTGGCTTTGACATTTTCCCATTGTGCATGGTGGTGCAGCAGGCAATAATTGAATATCAGGTGCATAAGCTGCTCTTTAATTTGACATGTGTGCTTGAGGCAATAAACACATGTGGTGCAGTGGGGGCTGCATAATTGCAGAGGAATAAAATATCATATCAAGAGTGAGAGGATCATTGTATCAGGTACCCGATGACAGCTCGTTTGATCATTACGCCAAGGCTAAAGAGGTTGGCTAATTAGTTGTCATTAAAACTCACCCTCTAATCAGGGCTCGCTCTTGCATAAAAAATGTCCCCATCACATGATAAGCGAACAATGCCTTAAACCTTTCAGGCCAGTCTGAGTGCGTACAGCTATTGGCTATTGGTAGACTGAAACACTGATACATAGATATGACTTCTTTCTTCTGTATTTTTGCAAAGTTAGGATTAGATGAACTAGTGTTGTTGCTGTACATGATGTGGTCGCTGCTAAAATCTTGAATCTCATGTTCGCATTTCTTTTGAGCTAAGTGAGCTGTGAGAGATTTCCCAGACCCTCAAATTGCCAGTAACATGTAGGTGGATTCACTAAGCAGAATAGAGAAGACAGAGAAGAAGTGAATAAGTGAACAGAGATAAAGAAGACTGCTCTCTGCTCACAGCAGCACAGACGCATTATATCAGTGCAAGTGGGAATGACTTCTTCAGACAACACCCTGGTGAGAGACTCCTGATGTTTCAGAAACCATGGGTGCCTCTTGCCATGACTTTCAAAGATGGCAGAAAGTGCTCCAGTGAGAGACCCATGCATTATTAGCTGACAGCCCTGTATAAATAATAAGGCATGTAATGCCAAGTGTGAGTGCTTGTGTCTCC
This sequence comes from Haemulon aurolineatum, assembly GCA_038406115.1. NCBI lineage: Eukaryota > Metazoa > Chordata > Actinopteri > Lutjaniformes > Haemulidae > Haemulon > Haemulon aurolineatum. The sequence goes on along the minus strand of JBCAUF010000001.1, from coordinate 14,356,613 downwards.
ACAAGGACGCTCAACAGGTGCACCTCTCGTTGCTGCGTTTCCATTTTGTTCAACAAAGAGCCTGCTTGTGCGAACGACTTCTGTCTGAAAGCTTTGCCTGATCATTCTTTTATGTGCCACTTCCCAGAATGCACAACATTCACAGGACCTCATGATAATAGGCTCGTCGGGACACAGAGAAAGGAGCGAGACGCTTGTCAGAGTGGATACATCCGTGCCTGACCCAAGGGAGATGGCTCAGTGCACGACACATCAGTTACAGGACACCAAGAGACCCTCTCTCCCCCCTCCTCCTCCCTAGCAAGCTAATGGTTGTCAAGTTAGAGAGGGCCTGTGCTCTTGTCTGGGCCAGGCCTGTTGTCATGTGAAATCCATTAGAGGTCGCAAGCGCACAGGATGGGCGGTCGATTGATAAGGCAGGAGGAGGAGAAGTGAGGCAGAAGCATGGGAAGAAAAGAAGCTTTTTATCTCCCGACTGTACTGTATTCTCCATAAGGACTTGTTAGAGCAAACTCAAGTAGAGTGGAAAATTGATGGAGATGTCTTACATTATTATTGTACTTCTGAGCCATGGGTTCTAAGTTTTTATTCTGAAATGGCAAGAAAGTTGAAAATGGTCTCTTGTGTAATCCAAAACATGTCAAATGGAAGCTTTCTTGCTGTCCGTGAAGATACAAGAAATAAGGTTGTGTTTGAGTTTGGTAAAACGTCTTCGATATTCAACACCCATTGATATTTCTGCTCAAACCCACCAATGAAAGCATTTCAACTTTCACTTCATAGCCAATGGCTACCAACATACTT
>JBCAUF010000001.1:14173123-14183159 GCA_038406115.1 Haemulon aurolineatum | reverse complement strand
ATGTTCCACAGCAGAGGACAACACCTGAGCGTTTGTTTTTTGCCCGTCAATTACCTACACTGTCAGCGCACACGCCTCTGCATCATGAGCAGTCTGCCATGGAGGCCATTCATGTGTCTGTTTGGGTGTGTGTGTCTGTTTGCATGTGTGTTGTGCTGCAATGCCGAGGTGATGAGGGTCTCCGTGGCCAACTGCGGAGCTACTTCAGAGGCCCTCTGGGTCTCTTTACCACAGACCCGTCTGTCACAGACAACCACCTGCCTCCCATGTCTATAGCCCACAAGTGCCTGTGCTCTTCTTCGCTCTGCTCACATCAAAGCAGCTCCGCACTTAGAACGTGCAGCGTTCGGGGTCTGGCTGCAGATGTAGCTTGCACACAACAAGAAAAACAACACCCGTGCACCGACGACAAGACATGTTTCTTTAATAGCGGCGAGAATGAAAGCCAGAGGAAGCAGACGAGGCTACATTCCAGTCCCCATCGGTCATGATGCAATTTTATGTGGCATTCGCATTATTCAAGGCAGAGTTAGAGGTCCTCTGTTTAACCTAATAATAGCTGATGGTTTTGTGTTTGGCAGAGCTGCCTATCGGAAGATCCCAGAGGTTTCGCAGCATTAGGGAACCATGGGACTGGAGCTTCTTTGTACAGTACAAGCCAGGAACAATGAGTGCCTGCTGAGCCTCGATCTTGAATACTCAAGGGAGGACGGTAAGACTGTGGTGAGGTTTGGAATTGTCCTGCTCTGCTATGGTTTTCTCCAAAAGTAAACTTTTTACCTCACCATTTATGCTCCTCGCCCACAACTATTCAAACATTTGGCACTATTCAAACAGTCAGCACCAAATAAAAGTGAAAGGGGTTAAAAGTTTCAACAGAAAAATTTTTGGCAAACTTTGGTAAACTTTACTGTACATTGATTTGAGGGCATTCACTGAGTCTCAAGAGTTCCCAGTTATTTCTCTGCAAGTTTAACTCAACCCCCAGTCGCTTCAGTCTAAATGGAAAGAGATGAAAAATCAGTTTAACTTGAATTTTTGGTATTGGAAATATATTTTATTCTGCATGAATAACTCTCAATAGCACTACCAACTAATTATAATGCATCTTGCAATGTCACCATGATTATTCGTGGGGGTTTTATATAGTTTTTTAATGTATAGGTTGACATATCTCACCATGCGCTGCTGGGCTGACACCAGGCTGTCCCAATCGCTCTCCGGCGGTACACTGCTGAGCGGCTGCATTTCGTCGGGATGGGCTTTCCCATGGAGCAGACTGTGCAGGGGTAGCTGCGGTGTGCCGTGGGCCTCGGCGCTCTCCTCTTTGTCCCAAGACAAGTGCTCCTGACTCATGGCGTCGTCCCCGTCGACCACAGAGGCGAAAGGAGACGTGGCTTGCTTGGAAGACATGACTCTGCTGCGGAGCGAGAAAAATGGAGTCGAGATAAATAAACGGCATCTCAGGAGGGAGAGGGGGGGGGGGGGGTGATCATGGGCAACAAATGAGAAGGAATGTCGCTTCCTTGAGCGTGTCACGGACGACTGGCGGGTTATGTTCAAGTGACGGCGCGTGGCTGTAACTGCGATCATAAGTGGTGCACCTGAGCAGATAATGCTGAGTGGGCTGAATGCTCCACCTGACTGTCGTCTGTAGCTGCTCTGGCCCGTGGAGCTTGCAGCGGGCCGTGGGGTCCCTAATCCTTTGTTTAACGCAGATGGATGGCTTGATCTAGGGCTGGAACTGTGCCTGCTTGGGTCCTGGCCGAAACCCCAAGACAGTTACTCAGGCAGCAGGGCAGCCAGACAGTGGAACTACCATCCAGATAAAAGAATAAGAAAAGCCTCACAAATAAATTAAGTGTTGGTGCACAGAGAAATGAAACAAAGTTGCTTCTTCCTGTGATAAATATTCTTTTCTATTAAGCTACCTGAGCAATATGCCTTATCTTTCATGTTGATTTGATTTGGTTTTGTCCTTTGTGCGTCTTCTAATTTTCTCTGCGCGAGTCAATTTTGCTGCAAATCACAACCAAAAGCCAGCCTCGTCTTCTTTTGTTTCCACTCGTCATATTAGGAAATTATTAACATTTTGGTGTGATGCCGTTCCCTCAGGCCAACAAATCCTACATAAGCAGCTTAAAAATCAAAAGCTAACAGTGGAGGATTTAATTCACAAATCTGTCACATGCTTTCATGAATATTACAGTGAAGAGTGTACTTGACATATCAGGTGCAAAGGAAACTCATGTTAATTCTAATTTCTTTTTTTTCCCCCCCTTTACATCCCAACTCTTTTTTTTTTGGTGCAGAATTTATACAACCAATTCCGCTTTTTCTCACAATTAATGAGGCCGCACTCATGCTGTGTGCTACAATGAATGAAATTAAACACTGTGCCAGCAAATCTAATTATGCATTTGGTATTAAATTAAAAAGGGGATAATATGGCCTTCCTACTGATATGAAGTGGAGAGAAGGAGCTGGAGCATATTTAACTCCTAATCCACTTTCCCCAGGCTGTTGTTCTGCTTATTTTTCCCCCAACTACAGGACATTGACCGTCAAGAGTAGAACGACTACCCCGTCTTATCCAGAGGATGACTGCGTGTGTGTCCGTGTTCGTGTGTGTGTGTGCATGAGAGGAAGAGGAGAGACAAAATTGGGGGTGTGAAGGTATGGGCCTGTGTTTGGATGTGACAAAATGCTCAGGGTACTTCTTGTTGTACATCTGATCACTGATCACCATCTGCCCCGTTCTCCTGCTCTATCCACAGGGGTCAGTGTGACAGCACTTTAGTTCCACCCTCAGCTGGCCTGGGGGAAAAGGAGAGGAGGGGGGTGTTTGAGAGGAAGGTGGGGGCTCTCAAGGTTGAGGCGGGCTGTGCCGCGATGTGGTGTCCTTGCACTTTTTGCTGAGAGTCAGGCACCAAGAGATAGGGGGGACGATATATTCCATTTAAGAAAGGCTTTTGTGAGCAAGGTGTTTTGGGTCTGACAGTTCACGGTCTGACTCGAGGAAGGCACGGAAAGATTATTTGAGTGGCACCTTTCAAAAACTACAGTAAAGTGCCTTTGCTGAAGGGATAAAGCAAATCAATAAGATGGAAACAATAATACAGTTACTCTGCAAAAGTTAGAGTGCAGTTGCAGAAATGTTTTCAGTCTTGATTTGGGAGAGTTTGTAGTTGAGGCGGACCTCAGATCTGCGGGGCATTTATTCTAGATAAGTAGTGTAGAGAAATTAAAGGCCGAGTCAGCATGTTTTCTTTTAACCCTCGGAAAACAGTGAGCAGGCCGGACGCGGAGGACTTGAGAGGTCTGGAGGGAACTAATGCTGAAACAGATCAGACTTCATTCTCTATTCGGTTATTATTCAGAAACATGCACTGGTATGTTCACATCTCTGTAGATAGCCACACTCTTACTCCCATCCACACACACACACACACACACTCAAATAGCCACAGATCAATGTGGGCAGCGAAGGCTGACCTAAACAATGGTAGCCTTAGTTAATCTCATGTGTCTCAGCAGCTGTACAAACAAACGCAGCAAGTCAGGTAGATGTCAGGGCAGGAGTGTGAGACCTGTGCCTGTCTGTCTGTCTGCCTCTCCTTCTGTCTTTTAACCTCTGTGCCTGCCTGGGTGTGTTGTCGGCTGTGTCTTTAGTGGGACTCAGCCCTCAATTTTAATCAGCCATTAAATTGTTTCCTGTAATTATATCAAATAGAAAGTGATCTCAAAATTGGGTGCTGTTAATTGAAAATCAAAAGTCAGAGCAAAGTTCAGAGCGCGCATGTAATGGTAAGCAGAGGGGGCAGCAGTGGGGTTGGGTGCGTGTGTGCATGTGCGTGTGCTTGTGTGTGTGTGTGTGTGTGTGTGTTTTGCGATTGGGCCGGGCACGCACTGCACAGATTCTGACGTATTTTTTATTCATGCGCCCAAAAAGCCCAAGCCTGGAGAGCAACAAGCACCTCGTCCTCAATGGAGTGTGAGAGTGAAACAAAGCACTGCTTTTGTATTACACAGTAAATCAAGTGGTATTATTTTACCACTAAAATATTCAGTCTCTCAGGCACTTTTACTTTGGTCTCCAGCCATCAGTCAAACTGCTGAGGCGTGAGCGAGAGAAGGGGATCGGGAGAGGGAGAAAAGGAGCGATGGAGGCTCCATCCTCCTGTAACATGTGTCTACAGCAATCTTGTTAAAGAATGCAACAGATCTGCGGCAGGCTCCATAACAGTATTTGTCAGCAGGAGTTAATAATTTATTAGCAGTGCTGGGAGGGCTGCGCTCAGGCAGCTTAAGAGTGCGGAGAACCCCCCCCCCACACACACCCCCTTTCTGCCCCACCCCCACCTTCGACAAGCCCCATACAATACTACCTCATATTATTGAAAGGGAAAAAGGGGGAGTGCGGCAGTAATTCTCTGAAAATATCTAAGGGCAACCATACGGTGGTTCATTCCTCATATTTGGAGCGGGGATCACGCAGCGCTGAGATCTGAAGGGGTTTGCGGGCGATAGATCAGTAAAGACACAACAAAGATATTTGATTTCGGCTGATCGTGCGTACGACCGATGCATGTAGAATCTGATCCTTTTTTTCTGAGAGAAATTACGCTGTTTGCAGCCGTGACGGTGTCCGTGCTCGCAAAATAAAATAAGCAAAAAAAAAAACCAACCAAACAAAAAAAAAAACCCCAGCCCTGCTTGCACAGCCACAGTGCATTCTGGTGCTGTTGAAATAACTTTACTCACATTAATAATTGAACCCGTTTCTCTGGAAAAAATGAGCACAAACTGCGCTTTAACATACTAAACAGTGAAAATATGGCAAACTCAGGAGGTAGCTCATAAATCCTTGACAAGCTGCCCCCCCCTCACGCTTGATTACACAACAACAATGGACAACTAACACGGCAAAAGTAATCAATAAGTGCATGCCTCGCAGCCTTCTTTCCCCAAGACAAAGCCCCCAGTGACTTTGAAGACTCGAGGCAGAGACCAGGGAGGGACAGTCAGAAAAGAGAAGTGGACTATATATAGCTGACAATATTGCGCACATTTGAAGGATTAGGACTTAAGTTCTCCGGCCGAGGGCTCATATGGCCTGGAATGCTTTGAGTCATGAATTGTTCCCTGCGATAATGTTTCATCATCGTGCAAAACAACCTCTGCTTAATTGGTGAGCATTAGAGGAGTGTTGTGCACTGCTCATCTCGGGGGGTCTTGTGACTGCGGGGCCATGTGTCCCCGGCTATCCCGTTTCCTCTTTCATCGTAAAAGGGTCTGACTGACTTTCACCCGCTGTATCTGCTCTGTCACACTGTTTACCTTTTATAGACAATGGTGATAAGTAACTCCACACCATCTCCCTGTACCAACCGCCCCAACCCGCCCACTTATCCCTCTCCCTACCGATGTCTTGCACTTTCAAGTTTTCCCAACAGGGGAGGGTTTTACACCTTCCCCCTCCACATGATCAGCACACACAAAAAAAGGGAGAGAAAATCAAATAAATTATTAAAAACAAAAAGAAAGGTTTAAAAAGAAATTATGAGATAGAAGAGCAGGAAACAGCAGATGAGGGGCTTTAACTCTCCATGTGGAACGGTGTGCACTCATGCACGACACGCATGCACATACAAGAACACAGATAAACAAATATAAAAAATTAATTCATGTAAAGAGCAAGAAACACAATCATGAGTCATACAAAATGTGTTAATTCATATGAGTAAAGGTATGTCCAAGTGTTAAAATCTGCCATCTGTCTTCAAGCATAAAAAAAGAATAGTAAGCAGACGAGGTGTCTGCATGAGATCTTTTAATAGAGCAAATTAACAAAGGTGTTATGACTGTTCTTTCACTTTGTCACTGCATTGAATTGAAAGAGCTCTTAAATACATGCACCAAACTTGGTGTGCACATAGTTAAAAAAAAAAAAAAAAGATCATCATAAGGACCAGAATGAGGTATTATTTGAATTAAATCATTATCCAAATAATAGGAATGCTCTAAAAAATACATTGTTTAATCCATAGTAATATTTTAAAATGAAGCAGATGAAGAAAATAGTTTAAATCGTGTGTGTGTGTGTGTGTGTGTGTGTGTGTGAGCGGGAGAAAGTGAGAGAGACGAGAGAGAAAATCATCTGGTTTTTTTTTCCCCCTTCAGGGGTTCCTCCTGTTCTAACAGGTGTCGTGGTAGGGTTCCTCTGGGTTCTTCACCTGCCATAATGAGATATTACTACCTGACAGCTCCCAGCTGGAGGAGCATTGACACGGAATCCACCGTTTAGCACAATTAAATTATCACCCTCCATTGTGATTGTGCCATGCTGTGCAGCAGCCAGGTTTCTGGATACATAATCAACTCGTAACACAGGCTGTATACTGCGCACGGTTAGTCTCTTTTTCCACACACTCACACATGCACGCACACATACTTAGATACACAGTGTGCACGCATATAGATTCAGTGTATTCTTTCTATTTAGATTTAAAAAGAGGTAAATGAAAAAAAAGATTGCTATATCAGTTTTTTCCCATTTTTCCTTTTAAGTCTGTGATACACAAATTTAAAGATTTAAATCTCTCAAACCTCTGCCGACAAAGTAATTACAGATAATGATATTAAAATATAGTAAATGGTTGGGAAAATACAGATTTTCCAAGACGGTAACCTACTGTACAGTGACTGGAGAGTTGTCTAAATGAATTTGTTTAAATTGTTCCTCCATTATTGTTGACCTTCCCTTGCAAAAAGTCAACTCAATTACGGCGCCACTTCATCCTCACTTCACACTCTCTCCTGATGCCTTCTCTATTAGAAACTGCCACAGTTACCGCAGCTAAAATCCACACTCAAATGATAGCCACCCCGGGCAAATTAAGCAAGCCACCTGAAGTGCACACTTTACATATTGAGCAGAGCATTGATAATTACTTTGCAGGGTAAATTATTTGCAATAATATGCTGCCAGAGGAACGGCCTTGTATCTCACTTTAAACACTTGTGCAGCTGCCATGACAGCATGGTTGGTGTCCTTGCCCCCCACGCAAGGCAAAGGCAGATGCAGGTGTGAGAGTGCTTAAGTGTCCCTGTCTGTCTACTCGGGAAGGGTCGATGAGCACTCACACGCTGAATCCCTCGTTGCCTCCCTCCTCCTCCCTCTCCTTCGGTCCCCCCGTGCCATTGGCCCTTTTCCTGATCCCAGGACACAAGCTCGGAGCTGGATGGCATAACAGCCTCTCAGTTCCCCAGGATACACACACACACACACACACACACACACAAGTTCACCCATGCGTATGCTTTCACAAATGAAGGATGGTCGTCCAAAAAAATTCACCACTGTCCTTTTTTTTTTTTTGTGTCTGGACTCGCATCATTCTTCGAGAGAAATTATCCCCTATAAAAGAGCGACATGCTGGATGTTGTGAGTCAAACACCTAGAGAAACACACACACACACACACACGAAGACGCGAACAGTAGCAGGACGACAACTTCAGCGGTCTCCTTCACAAGCCAAACTGTTTCCCTGCCTGGGAGGAAGAAAAAAAAACACAGAGACAAGAAAAGCTGCTTGTTGTTTTACCCCTCTTTCTCTCCTTCTTTCTTTTGCTTTCCCCGGGCCTGCTGGGGGATGCAGTTCCCAAAGAGCCTTCTGTTGCTGCTCCTGCACTTAAGCAAACCTCACAGCGAGTCAAGCCATCAACCAACACAACCCTATTTGCTGAGCAACAGTGGAGCTTTGTGGCTTGCCTCATAGTTGACAGTAAGTTATGAGCCCTTTGTGAGTAGGAGAAGGAAAACAGAGATCGGAATTTGGCAGGAACATAATAATACAGAATTCTCCTGTTCATGGAACCTGAAATTTTCATGGAAACAATCGGGCATTGTTGAAGGAAAGAAAAGCAACGGTGACAGATGAAATATAGAGTGGGGCCCCCTTTTTGTTAAACAGTAAACAAAGCGCCATTCAGGCCAGGTCCATTCTGTCATTTATAAAGATAACTTCTTCTGTGCAACTGGAGAGTTTTCAGCAAAGGGCTGCACTTCAACAAATCGAGTGTAACATCTCTCACAGTTGCCAGAGGACTGAGTTGAGGAGCTGGCTGGGGGGTGCCAAACAGAAGTGAAGGGACGCATCCCGAGTTACCAAAGAGATGCACAATAAGTCTATAGGGAGCATAGAAATCTCAAAAAGGGAGTGGAAATTAAAAAGGAGAAAAGAAATACATCTAAAAAGGAGCACAAGCTTCTTTTGGCCAAAAACTCAAGGACAATGACTAATTATTAAGGAAAAATTTTGGAAAAGCATGAACATTGCCGACCATGAATGGTTTATGAAAGTTATTGTGTTGTATGGCAGAGGAACTGTGGGCCTCAGTCTTTGGTCTTGCCATCATGAGGTCATCATTGGCAGCTTTAGTGCCCAGCAGAACTGGGGTTGGTACAACCGCCGTTGGTTTGGACATCTGGAATGTCGACACACAGTGGCCCACTTTCTCCATCACTATCCTTGTTCCTTTCTCGCTTTCTTTTTTTTTTTTTTTTTTTCCTAACGTAGAACAAGTCCTGGTCACCAAATTGGCAAATCTGTAATGCCCACAGAAAAGAAAAGCAATTTTGTTCTCTTCCGTTCTCGTCTCATAAATGGATTTCTGTAGCTAAGGGGAAACATTTGTGAATTACCTTCAACCCTGTTGTAATTAAGCTGCTCCATTGTTAGTCGAGGGGCTGGGGGGGACAACAGCTCATTAGCTACAGTTAGACCCAAGTTTTTTTTTTCCCCCTTTTCTGCAATTCTTTTTCTCTTTCTGAATAAATTAATGGCATTCATTGAGAATGCTCACACAAAGGAGGGCACACAAATGTCTCTCCCCTTGTGACAACTGGACTTCTTTTCCCTCTTTGTCTTTGGGCCCTTGTGTGTTTCTTTTTTTTATTTTTTTTTTTAAGGGCTGTGAGAAGAAGGGCCGGGAGAAAATTCGGGGAGGGGAGAGAGTAGCCACGTTTCATGTGACACGTCAATTGGAAAATCAAAACAGGGGTAGTTCATTTGCTCCACCCAGATGAGGCCATGTAGCAGAGCCATGATGAATAGGGGTCAGGCAAGCCACACCTCAAAGATTTATGATTAAGGCTTATTATGTTGGGAAACTGACATTGATTGCTGATTTAAACCACTGAAACCAATTAATTTGCCAGTGCTGAATAGAAAGCATGGTCAACAGTGTGTGTCATTCTGACAGGTCGGATGGGAAGAAGCCGAGCAAAAGGGAAGGACTAAATGAATAGTGCCAGCTCTGTTTGGAGGTGGTTAAAAGTTACCGGCAGTGATTGACAGCTGATACAAAAAAAGAGAGAGAGGCTGGAGAAAAATGAGATCTGAAGAGCAAAACCAGGAACCCCAGCCACTGATCTGAGTAATTGCCCAAAAATTTGGTTCACAGAAGACATGTACAAGCTGCTGTTTTAGCAATGCTAAGATGGTTTCATTCACGGGGCCCGGCGCAGAGAAAACCTGAGTAAATGAATGTGAAACATAGCTATAATAAAATCAGAAGGCTGACAGACATGGTTGAACAGAAAAATGTGCTGTATTTCCCACTCCAGGGAAGCGGGCACTGTAGTGGATTAGACGCCGACTAAAACTCAAAATGCCTCAGCAGCCTGCCGCTAACCAAGCGTCTGACCGCTCGCACTGCGCCTCGACGGAAAAAAAAGAAACGAGCGATATACCTACCACAATCTATCACCCGAGTGATTTTTGTGCAGTGTTCACAACAAAATGCCACATTACGCTCGGCTGCGTGTTATTTTTTTCTGTGGTTGTCGGGGGAAAGCTTGCGTTCACCAGTACCTTTGCCTCTGTGTTAGTTTCCCCTCCGTTCCCTCACTGGCCCGCTCAGAGGACACATGCATCATGACAGTGCTTCAAAATGAAATCATTAACTAAATTGCTTTCTTAAAAAGCCACAAGTGTGCGGCAGGATTTGTGTGTGTGTGTGTGTGTGTGT
>JBCAUF010000001.1:14153821-14170551 GCA_038406115.1 Haemulon aurolineatum | reverse complement strand
TTTGTGTTTTGATATTTGCATTCTTCCCTGGTTTGAAGCACAGCCTTGTTTGTGCTTTTAGATTCAGATCAGATGGCCAGCACCTGCACCTCGAGATCGCTGTAGCACTATCTTCAAAATCTTAGAATATAAAAATCAACCTCTGTTCATCAATTAAATAGGTCACAATCAAACATTTACTTATTTTATTGAATGCTACTTAATAACTTAATATGTATTGTTTGTGTTGTATATAACTACTTTGGGAAATTAAAAAGTAATCAAATTTTTACTGCTTTTGTTTGCATGTCTGTGTGTCGGGGATCATGTTGTGCAGACTTTGTGCAGTCTGTAAACCCTCCTCTCTGGTGTCAGCAGGGCAGCCATCCAGCATCAGACTGGCATATCAGCTATAAATGGCAGCTACATCACTACAGCTCCAGCTAAAAATACAGGACCCGGTTTCTTCCGTTTCCCTGTATTCTCAATTGTGTGTGAAACTTAATGCTGAGAGACCCTGTTAGACGAACTTTATGTGGAAAAAAAAAATGAGTATTGCTTTTGGACCTGTTGAAGAGTAAGAAACAAATCCCCAGTATTTTGACAGCAAAATGCAACAAAAAAATTATAGCAGGAGAGACCTTTTTCTCTTTGCTTGCGAGCCAGGTTTTAGGAAAGCTCTCTAAAAGCTATCAAAAGTTTCAAAATTTCCCACAACCCCCTCCTGTGGGTGTGCCTGTAAAGTGCTTCACTCCCGTCTCTTGAAAAGCTCCAAGGGATTGCATCATGGGACGGGGTGTAAGACGATGGTAGCAACATACTGTAACATGGGGGAAATACCTCATGTTGGTTGATTCATAAACACCTTGTGCACTGACTGGCTGGCCTCTCAGACTGGTCTGCGCCGGGCTGGTTGTGATGGTAGAGCTGCACTGTGCCCAGTGCCAAGTCCCTACACTGGCCTGAGTGCTGCTCTGGTGCACACATACACACACACACACACACACACACAAACACAGAGTCACACAGATTATAGCGTGGCTCTGTTTTTAATTGAGTCTCAGCCTTTGTGGTGTCTGTTATCTCTGACTAATAGCATACATTGGCCCTCTCTCATTATCAGAGTGGGTCTTTATCAGAGACCCTTGTTTGATACAGTAGGAGTCGATGCATTATGAACCGCACACCAAGAGTCAACAGTGATCTGCATATTCAATAACTTCCGTAATTATATGCGCAATTCATCAGATGGGATGTGATTGCAGGGGAAGTGGAATAGAGTGGAATAGAGAGGAGCAGAGAGGTCTGATTCCTGGAGGACTAAAGTCTAATCACAAAACTAACATGATAATTGAAATCTAAATTGAAAGGCTTAGCTCTCAGGGAGAGTATGTCAGACATGGAGTGTAGAGGCGCTAGTGAGAGGGAGAGAGAGTGGCAGATAAAATAAGACATAAACTGTGCATGTAGCACACAAGCCCCTAACAATGCATACATAGAAAAAAGACAAACAAAATAAAACCAAACAGGGGTGCTACGCAGCAATATTATAACAAGCTTCAAAAACTGTCTCTGTAATCTAGCTGGGAAGAAAAACTAGCTGGAAGTGGAAGAGCTTTGAACAGCCTGCTGTGAAGCTGTGTGGAACATGTTCAAATTAAAAAAATACATACTCCTAACCACATAGTCTACAGTTATTGATCGCTGGTCATTTCAGTTGTGTTGTCATTATTGTTAAATCTTACATGAAATCATATTTGATTCACAGTCCGATTTGATTAATAACTCTTACCTTGAACAAAATTATTTTAAAAGCATTTTTCCAGTCTAACCCTTCTCTAACAAGTAAGGACAAATATTTTTTAAAAAAATGTCCTCAACATGCTCTCAGGTCCTGGAGAGAGTGCGTCAGAGGGCAGTTCAATAACGGCTCAGTATTCCACAGCGTCACCATCATCTCTCTTTTCTTTAGTAGACCCTGCAACGTGGCCTTTAAATTCCTATTTTCAAGAGGTGACTAAGTAATTGCTTAACAACAATTGTGTGAAAAGGGACGTGCACTGCATTGAATAGAACGGTCAGACACAAGAGTGTCTAATTACTTCAGCTGTTCATTTATCCTTTCACCCTCCCACGTCACAGCAAAATACAGACATGCAAATGCTTTGGTTTTAGAGGTCTTTTATCCTTTTTCACTGGAATATTGTGTCTTATTTTGCCAAAGGTATTCGGTGGAGTTATACACAATCATATAACTCTTTTATTTTCAGATGTGTCTCATCCGAGACAGTATCATTTTCTCTGAAACAAAGCTGTCCTCCATTTCACCTCTGAGGCTGCGCTGCCTTCACATCCTCTCCTCGTGTTGTACTCATCGTGAACACAACCCGGAGGAAGAACTGCAGAAAAGTCCTCTGTCTCGTTCTCCTCTACCCACCCTCCCCCCTTTTCTCTGCCGTCCCTCCCCGGCCACAGGATTCATATTCATCCCTCAATAACATTTAATTAGTAATGCCAAATTCATTAACCTGTACTGCTGTTACGCTGGCCTCAGCCATAAATTAGCTTAATGTGAGCAGACGTATTGCAGCTGTAATAAGGGACATAAAACTCAAAGAGAAACACATACTGTTCCTCCATAGTCATGGATCATTATAACTCAGCAGTGTTTTAGAGCATTTCTTTTCAGAGCAGCAGCTCTTTAGCAGCTCTTAACTTTAAGCCCATCAAATATATATATATATTTTGTCATACTTAAGAAATGTGTTTAAATACAGACTGAAATATAAAGAATGACAACCAGTGTTTTCATCACCACTTCTCACCTCAGCATTTTCACTGCGTCAACTCAAACTCGTATAATGTCATTGAGTGTTTAATGGCAATGAAAAGAATCTGAAAAATGCTCTTTTGTGGCGGCAAGTGCGAGTCAAGAGTGTATTGGTTGAACATGGAGGTGTTTTTTTTTTTTTTTTAAGATTTATCTTGTTTCCAGCTGAGCTGAGGTGCCAGAAACAGACGCAAAACTGGCTGTATCGGTAAAAGAGATGCGAGAGACAATCTCAACAGCTTCTGACAGCTCCGTCTAATTGGTCCAACTCTTTGGCATCTTGTTTGTGTTTATTTAATCAGCTGAGAGAATGTGTACATCTTGGCTGTGGGGCATGTTAGCCCCTTTATTGCAAGCAGATATGCTATGAGCAGCCGTTTCTGTAAATCTTGTTTTCTCTTAAAATCTTTCAAATGGACAAACTTGAATTTCTGTTTCTTGGGCAGACAAACTGATCCGGAGAAACAGGCGGCTATTGTGAAAACCCCCGGACGACCTTCACTGTCCTAGGATTACACGTTGACCTTCCTGCTCCTCTATCCCCCAGTGATCTCGCCTAACAACTCGCACCAAAGAGCCTATTAGGCCTGGATCCCACTCTGTTGTTAAAAAGGGTCTTGTCCTTTCAGAACACTCACTTCCTCGCTTTCTGTTTTTTCAAGCATAGGTGGTGGAGGAACACAAGTTCATTGTTCCCTCGCAGATGGAAGTTGGAGTTACCAGGGTAACAGCTCTAATCCTCCCTTTTTTTTAAAACCACTTTTTTCATATTAACAGCCCATCGAGTGCTACCTTTTAAGTCACAGGCAGGAGCGCTCGCTCACTTTTAATTAGCTATGATTCTGTTTGCCAGGAGACAGCATGATGAGCTAATCGAAATTTACGAAATAATGACGTACTGCAAGCAGCTACTTCTTTCTCCTGAGGCCTGCTCCAAGAATAACAATAATGAGGCCATTATCGAGGATTGCACTTTAAAACGCTGCCCTGCCACCAAAACAGAGGACATAATTGTTCTGGTGTTTTCCATACAATCAACAACCCATTGTTGATGACTTGAGAACTAAGGGAGCAAAGAATGGGTGCCATAATGATTGGTCTGTGCTGCCATGAAGATCCTGTACAAAGTGTCCACTGAGGAAGGACAACGATAGACTACTGATTTGCTTGTAAGGGCTCTGGATGAAGACAACTGTCTGGCTTTGTAAAAAAAAAAAAAAAAAAAAAAAAATGTCCTTTCTGCTTTTTGTCTGTCTTGCCGCTCAAATAGCCCCCAAGCCGCATTAGAGAAGAACCATTCATATGGTGAAAGGCTGGGAGTCACACAGGCTCATGTGAAGGGGCCGCGTAGTTGCTAGAAAGAATGGCCATTTATATAACCTCTGTCCAATCAGAAAAAATCTAACTGATCTCCAGCAGATGATTATAAAAGGTGTGTTTATTATCGTTCAGGAGGTGTGCGCAAAAGAATAATGTATTAACATTTGACCTATACCACTACACAGTATACATATTTAAAAAGTCAATTTAGCTCACTAGACATATATGTCAGCTGAGCTTTATCTAACATGTCGAGATGACTCAATTAGATAATTGCATATCTATGCTCCAAAACTAACTGCATTACAAATGCAGCCCGGCCATCAGGGGATGAATCTATCCCAGAGAGAAGATTATGATTAATGGAAGCTGAAAATAAAATATTTTGTCAAAAGTTCCACATCCAAACTTGCTGAGCGAGAGCTCAGCGGGTTTGAGCAAACACGGCGCTGCACCTATTAGCTGTGCTCCATTGTAAAGGAGCGAGAGAGACAGAGCTCGAGGGCAGGAAAATGCTAAGTGGGCCCCTTAGCCTAGTCAACCTTCAGTGGGTTTCATTTATCTTCATCTTGTTAGACTAAATTAATTAACAATCTCAATGTTACACACTTTCTCCTTTCATTACATCAAATAATGGCAGAAATGTAGGGGGAGGTCCTGCCCACTGGGAGCAGAAACAGACTGAAGACATCTCTCTCTCTCTCCCTCTCTGCTTATCTCTCTCTCTCTCTCTGTTCACATCTCTGTGTTCTGCCTCTCTTCCTTCCCCTTTCTCTCTCTCTCTCTCTCTCTTTCTTACACACACACACACACACACACACACACACACACACACTCACTCCTATTTTCTCAGTCTCTTTGACTACACAAACAAAAACCTGTTAAACGCCTTCCATAAACATATGAAAAATTTATCTGAAATGAAAACACAAAGAGAGAAGCTGTGTGGCTTATAATAGCGCGAGCATGAACAGTTGTCTGTCAAAGACACTGTGCACATTGTACACTGTAGATCAGAGAACTTTTGTTAGTTTTCCAAATATTGGGAAGTTTAAACAGACTGGCATTATTTTTTTACGAGACAGTACAAAGGCTTGTACGTTAAATATAAAGAGTTTGATGTATTTTTCACGATGGCCGCGCATCAGGTGCCGTGAGGAAGCACTTTTTCAACTATTAAAACTCACTGTGTGTACAGTATGACTCAAACCCAAACTCGTGACTCATTACAATAATGAAAGGCCCATCCGGTGTGTGACTGAGATATGACATACAGTATAAGAAGTTAACAACATCTGCACATTGGCGCAGAAATTTGTGTGCATGTTCAGAAAAGCCCCCTTTGACCCAATTCAATTGCTCGGGAAAAGATACTGGGACTCCTCGCTGGAGGAATGTCTAAACTGCCACATCCATCCACCCCTGTTTCTATCCTTTTCTCCCCTTTCACCCCTACCCCCACCCCGCAGCCCACTCCAGGACACAAGTCTTATCCAAGCAAAAAGGGCCAACCCTGAAGCAAAGCCTGCCTTTAATCTCGGCCTGATTGTTGAGGCCTCCAATCTCTAGCCAGTGAGCGTGATATCCTTCTACTGGCTCTTCTCCCTTAATTAAAACAGACACTGACAGAAGGATGTGGATTAGCAGCGCAATAATGTGTTTACTTAGAATAATCACTGTGTTTTTTTCACAGCTATGAGAACAAAAGGAGATTGTTGAAAGGCAGCCAAGGTCAAAGGTCACGTTTCTTTTTTTCTTTTTTCTTTTTTTGCATTGCTTTTCTAGACGTAGCATTGGCTGTCCTGCTGAATTTGAGATATGCTTCCGTCAGACTTCTCTACACCGCCGCACTGCAACACACATACGTACAGTACATCTTTTGCACAGTTAGTTATCCACCAGGCTGGTTTCGACAGGTGCTGAGAGTTAAATGCTGCCATCACTTTGTACCATTACTGCATGAAAAGAAAAGCGGAAATGAGCATAGGCAGAGCGCTGTCAAAAATGTAACATGCTGTATGCCTGAATAACTTCTGTCATTGCAGATACAACACCAAACAGACTAGTGCCATGCCATGAGAGATAAAATAGATACTGCACATTTTCACATCACATATTTTATTTTTCTACTGCAGCAAACGGCAAGTATATCAAGCACTTATGAATATGCGGTAAATATATGTAAGTGATCGCTCGCTCAATTTGTTGAATAAGATCACATAAAACGAAAGTTACAGTTAACAGTCGTGGTTATATAAACGCGGGACTCAATCTTAATTTTAGCAGGGTTTTAAATGATTAAATCCTAAATTTAAATAAAATAAATTCAAATGCATTTGAGATTTTCCCCGTTGAATTCCTGAAGGACATTTTGACTAGCAAGAGTAATGGCATCAAATTGTCCTTTCTTTTTAAAATGCCCCCAACAGTTCTGAGAGCGAAAAAAAAAATGCTGTTAATTTAATCAAATAAGTGACCTTTTGAAAAAGAAATCAAAGAGGATTCATTAGCTTTAGTAAAGTTTGGCTGACAGCAGCTTTGAAAGGCAGATGCTGCTGCTGTGGCTTCTAATGAGCCAACCCTAATTAGGGAGCAACACTGGAGCCTAGAGAAGGTGGTTGACTAGGAAAGGAGCCAATGGTAAATACACTCTCTTATTTACTTCCTCTGTGTGTAATGACAGCACAAATTTTTAATTAGAATCACAGGAAGGGTAAAGACAAAAAATGTAAATCTTTATGGTAGGTTGAATACAAACACGGAACACAACAGGAAACAACAGTGCATCACAGAAACAGATATGCCAGCGACCGCCTCGCCCCAACATCCCTGATTAGGGTGGTTAGTGAGGGAGGGCGGACGGGGAGAGGGGTCAGACAAAAGCATGCAGTGTAAAAGACACGGAGAGCCTGATCTGCGGGTCCTTTAAGTCGTGAAAGGGAGAGGGAAAAAAGGAGGGAGGGGGGTGAAAAAAAAAAAACAAGGAGGGGACAGCTCATCTACATGTGTCCCTTAGGTTGTTGATGTGTGCTTTCAGTCTGACTGGAGGCATCGGGGTGAGCATGCCAGTCAGCCCACACACTTACACGAACACAATCATAACACACAGGTTGAGTAAATATGTTAGAATCCATGTTGGACATTGTTCAAATATACAGCGATATGTACACACACACACACACACACACGCACATACACACACACACACAGGACAAAGTCTAAAGCTAACAATGTGTCAGAAAGCTTAACCCCTGTTAGCCCGCTACCACCCCTGCCCGACCTGTGATCCTGAATGGCAACAACGGAAATGAAACTAACCTCAGTAAAAAGCTGCTACGAAGAAAGCCCTCCATGTCAGCGTGTGGGGGTTCTGGCAGGAGAAATCACAGAGAACCATTTTCACTATGAAACGAGTGATAATCAAGAAGAAGAACAAGGAGGGAAGGAGGGAGAGGAAGAGAAAAAGAAAGAAAGAAAAACACACAGAGCATACATCTTCCTCCTATAATAAGGCATGTCTTTAATTAAAGCAGAAATATGGCTACGAACCCATCCTCTCTTTTTATGAACTGACATCATTAATTATACCTCTTTCCATCGAGGGAGTGGATTTGCATACAACATCGGTTTGCACTGAGAGCCTGATGATATGTTTGCATCAAATAAACTCTGCCTACTGATCTCCATACAGCCATTTTCCGCGGCCGTGCGCAGATATATACATGTACATCCAGCGCCGCGACCGCAGATCCCAGAGCAGCCTCGGCCCGCTCGGTGTAGCCAGCGGTGGTCCAGCTGCAGCCCATGTGTGGCGAGGGCGCTGCGGCTTCTGGGAGCCCGGCCGCAAGGGACCCAAGCAGGGACTCGCAGCGTCAATGAGGCAAAAGGATGTGGTCATGATGTCACCACTTGTAGGGGTCGTTCAGAAGCCTTACCCACAAAATAGTGGAGACACATGGCTAAAAATGACTTACAACAGGTTTCCATTAGCCTATGTTATTGGTCTGTATGATATACACTTTTATTGTGTTAGCATTGGTTGAGAATTGATTAGGGCTTCCATGGGCTTTGTTTTAAGTGGTAAAAACGAGCAGTGACTCCAGAAAGTGGATTTGCGAGCGGGACTTTTGTTGGTGGTTGAAATTTAAACGTCTCTCAGATCTCACAACTAGCCTTATAAAGACACTCAGCCACTGAAATATGGCGAGGGTATCTCGCAAAAATATTTTCGGCATTATAACAAGTCATTTCCCCTCAAACATTTCATCACCCCACCATCATTTTATCCAATTTCATAACTTTAAAATTCGCGAGCTTTTAAGACTGCAGATTAAAAATGCCTGCTGTGAAAATCACCACTCTTTTAACACCGGCGGAAAGAAAAATACTCTTTCCTTAACTTCCTCTGTTTTGACACTCCCTCGTGCACATCATCATGAATTACACAAAACACAACGGCAAATGACATCTCAGCCCTTAAACACCTTAAAGTTTTAGTGACATGGGTGTAATTTGGCATCTCTCCCCCCCTCTCGCTCTCGTCGCTCATGAGACAAAGCCTCTGAGAGAATGGAAAGAATGAGCCGGGCCCAAGGACACTGTGCCTTTCAGTCTGGCCAGCACTTAGCGAGGCAGCGGATCCACAAGGCCCAGAGGGCTCAGCCGAGACTTTTCTCACAATAAGGTGTCTGGGGAGGCGGGAGTGGCATGGCTGGGGGCGCTGCAGCCCTGCTCTTTTCTCCACTCAGCTGGGCCCAGAGCACATAATACCATCACCACGGCACAGCACACCGAGCCAGTGACAACGTGAGAAAACAACCGTCAAACAGTGCAGAGCAGATCAAGCGTGTCTCCTCACTTCTCTGAGTGCAAAAAGCACACGCACTCTGGAAGCGGGCGCACACGAACTAAAACAATTACCAACATGAATGTGGATCCGCTCTGAACTTACAGTACATGCAAACAAATTCGGTTACATATTTACATACTGCAAGGCTTAGTTCAGAAATAAGGAAGAGGAAAAGACAGTGTTGCCTTTGAACAAAATCACACATTACCGGTGACAGGATGAGCAGAGCACTCTTCTTCTTTTTTTTTTTATTATTATCTGACTTTGTGTTTGTTTATTTTACTGGCGCCTGAATCCTTCAGAGGGCTTGGCAAAACAGTTAAGTAGCAGGAGAGAAAATGAAATAGATTAAGCTAGGTTCAGTTTCTATCTTTATCTCTGGTCTCATTCCATAACCCTTGTTCTTTCACTCTCTGTGTGCTTGTGTTTCCTCAGCTGTGCCGGCTGTCTACGGTCCCATTGTGGTCAGAAACAACTGAACTTAGCCTATGGAAGCAAAGGTGCGGTTTGGAGCGCGAAATTACCAAACGCAGGAAAAAGTGACTAGGCCACATTGTATTTGCTCGTCTCCCGAAACACAAAAAAACAAGAATGTCTTTTAAGTAAGGCTAGGCCACAATTCAAGGGCAGGCTCTCTGGTGAAGGAGAAGCGGGGAGGATAGACATCACTAAGTTGGCCTGGACCAGTCCGAGCAGCACGGCAGCCCTTTCGAAGAATGAGCCGCTGCCAAGAGCTGCCTCTGCCTAACCAAGTCTCCCACCATCTGCAACAAATGTGCTCTATTAAAGCAGTACCATATGGACAACAAGCTAGCTATTAACACGGCTTCAGCACATCCCCTTAACCTAGCCCAGATTTCAAACTTCCAGTCAAATTGACTGCTGATTTAATGCACCGCCAGCAGCCATGTGGGTCTTGGCACGAGACGGCACTCTCAGCCTTCAGTCATTAACAGGCTCACGTAGAGCGCGGCGCACAGCGAGACACAGAAGTTTGCTACACGGATCCTACCAGTGCCTACATCCCAGGTTACTTGGTGTATCCCCTTAACCAAACCCATATGAGAGAAAGCAGCAATATCCAAAGAGTGTGCGCTGATCCAGGAACTCCAACCTTCTTAAGACAAGTAAACCAGGGCTCAGAGCAGGCTATTGTACGCCGTGGAAACAAGCTTATGAGGCAGATCTGCCCACAGAGCTGCTGCAGTGGCAGCCTAAGTGGTGGCTTATGTCTCAGTTCTTCCACAGTGATGGAGAGTGCATTTGCTCCCTCTGCATGGATCCAAAATGGCAGTGATTAACCCTGCAGGGTGTGGAGGAGGGGGGAGGGGAAGAGGGGGGCACTTTAATCCCTGTGGGCCGGGCGGCCATGTTGACGCCTCTCCCCTCTCTGAGTCATGGGGGGACCCACCCACCGTTCACAAAGCCATGCTCTCTTCTCCTCGACCATGACGCCACGGCTATGAGCCCTCTGTTCTACGACCCAGAGACAGCGCACACACACACACACACACGCACGCACCAAATCAATTACAGTTGTATGGTCTGAACCCGGCTCCAAAGTTCAGTAAATTTTGTTTGTTTATTTTTTTTCTCCTCCTGTCTCAGCTGCTTCTGATACTGTACATAATTAGAGTGGAAACACATTTCTTCTCTCAGAAGCCTGAACGTATACGGAGCTGTGAACGCACAGAGACAAAGTCCTGGCAGAAGTCAGACTGCAGTTTGTTTTTATTTTACATTTAGATGTTTTACTCCATTAATTTTTAACTAGTTTTGTTCTGCATGATAACAGTGTGTTGTAACGAAAGTCAAACGCCAGTTAAAGTTTCCATAGCATCTCTGCCAGTAGTGTCCCTATGCAGATTGAAGTGATAACGTAAAGACTGCCTGATGACAGTCTAATTAAATAACCCTTTCAGTGCTCTCAGTGGAACGGGGGTGGGGGGGTGGGGTGGGGGCTGTCCAAGATATCCCAACATCCCAGCAGACAGCTTTACGCCAGCTCAACACCCAGTCACATGAAATATGGTGATACCTGGTCCAGCACATGTGTCCACACACACACTCTGACATATATCCATTTACACCTACAGTGTGGTACACACACACACAGACACACCTAATGTTACCTTTACTAATGGCAACACCGTTCCATTGACCCCCTCCTACCCACCGCCTAACCTACACACACACACATGCACGCACCCACCCACCCACCCACACACACACCTCAGTCAGAGCTGCCAGATGAGTAGTGAATTAATTTGTGTGAGCCACTCCAACATTAAGAAGGTGTGTTGAAAGGTGTCTGCTCATGTTTCAAATTAAACGCGCTGCTGGTCAGCATTAGCACCTCGCCACCCGTCGGCAACTGACACTTAGGGGGCTGGGGGGGGGGTTGGGAGGAAAGGAGGGGAGCCCATCCGCCGTTCACACTGGAATAATTAGAACATGTCAGGAAGAATTAATTTCCTCATTTTTCAAAAGGATACACAGAAATTACCATGTTATTATATGACAGGGTCCCTGGGAGGATTGGATTAAATTTGATTTCTTGCGCAGCCCACACAACAAATTAAAGTCATAAATAAGATGGAAAGAAGCGGGGCACAGAGCATATGTTTATGGCAATGAGTGAAGCCAAGGGACCAGAAACAACTATCTTCATTTCATTTTATTTAAATCAGGCCGACACCGTGTGTCTGAATGACAGCAGTTGCTAATGGGTCGAGATTAGAGGCTCCTTGATATTAACACAGAGATCAAACAATTTCAGCTAAAAAGCGGCGGAACGTACAGGCTGTTTGCAACCTGGTGAGCCTGCTCTGCACAGAGTGACCAGCTATCGCTTGATCTAGGTCTTACCACGACAACACACTCTGAACTCAAACACTTTACCTTTTTTTTTTTCTTTTTTTTGTAAAAATCACACGTACCACAGACGACGTGGCAGCCTGTTCACTAACACCGTTTCACCCTGTCCAAGTCACTCAAATCATGTTCATTTTGGGAGTCAACAGAACAGAAGGTTAATGGATGAGTTTGTCGGACAAATGACGTGTAGGAACCACAGCATCTGCAGACCGTCTCTGTCTAGAGTTGTTCAGCTTTCTGTCTGTATTAAATACAGATCATCCTTCACAGTTTATGCATTCTCAGAGAGGATAAAAGTACCACTAAAGAAGAAGAATAAAGGACAATCAAATTAGATCTCCTATACTGAGGATGACATATTCAGCCGACCATTCTTAACAACACAGCGCTGGACACCATCTCTCTTCTTGGGGCTCAGACTGGACGTATTAGCTTACTGTCACAATTTAATACTGGCTTGCCTGGGAGGAGTTTTTCAGCTCCTTCAAAACGGGCCGTCATTAGAGTCTAGCACTCCCCTGGGCACCACAAACTTTAAATAATTTGCGAATCAATTAACTGGCTACTCTCGACGCAACAGGGATTTCACACTCCAGGGTCGTGGTGCATTATCAGTTGGAGACGATTCATGGCGTTTTGGGAGAAAAGTTCATGGTTGAAATCATTAATTCATTTTACCGGACTTTTAGTTATGCATTACTTTCCACAGCTGGGGTAGCAAGAAGATTAATGGCATGTTCTTTGGTCCTGCTGTATATAGCTACCAGGTGAAACTCCTGTCCTACAGTACAAGGGAACATACCTTGAGAAGCAGGACAGCAGCCAAGTCCATATTAGGTTTTTATTCTTCTCAGAATGAAATAAAGTCCATCAAACCTTCAAATAATAATAATAATAATAATAATCATGATAATAAACTCGGAGGTTAGGTCCTTTTCATGTGATTAAATATGGACCATATTTAATTACCAACTGTAAAGAGAGCCCAGACAAAACCCCACCTAATCAAATTGCCAATATGCATATTTTAGTTTGAGCACTTCAAAATGAGGTCATTTATGACTAATGCAGACAGCCGGCTATTAATTGAACGCAGAGTTTAGGACTGCAGATAAAGTTCAGCAGGGTTTTCCACATTCTTGGCAGGTAATGACATGTGCGACAATTAGTTTCTCAAATCTGCACTGGGATCCTCTGATGTAATTGAGGCTGATGAAATTAAAATCTTTGTTAGCCGGTTCTTGTCAAGCAGTCTCTGTTTAGCAACATGTTGACCATAATCGCTGCAGGGTCAGCGGACTGAAGAGGCCCATTTGATAAATAATAGATGAAGAATAATCATTCAAAGGTTATTCATTTTCATTTTATGGTGAAGTGCTGTTTATTTAATTTCTGACAAAATGGCTCCCCCGCATCCTCCCCTTGAATTCTGTCATCTATAGTGGGCTGAGAGCTCTGAGACTGCGTGGCTGTTGCTTATTAGATAAATGGCACACACTAACAAAGAGTGTATTGGCCTTTTCTGATGGTCATATCCTCAGGTGTCTCCAAATGAGACTTCGCTCCAGACACAAACTTAATTACTTCATGTCATGTTAGAGATTAATTAAACTTGTAGGTCAAAGGACACAGATTTCATTTGTGTGAGGATCCAACTTAACGTCTCAGAAGAGCGAGGTGGAAATGAATGCTAACAGGCTTCTTGCAGTGTGTTTTCTTTCACAATAACATAACCATTGACATTACCATATATTGACTTTTTATTATCCATTATCATGGATCAGTATTTTATACCTGAGGGAGAGCATTTTTAACTGGACCAGCAGGGGGCGCTTGACACGGCATACTTTTGCAGTCGGCTAGCTAGCTTGTATTGTATTACTGTATAAAATAATACATCGCAGTCTCAATAGAGACGCTGCGTCACATTGATTAAGTAAATGATTGGGTATATGAGACCTGCTCACACCAGCCGTTGATTCAGTTAGCTAAAATTAGCAGTCACAGACATATTGTTCGTAACATTACATTCAATTGTGTGCATGTGCTAAACAAAAATTGACATATGCTCAACAAGGTGCATCCACTGTATTTCATCTGCGGAGTGTTTTATGTCACCACTGTCTGTTTTTATTACGTCTCTGTAAACAACGTGCCCAGTGATGTTTTATTGATGCGTAAGCAGCGATTTTAGTAACCGTCTGATTAATTAGATGACTGACTGTCAGTGTTCGACCGTTTTACGAGTTCAAGCCATTCACACCCAATTCAACCAAACTTACATGCAAAAGCACAGAGAGAGAGAGAAAGAGTGAGAGAGCCGGTAGGCTAGTGCATGTTCATCTGAGCAGAAGACAGTGAATGACGTGAAATGGCATGATCAAACAATGGTAAATGGCCATGAACTTTGAATTCAGAGAGACATTTCCCAGCTGTTATTGAAGAGCTCCTCAGGCACATTAATATGACTCCCATGATATCTCCAACTGACATTTGGAAGAAAAGAATAATATCAACTAAGTTCCTCACCTTTATTTGCTTAATATCTAAGATACGATTTTATTAGAAAACCTGCACGAGCAGCAGCTGAGCAAAGATCGTAAAAAGTAATATTTGTATTGATGCAGAGAGGACCAAAGTATTCTCTATTCTGCTTTTTTAAAGCAAAATGCTGCATTTCATGCCAACTGTCTTACTGAATTGAAATTTAAAAATTTTCACTTATACCCCTTTCATATCAACATATTTTTGCATTCAACCAGAGTGACTATGACCGGGGTTAAACACGTAGTTCTGATCTTGTATTGGTATGAAAGGATGGATATGCATAGTATTATGCAGTGCAAGTACTGTGGGATTATCAATTTCTAATATGATCTAAATCTGCCCTTTTACATCTCAAATTCTTCAACATGTTTTTGGACTTCATAATGAGACCAAATAAAGCTTCAATTTATTCCAAACTGTTTTAATTTAATTGATTTCAAGGCTTATCATAATTACTTGACACCCAAGGCTTCACCTTTTTGACCAGTGTCACCTGAACAGGCTTTTCTCTAAAAGGTTAATGTGCATTTTTCTCAAGCACAGGAAATAATTTTTCTTTCTGTTTGGGTTTAAAAAGTCATTACGATACTTACAATTAATGAATACTAGAAAGTATGATTTGACCTTAAAATTGCAACACACACACACACACACACAAGAGCCAGAAACATGGCACACGAGGAGCAATAGGGAATGGAAAAATGTGAGAGAAAACAAAATGAATCCTGAGTAACCACAACACTAAAGCACAACAGAATGCAAGAAAAATAAGTTGCAGGATCTAATGTATAAACGGCCTGTCAGTAACTTTGTGGCTATATAAGTGTCTAATTGTGCATACATTGTGTGCCTATCCAATTGTCCACCTCATTTGATGCAGGTGTTCAGTGTGGGTGAAAAGACAGCAGGGGTGTATGAGACATGTGGCAAGGCAGGAAAAGCTGAAGAGGCAAATTGATACTTACAAAAACTGAAAGACTCAATCCCCAGCTTCCAGCGATCACTGGTCGGTTGATTTTGAATTCATGTAAAAACCTGAAACGTAAAAGAAGACAAAAAAAAAGCCGACTATTTTAATGCATCCTCATATGCAAAATCACATTATTGTTATCGAATAAAATTACCCCAAAAATGCAACATTTAAATTGCCTTTATTTGATTAAAAAGAAAAAACACACACACACACACCGGTGCATTTGGAACGTGGTTAAAATCAACAGGGCTCTTAGATAACTGTGTTTACCTACACTGGAACAAATAGAGACAGAGCTGGAGGAAGAGAATTGGGGCCGTGGTGACTGTTGGCTGAGGGTCAGAGTCTCCACAGCTGAGCTACTGTAAGACAGCTTTGTTAGTGTCTGACCTCTAGTCCTCACAGCTGCCTGTCACAGACGGGAATCCATCCTGGACAATGTTTGAAATCTACTTCTCCGCTACCTCATTAATCTGCCACCCGCTCGACGGATTCTGCTAATAAACAGCTCTCAAATAAAGTGCTTGTTTTATTTAATTTCGCTTTCTTTCCTCAAGCACTGCCCCGCTAATGATTTATCTAGGGGCCACGCTCTGCTGGTTTCGGCATGTCTCGTTGAAGTGCTGCAACTTCAGAGCTTTGTTAGAGAAACTACTGTACAAGAAACTCCAGAACAGCGTCGGCGCGTGCAGTTTTAGGCATCGTCGGTGCCAAATTCCAACCACAGTTAAGCGGCAATGACAACGCGGAGGAAACAATCCACTGATCAGACCATCTCGCTCGAGGCGTGAAAATGCCCATAAGCTCATTCATGTTCGTTTTCCCACATTATCTTTTGCTTCACAATAAGCCAAGATCTCATTACCAGCTGATTTATACAATTAGTCCACCTCAGCACTGCCAATTAAACAAGGCCAAGGGTTTTTTAAGGTCACGCTTAACTGATCTGTCACTAATTTGCGCTACGGCACCTCAGTCTCCCTTTCCCGGGGCCAATAAGCCACCAACACCAAGACCAGATAAATGCACTGACTACCACTGCATTGTTGCCGGTGCACGGCGCAGAGCGCGCTACGTGGGAGGCTGCAGGGTTTACAGAATGAGCCGGATAAAGGCAAGAGTCGGAGACAGGTCTGAATGTGGTAGCCTTGAGGCTGGAGGTGACAATGGGGGAGAGGGGACCCAGGTGACCCCGGCTGAATGGGAAGCTGTTACATGAATAGCACCTCTCAGTTTAAAGTCTACTCCTGCCTCTCAAATAACGCCAAACACACACTATTTCACTGTTTTGAACTATGCTCCTGCCGCAGCCACCCACTCCTGTGTTCACACACACACACACACACACACACACA
>JBCAUF010000001.1:14092099-14103345 GCA_038406115.1 Haemulon aurolineatum | reverse complement strand
CTCATCATATTAATCAGCACAGTAATATTTGCATTTATTAGTTTTATAATGAGTGACTTTGGACTTCTTGCTCTACGTGGATAACTTTCCTGGATTAACCTGCATGTTTATTAATGTAGTCTAAACTACAGGAGGGTAGGAATGAAATCAACATCTGAAACTGACATGAAATATCAAAGGAAGTGATACAAAATTATTCATTAATATTATCCTTTAAATGTGACATTTCTCTGTGTATTTAAGACATTATGTTACAGAGTATTCAAACACTCTGAATCTCAGTATTTGGAAACAGAGGGAAATTGATTACTAAAGATATCAGTGTTGCCTCCTCTCCCTGTGCAGGTGTCCTACCTGAGAGAGCTGGGCACAGATATGGCCAGGGGAGCTGGACCTTGTGCTGTCCCCGGGTGCCACTTCGTCCAGGGGCCGGACTGTGCGTCTGTCTGAGGGAGTGTGTGGCCTGCGAGGGGACAGGGGTTTGAAGGAGGAGGGGACCGACGGCGGGACTTCGCACGGGGACGGCGGGACAGAGATGGAGCGCGGCATCTCCACGGTGACTCTGAAGGAGGAGGAGTCTGTGAAGTTGGGGCCGGTGTAGATGGGGGCGGTGGGACTGCCGTGACGGAACTGCTGCCGCTGCTGCCACTCGTACAGCTGCCACACCATCCCCTCCTTGGTGGCCATGCGCTCGTCGGTGGACATGCGGAAGTGGCTGAGCCGGTCGTGGGCGTACTTGTAGTCGCTGGGCAGGTTGCACGTTGCCGGGGGAGAGCTGCTGCCAGACGGGAGACGGGGAGACTTTGGCAACGTCTGATAGGTGGCGTCCGCTGTGCTGGCTTTGGGCTTTAAGGGAGGAGTCCGCCGAGGGAGATTGTACTCAGCAGAGGGAGCGCTGAGACAGAAAAACACACGGAGATATTTTATGCAAAGTATCTCATATTACAGTATCTGTCTGCAATAAGAATTATTTCTCTACATAAAACCGAGTAAAACATTTGAGCAATTAAAACATGCAACTCATTTTAACCACTAGAGGGAGGCATTTACTCAAAATATTTTCATCTTGACTTGATTCAAACTGACTGTGTGAAGTCAAACTGACCTCTTCGGTGGGTCCCCTTTATGAACTTTGACCCACTGCTCCACCTGAGCCAGCGTGTTCTTCCTCTGCACGTGTTTCTCGGTGTCTGGCCGCGAAACGAAGCCCCGCTGATAGACGAGATTGCCGTTCTGTTCCGGCGGCAGAGCCACCTGGATCACGGTTGGCTGTCCGTTTTTGTGGGCGGCGCCGTCGGCCGTGTCCGGGGAGAGTCTCTCCGCTCTCTCCTCTGCGGCTGACTGAGCGGGCCTCCCTTGGATCTCTAATCCGTATCTCGTCTCGTCTCCGTGAGCCAGCTGGATGCCGTTATCCGCGGGCTCCTCTCTGTCCGTCCGGCGAAGGCTCTCTGTCTGAGATGAATTCTGGTTGATGTGGACGTGGTTGGACTGCGGGACTGCCTGCTGCACGGCCTTCTTTGGCTTCTCTACCTCTCTGTGAAAAAGTGAGACAGGATGATTAAATATATCAGCAAAAGTTAATCCTGCCCCTGAATGATTGAAATAAATTGCTTTGTAGAGTATGCACTGGAGTGTTAAAGTACTTCATCTTTCAACTCTTACACACGGCTACACTCTCTCAGTTGTTTAACCATCATCTAATTCCTCCTCTTCACTTTTCTATTATGACGAAGTGCAGCACTATTCTTGAAACAACGGATTACACAGCATTAAGCGGCGGATAAAATACATAATGGGCTCTCAAACTGACCTTTTGTGACCTTAAAGGTAATTTCCTTTTACTGAGTTTCTCTCGGTAAAGATCAGAGGGAGTTACTCAACTTTTCATACGCACTTACATTTTTTAGCAGAAAAGAAAAAAGACAGTAGAGACCTTGCTGGAGAATGCAAGCGTAGCAAATCTCCAAGGAACAGAAATGACTCACTTTGTCTTCATAAAATAGCTTAGGATAGTGTGACACTCTTCTTAATGTTTTCAAACGATAAGACTTGGAGGGTCTCATGTTTAAATTCATTCATCCTTTTCACTCTGAAGGGAATAAGACATAATTTAAAAAGTCTACTTTTCAAACTGCGTGCACTTAAGGGTTTCTAATTTGTGCAAACATAATTCCAAAGAGGTGAAATGTGAAGGTGGGCTCAGCAATGTAAAGTGTCATTTTGGTTGACTAAGGTTCATGTTATCACACACAGGTACATGTCAAGTAATCTCTCTCAAGTGTTATTTCTTCTTCAATAGTGCAATGCATATCAGATAATTAATGTTTCAAGGGACCAAACTAAGATCTTCATGTGGATTGAGCGCTTCGCAAAATAAAAATGTTGGTAGTACTGACTCACTTTGGCCTCTAGGTGGCAACATTGCACAGATCGTTCAAACCATGCAGCACACCCGCGCTAACCTCAGATGACTACATGCAGCTTGTAATGCATTTACTACAGATGCACACCGATCGACTGTGGTGCAAACTATCTCTGTCGTCCGTTGCGAAAATGTTAAAAAAAATGAAATTGAATAAATTGTGCACACAAAACTGCTCTGCACTTCATGATTATTGCTGTAGAAACACATTCTACATTCATCTATAGTATAAGGTCTCCCGTGTGTGCTCAGCTGGCAGTGGGCTGAAATAAGCCTCTTCCATGGCAGATCCAGACACATTACACACACTGCAGACATCTCAGTGCCCCAGAACAGACGGACAGGGTTGGACCTGCTGTGGAGGGCTGCTCATGCTGCTAAAATAAAGCCCATGGAGGTAAGAAAAAGGAGCAAGTGTCAATAATGAAAGTAAAGCAGTCCAACACTGCAGTTGATGCACAAAAAAGTACTATTTGCTTGAGTACTGAGATGCCGAGGTTCCCTTTGTGATATCATCTCAAGACATATCAGAGACTGCTGTGCTTCACGGAGGGAAAGATGATGCTAGAAGCCCAGCCAATGAGCGAGGCGAATCCTACTCTGTAGTGCGAGACCAACCTCTTTATAGTGTGACTCTGCTGCATCAGCGCAGCCTGGTTCATGGCCCGGATCCAGCCATTCATGTCCTCCTGTGTGTCCGCACTGAAGAAATATGTCCGCATCCCACAGTGTTCTGCCTGTGAGCCAATCACAGAGTTCTTATTGTAAATGTAGGAGCGCATTCCTGTATGGCTCGCCTATCGGAGAGAGAGAGAGAGAGAGGGATCAGGAGGGAGAGAGGGGGAGAGGAGGGATATCAGTGCTTCATTCTGAAGACCGGAAAAAAGTTGCCAGGGAGGCTGATGAGTGAAAAACTTTGCTTTCTTGTTAACTGAGACTGACGGCCGTCAACTCAGTGAGGACAAAGTTTACTGAGGGGGAAAAAAAAACAGAAGAGGGTGAGAGCAAAGTGCTGCAGCTGAAAAATGTGAACATTGAGCTCTTTCTGGCCACAAAAAGAACAAAAGCATAACACAGGTTATATTTTCCAACAGCTTTTCAAAAAAAAAAAAAAGCTTCAGCAAAAAAATATACAATTTCTTTAGCACACAGAAATTAGACAGCAATAACCATACAGGAGCAACGAAAAGGCAGTTTTGGACATCTGTCACCACTTTAGTCAGGATACAGATACACACAGACACACACATAGCCACGCATCATAAACATTAGTTTACCTTTTGTTATTTCTATGTGCTGGTGTAAATCAGTCCTAATAGCTCGAAAACAAATTCTGATGCAGACGACCAGCCACAGTATACCACAGTAAAGGAGCTTTCGGCAGTTTCATACAGTAGCTATTGAACATGTGCAAAATATGTTGCACTGATCTACTCAATATACAGTAAAAGAGTGCAAATGTTTGGTTATTAAAGTTAAATTATACATGCTATTTCTTTCACATTAATTGTCACTTCACCTTAACACAATTCATGAATAGCTGCTGACAAGAGCATCCCTCAACATGAGACAGAACTGCAATATACTGTACACATCGTGGAAAGAGCCATTATACTGTCAAATACCACAGCATGCTAAATAAACACAAAATCCACAAAAAATATATCCACAGATCAGAAAAAGGGTCTGTCAGTAATAATGAAGATAGAATCGGTACTTATCATATGTACCCTCACAAACAAGGACTCCACCTATCATAAAATGCTGTATGAACAAGACTTAATTGAAAAAGGAGGCTCCCTTGTATGAGTTTTCCGGTGTGAATTTTACACTTATGAGTCTTGTACAGCATTCAAGCTCTTGTCCCTCTTAGTTAAAAATGTTATTGTAACTATAGATGCCTTACCAGTCAATAATCAACATTATTTCTTTATTTTAATGAAACCATTCATCTAAAAGATTTTGCATTTTGAAGCAATATATGAGAAACCAAACACTGCAAAGTAAGCCCGACAAGGAACCTGATGTGGAAAAACAAGTTAACAGTTTGTAAAACGGTATAAAATGAATGCATGTATACAGCAGGGGGCAAATTGCTGACGGCAACAAACATCCAAAGAAATGCAATGAAATCAGAGAGGAGTGTGTCGGCCAGCCACTCCAATGATGATGAGGATGTGATAGGTGATATGCAGCTTGACAAGACAAATACCAGAGCCACTGAGCATGTACGTGTATGAGATTGATCATATGAGGAACCTCACAAGTAATCCTATAAAGAGTTATGAGTCCTGCACTGAGTGTGCAATTTTCTGTTTCATTTCAAGTCCGATCTGCAGTGCAGTGGAGTAAAGTGCCAAAACAATAACAAATGTCTCACTGTGCAAATACTTATGGACTGTGCTAGGTATAGAAAACATAAGCTCTGGTTTTTTTCCCCGCAAGAAATCCAGAGCAGACTTGCTTTACTGAAAACAACAGCACTCATATGAGCTCTGGCATTGTCCATAGATGACTGTAGTCATGCCCGTATGTGATCAGAACTTCGATGCACATTTAGAAATGTGCATTCAGCAGTTGCTAGCATGACATGAAACAACATGTGCTGAGTGTGGCGGTCCACTGATGAGGCTCAAGTGAAATCAAATACCTATTCATGCAAGACAGGAAGCCTGTGTGATTCAGGACGGCCGCCCCGCAGAGAACAGTACTCACTCCGCCCGCGCACACACACCGGGTCACAATGGGAGGCAATTGACCAACAGGGAATGAGAGAAACACAGTGAGATGAGCAAAAAACAAGTGAGCAGAAAACAACAGGAAGTTACAGCAGATCAGTGCTGACTCAATCAGAGAGAGAACAGAAATGGCTCCGGCCGGCTGTGGTCTCATGGCAGTCAGTCATCACAGAAGCAAGAATGAGGAACAGTGGCGGCGTCGAAAGTGTTTTTGATTCTTTGCAACCAGACGCGTCACGGCAGCGTCACTGCACAGCTTGCAGCACTTCAAGGAAGGTAAACCCCCCCAAAAAAACTCTTAGTATAAATATTTCAGAGAGGTACATTACTGTGCTGACCTGCACTGCTTGTATTCTTCTATCTTCTCCATTGAAATGCTACTCGACATGACTTTGAGAATAATGCTAGCGTCACCATCTCTAGTCCGTCACTGCAACACAAACTGTATTCTGCACATGTGGCTCAAACGGTCTGAAACGTCCCATTGTTGAACAACAGCGGACGCCCACTGAGCTGTTGTCGTGCTTGCTTAGCGGTAACTGAAAATTTCCAAAGCACCTCAAGATACAGGTAATGAAATCTCCTGCTCTTTAATGCATGATGGCTCAGAGGGAGCTGAGGGGAATAGGGATCTCTTAAACACAGGGAGGTACAGCGGAGCCCAGGCTCATTTCATCCAGCCTTACAAATGCTCCCCAGCAAGCGGTGGGAGGAGATGGAGAATAGGCTGAATGTATAATTAATATTCCCAGCAGCGCAATTATCATACAAATCTCATTGTATGTAATATGATCTTTAAAAAGGTACGTATCACGCACACGCACACACGCACACACACACACACACACACACACACAGAATGCAAGAACAAAAGCCAAAGTACAAAGGAGCTGAAAGGATTGCAACAGAATGCCCTGAAGCTGCAGTGGTGCATCAAACATTCAGGCACTATTGTTCTTTGCAACAAGCTCTGTGTTTCCACAAAGGAGGAGCTGGATAATGTTAACACTCCTGCTGTAACCAAAAGACATGAATCCCTTTGGTGTCCTCTGGCAGAATTCGCAGGAGGGAAAGAGAAAAAGACTTTGCCCTGCACGCAAAGGAGGGTTCTGTCGCACACTTTCTGATAAAAAAAAAAAAGAAGACACTATTACCAGATGCTGGCTCCATTAGGCGCAGTCCGACAAGCGAGTTATGTGCCAATCAGGTTTCACTACAAGAATAAAAAGCTCTTGCACTGTGTACACCATACAGAGGACTGTGCTGCTGCAGCATGTCCAGCCCAGAGCACAACGAAACGCAGTGAAAATGTTCCCTCTGCTGCGGCTCACGATGGCTGAATAAAATCAGACCATGCACAAGACTGCTTTACCTGAAATGCATAAACTAAGAAGAACAGATCATCCTTTCCTTAAAAAACTGTGACCAGAATACATCAAAGGTTGTACTGCAGCCACATACTGTTAGCACCCACCATTGGGTTTGCGTTAAAAACAAAACAAAACGTCAGCGTCCAGAAGGTCAAAACTTTCATCTGACTCCACACAACTGGACTTCAAGTCTTCAGAGGATTCAGTCGCTGACCTGCATGCAGAAGCATTCTTGCGCAGAAATGTTCAAAACAACTTATGTTCACACAGCAGTGCAAAACAATATTTTTCCCTCCCGTTGAGAATTAGTTTTCCTACAAAACCTTTAATTGTTGATTTGACAAAATAAGCTTAAAACTTATGTCATCTTACTATAAAATAAGCAGCCGTAAAAAATAAATAAAATCATCTATAAATATAAAGGATATGATTTGAAGGAAAGGAAGGAAATATCTGACCAAACACTAAATATTCAGAACTATCTGACTCCCAACTTTTAAAGGCCCAGTGTGTAATATTTCGTATGGTTTATTAGCAAAATCTGAATATACTGTCCATTAATATGTTTATATAAGTGTATAATTGCTATAAAATAAAATTCGTTTTCGTAGCCTTATAATTATGCTTTTATATGTACATATAGCAAGGGTCTTGCTTTAGAGAGTGTCGCTTTTTGTCGCCTCTTGCGCAGGCATGTTTGTACGGCAGCCCGAGCAGGCAATCCAGCCAGACAGCGCATTTCTTCTCTAAAAACAAACCAATGAGGAAGAAGAAAGGAAGAAGGAGGATAAACCAGCAGAGAGAGAGTTAGTAGTTGATAAAGAGTAGTGAAAAGTGTTTTAGTGATAAACGTGAAAGTTTGCAAATGGAAGACACCATTTCCGTCAAAGTGCTTTGGTCCTCGGAGGCCACCATCACTATGCCAACGGGAGGGGTGAACATGAGAAAGTGGGTGAGCGCTGCAGAAACTGAACGCTGGATGTCACGGTTTCCGCCTCACATTACACACTGGGCCTTTAACACTTGATTTCAACCCTAATAGTAAATGAGTGACTGTCTAAAAAAAAAAACAAGAAAAATGACAAAGAAATAAGCATGATGTTAAGGCAGCGGGGAGTACCCAACCTGCCCTCCTGTGTTACAGAAGTGATGTAGCCAAGAATATTCGAGAAACTTGAAGTCGTGAACGACTTTCATCGGCTACACACGCACATCATAACTCTTTTTATAGATTTGATTCACTGCCGCTTCAGTGTTACCTTGAAAGCGTATTTGCGGTTTATGTGGTCATCAGGCTCAACTGGTGCAATGACATAACTGGGCAGCGGGATGCTTCCGAGCACCGTCTCCTCTCGGCTGTCTGTGAAGCGAGCACACACAACACTCAGTGTTACTGTTACGGGCACCCGAAACAACAAACTCTAATTCTGCCAAGGACTTTTACGATGTTTACGAGTGACTGCAGATTTGCGGACGGCAGGAAAATTAGTGAGGCATAATTCATGGGCGACTCTTGTCTGGACGAGGCCATGTGGCAGCATGTGGCGCGAGGTGACATGTGGCCTTATCTATTATTCAGCGTGATTAATAGAGGAGAGGAGGTAGATGCTGCGGCAACACAAGCACAGATTACATTCAATAATAAAACACTCAAGTTAATAAGGCCGGAGAAGAGGGAGGAAGAGAAAGCTGGCGAGAGTAAGAGATAGCGAGACGTGTTGTACATCTAATTATAGGCCGCCGTTAATCAAGAAATGCATCGCCAAAGGTTTGTGTGTCTGAGTTAACAATCGAGAACATTTCAACTCTGGCCAAGTGCACTTTTCATAGACTCACCTTTGTAGTAAAACAAGCAGTAGTCTGACAAAACAAACCACTTCCGTTTCCACAGTCGCATTCCAGAGCTGTCCTGGGGGTGAAGGGGGAGACGCAACACACAGTGTGTTTAGAGACCCTCCTCGCAGCGACACATTTTAATTCACATTTTAATTAAAAAGCGCAGTTTGGGAATATAGCGCTTGTTAGCGGCGATCAAGTGCGAGGGGGTGGAAGGCTTTGTGCATATCATTAGAACAATCATTTCATTTCATTTCATCTTTTTTTTTCTTTTTTTCTTGCAGCATTTGGCACAACGCTGCCGCCTCATTTAAGTCGGCGCGTCGGCAGGTCTCCAACTCCGGGCTCGGCTGATGCTTTTTTGTCTTATACTTTTTAAGGATTATGTGCTCTCATGAGACGCTAAAATCATTTCGTTGTGGCGGTGTGGGCGTTCATTGTGTAAATGTTACAGTTCGCGGCACAGCAGATTCTGCCCAAGACGATAGATTATTGTTGAAAAGAATGAGAAAGACACAGGCCGTACACAGGGAGAGCGGGAACCACAGAGGAACCACAATGAACCACTAATAGTAGGGAAACGCTCACAACAGCGATGTAAACTGTCATGTTGACTTCTGCTCCACACGGCTCCAGCTGCTGCACAGTGAAGGTCGGTAATATCTGTGTGACTACTGTGACTGATGTTCGCCAGTGTGACAGATTTGAACATGCGGAGACTCTGTGACACGCGCTCCCAGATACAGTCTGTGACAGGTGGGCTCCTTCTTCCAGACTCACAGTAAGAGCAGTCTGCTCACCTGTTTGTAGAGCCAGCCTCTCACCACCACTGGGATGTTGAGGTTTCTTTTAATAGCATGATCCCTCTTGCCAAAACTGTGCACTTTCCCCGTACCTCTGGAGCCCTGCAGAAAAAGAAAAAAAAAGAAAAGAAGAAAAAAAAGGTCATTTTGCGGATTATGCGGTAGCTCTGCTGAAGAACTGTGAGGCAATATGCTTTGCTTATCTGAGGTGCATAGAGTGATTAATAGAGAGTAGGGCTGTGTATGCTAATGGTTCACAAACTGCTTTTGGGACTGACTTCACCAGTCACCTCAAATATTTTTAAAAACTGTATTTTAAAAACACATTAAATCAGTTTACAGGAAGTTTTGGGGGATGTCACAAATTTCTTTAAGCCTCTGAAGGGGGGCATGTTCGAGAACTGATGGTGTATAACGTAGCCCACCACAGTGCAGAGCATTCAACTGAAAAATGTTGTTACTTGGAAAGAAATGACCCACACTTCCTTCGTTTAACACTCATCATGAAAAGAGGAAATACCAACAAGTTATTCCTGTGGATGCGTGTATCCATTTAGAATCAGGCATATTTTTAGACAAGGTCATTTCAGACTATATTTTCTATGTAAAAGTTTAATTATACTTTTTCTCTGGTGCTGTCCTACGAAGTACCTGGGGTTTTGGGGTTTTTGGGTTGAGCAGCGGGTTAAAAGAAGACACAAATGTTGAGAA
The DNA here is from genome assembly GCA_038406115.1 of Haemulon aurolineatum. Taxonomy (NCBI): domain Eukaryota; kingdom Metazoa; phylum Chordata; class Actinopteri; order Lutjaniformes; family Haemulidae; genus Haemulon; species Haemulon aurolineatum. Next base: position 14,093,465 of record JBCAUF010000001.1, on the reverse strand, counting down.
GACAAATATGCACACTCAATTTTTCATACAAAGTCATATATGTGACACGATTTAATTAGACAAAATGAGAAACACCAGAGGGATCAAAAGGTGAGGTGAGTCAGTCACACAAAATAATCATCACGTGGACGAATTAGTATTTTTCATATTAACTGGTGATCGCCTGATTATTTACTCAATCATTTGGCGTATGAAATGCCAGAAGTTAATTACAAATGTTTCCTACAAGCTCTAAGAGATAAGGTAACATTCAAATATTGCTTGTTTTGTCAAATCAACACTTAACAACCCAAAGATATTTAGTGTACTGTCATGTTAGACGAAGTAAAGCAGCAACATCCATAATTCAGGGGCTGAAACCAGCAGGTGTTTGGAATTTCTGCTTAAATAATAATGTAAATGATTAAAATGATCAAAGCTGATGATGCCCGTTAATTTTATGCAGGTCCACTAATTAAATTTCAGCTCTGCAACAAAGTCACTCGGAGCAATTGGGCTGCTTTGAAATTTGGCTGTCCTGTGTCTCTGTGGTGTGTCCCGACTTCACTGACAAAACATGTTTGTGGTGAAACTTTCCACGATCACTGTGGGAACAACGGTCTGTGCAGACTGTACACCGCACCCCTGTCCAGTCCCACAGGATGTGTGTTTGAGTTTTATTATGCCTGAAAAATGACTGAATGCTTGAGGCCATTAATCAGAATGAGATAATGTCTTCTAGAGTTGATTAAACCAATTCATCAACAGGAGCATTAATACTGTAGTCATCAAGAGAGCTCCTGGAGCAATTCTTTACCCTCAAAAGAAATGCTTGGTCTCTTGCAATAAGTGTCATGGAATAAAATCTGAGAAAAACACCTTGATTCTGATTTAGGATTCTTTTCATCTAAAAGTGCTCAATTGTTAAACTTCCACAGTTAACTAACTAACACATTTTAGAAAGACTGATGCTCACCTTTGACCCCGAGGTGACATCCACTGCCGCTGAGGTCACAGCCTTGGAGGACTCTGTGACCATGCTGGGGGATCTCTGATTGGCCGCTGACTTGGACATGCGGGACTCTAACCTGCAGTTGAGAAGGCAGCGAAGAAGGAGATCAGTGACACAGACGGGATGAGCAGCATTGGATGGTGATATTCCCCCTCCCCTCTGACAGGCTGAGGACGTGCTGCCCTGTGCTGAGCTTTCAGATATAAAGGATATGACTATTTCCTGACACCGCCATGCGACCCGTCACAGCCAATGGCTTCACAGTGGATGTGTTAATAGTGGAAGCTTTGTGTTACAAACACTCCAGTGACACTCGGCCTGTCACACCCCGGGGCGCACATCTTATACACACCCAGATAACAAAAAACAAAAAAA
>JBCAUF010000001.1:14011434-14023417 GCA_038406115.1 Haemulon aurolineatum | reverse complement strand
TCTATAATAATGGGTCTTTAAAAATGGACAGGGTTATCAGTCTACAGTTGGACCTAATGAGTTGCCTTGTTAGTGTAATCAATTATTAAGTGTGTTAATTATCTTATGCACTTTTTGTTTTGTTTGACAGACTTAAATATGATGTGAGAACAACTTGAAGGATAGCAGAATTTTAGAAATACTGAGGTCACGATGAAGTGCCCCAGCCAAAATTAAATGAATACAATTTATAAAAGATAATTTATATATTTATTTATTTTTTATTTTTTTGTTCAGTTAAGTGTTCACTGTTCTTTATTCAGTTGTCTCTTACTTATTTACACTTATATTCCCTTATATTGAGTCTAAAAAAAATTGAATCATCCCATATACACTAAATACTAAAAATAGGACATGGCCTCAGCTGATGTCATCCTTCAGTCCTGATTGTTAGTGGTTCACACACATCATGGACCACAGATTTCTGAAAAATCATGAAAAAGGTCCAAGATCTCAACCCAGCTATCTTTGGTATAAACTTGGGTTAAAAAGAGGGATGCGTAGTTCCAGTCACATGATCTTGTTTTGTATTAAGACAGCAAGTCTTTAAAGTTTGATTGCAGGATGAGATAAATTAGCAAAGGTGTTGGAGAGCATGGTCAGGCTGATTTTTGAGAGACTGAGATTTATTCCTAGTAATAGCAAAGAATGAACAGAAGATGGCGCAGGTGTCCCATGCACTGGAAATGTTATCAAGTTGTGCTCAAAATACCACGCTAAGTAAATCCCATAGCTGCTGTCTCAGATGGTCCTCTGATGTGTGTTAACCGTGGTATTGTTGGACTTTTAGTTTCCTCTTGGTCTTTTCTGTACTTTGCACAGAGGTTAAATTGAATCCACAACCACATGGTGATGTGCACAGCAGTATTCACAGCTGAAGTAAAAGACCTTAAAGCAGCAAGGGATATATAGACGTGGAGCAGCAAAGAACAGAGCAGGAGTTTCATCAGATCTTTGGGTAATATACGTGACGAACTGTAATGGCCAGGTTGTATCACATAAATACTACCAAGCCAAAACACAATCCAGCACACATGTACCAACAGTGGTACTGCTGATTTAGTCATGCCTTAAAATCAGCACCGCCAGAGTTTTTGTGACTTGAATCAAAACTTAATACTAAAAAGATACTTAGCTCTTTCCAGATAGAATATGTAGTGCAATTAATAAACATTTTAATTTAGACATTTCTCAGGGGAGACTGAGTTAACATGTTTTAATCAGTTATCTTTACAACCCTAATTTTATTCCAGTTTTGCTCCTCAGAAACGTATTTTGGAACTTCACGTCTCTCACACTTTGCATCATTTGGTGTAATAACAGCACACAAGAGCATCTGTATTATCAGACCTTTGGAGATTCAGACCTTTTCAATGAACTTTCACACTCAATTTTCACACCTCCTTTATGATCCCTGCGTCTGGCTCCTTGTCTGATGACGGGTGTGTCTATAACTAGTGAGGTGGGGGCATATGGATATTTAGCCCCGCTCTCTGATGTGGGCTTCTGAGTAATGGCCATACATCCTTCAGTGCTCCTATCCTGCAGCACATCTGACTGGATTAAATATGTGCAGAGGATTTATTGGCTGAAAAACCACAAGAGCCCCACAAAAACTTCGGCCCCAGACCACTTGTAGTGTAGTCCAAGCAAGCACAGGAATTCATCTGCAACCCTTCTGGCTTCCCCTTTCTTCGGTTCCTTTCAAACTATGTATATTTACACATTTCCATCCATGACCTTTTCTCACACTCTTATTTATCTTTACTATACCATTATCCCATAAGTGTTTTTATTGTATGAAGAGTTACCAGAGGCACTGGGGTGAAATCAGGATCTTGGGTGTTTCCAGACTTTTTTCGGGGGAGTGAGGGGCTTTTTCCACTCACATCCTCCCCTCAGTTAGTTGGGTAACATTAATAATTCATGGCCCACATGTGTTACAGACAGATTACAAGCATCTCCACTTAACTACTATCATTATCATTATTACAGCCGGAGAATTTTATTCACCATCTTGCAATTTGCGACTCATGCGATTGAGGTTTGATTTTCGAGTGCGGTTCAAGGGCGGATTTGTTTACAATGCAGTCCTTTGGGACAAACTATGATGATTAGTATCTGCAGTCCTTCGCATTTTAAAACCAAATGCACCGTTTTCTCACTGCAGTGCATTTGCAAGACCATACCAGTGATGTCTTTGGTAATGTGGGTATTTTCAAAAATGCCGCATGACTCAAAATGTGCCATGCCACAAAGAGTTGCTGTGAAAATGCTATGTATTCGTGAGCACTTTTTTTATTATTTAAGAAATGGGTAGAGTGGCCGATTGCCTGATGCTCTGTGAGGCGGAGGACCTCATGTTTTATCTGTTTTGTATGTAGATTCAAAAGTTGTAACTCAACAGGGGGTCACAGCAGCTGCAGAGGTGCAGGGTGATCCTGCTGGTAATGGCCACAGGCATTCTTCAAAATACACATCCATACATGTGTTGCCTGGCTCTGGGCCTGATGCTGGATGCATCTTTGTCATTTATTCTTTCTCATTGTTTCACTCCCTCACAACAAGTCTCACTCTAACCCTAATGCCTTTGTCTCAAGCCTAAAACTTATGTATATATATATAAATAAATAAATATAACAAATATTATATATATAAATACACACACATATATATAAATAGAAAGTAGATGTCTTGCTATTTTTTACTTTTGAAGTGGGATCTCATATTAACTAAGATTACATTTTTATTTCTAAGTAAACATCGGTAACTTGTATCCACAACAACAAAACAAAGTTGGTAACTTGTATAACTCAAAAGTTTCAGGTTTCAGGTTTTTCGTCCAAGCTGCAAGTGTTCCCAGTTTCCACTTGTTTGCATGTTTAGATTTTCTTTCATCACAAGTTTTAATCCGCATCAGAAAGCCACACAGAAGTCACTGAATTCAGTCAACCCATTAAAGACATCAGGGTTTGATATACGTGACAGCTGGTTAAAAAGTGATGATGTCGAGCTTCAACTCAGAACATCTGCTTTGCATATTACAGTTGAAGAGCAGTTTGCATATTTTAAATCGTAATGCTATCAGTTTAACCAGTGTGTGTGCTTGATATAAATGAAGTCAGAACCAGGATAAAAGTGAGACCTTTGGTCTCATTTTACCAAATTATAAGTGAAATGAAAGAAATCATGAGTGAAATTATAAGCGAAAGAGTTCAATTGAAGACATACGTTTCAGTCGCAACAGTTCACTGAATTTTTACATATTTGCAGCAGGTAGGACAAATATTATTCTCCACTTAATTGAACCAAAAGGCACAAATTCAATTATGAGTAACCGAGGATACACATTCAAATATCTCCAATAATGAACACTCGCTGCGGGTGATAGGGCAAACATCTTTCCAACATATTTCTAATGCAAATCAGTCTCTGTCAAGTGTCTAAGACTGTATTTACATATTGAAAATGTTGTTCACATGTGGCCAAAAGGAGGATGTGCACAACATCAATTACAGACTGAGTTGTCATTTTTTTTCATTTTGCTGTCCTGCATGTGTTTCACAATCAGAAAAAGTAGAATAAGTACAAGTATCAGAAAAAGTGTCAGAATCAGAAGAACATTGTTGATCCCTGTAAGAAATTGAGTACGTAATTGCACTTAACATACATAATGAAAAAGACCTCAAGCCTCAAAAGCATGCTTCATTACTTGTGGATAAAACTACTGTTGCTTTTCCCATATTATAATACTGAAACATCACCCACGCACAAAGAAAAGTTCAGGCATGTTTCCACTGTTGTTGCTTAATGGTCCGCTTTCACTGTGAGGAATGAAGTCAATGAGAAGACCGTGGAAAGGTAAACTGTGACCTTTGACTTCCTGTTCTGCATTGCGTGACTAAGCCCAAACTTCAGCATTGGGTCAGCGCTAACCTGCTCTGCTCAGTGACAGGAATCCAACACACAAACTGATCTTATCTGACAGCGTGAAACCAGAGCAGACCTGGCACCTCTGTCCAACAGAGCCTGGCCCAGAGGGCATCATGGGAGCTCTCGGGAAGCCAGCTCGGGGATGAAACACTGCCAGAGGTTCAGAGACTTTCGACCACCTCTGAAACTAGATTTGGAATAACATCTGTCAGTCATGGAAGCTCTCCGGTTCCAGCTGTCAGAGCTCTCACCATTATATCAAGAAATCATGACAAACATTCAACTGAACAACAAACATCAACTGAATTTCTGATTTTACCATTAACTAGGACAAAAAAATTGCTTTAAGTGTTATAGAGCGGAAAGAAATGTAATTATGTATGTCTCACTCAAGCTTTTGTCCATCACATTTGAGAGAGATATTCAAGAGCAAGTGTGTTGATGTTGAAGTAGGAATAAATGAAACAAAATAGCTTAAAGGTCTTCATATGATATTTAACACATTGAGGGAACATTGTGAGCATGTTGATGAATATTAGAGTTTTAAGAATTTTGCAAGATTAAAGGGGTATATCAATACTTTTACATATGGATCATAAGAACAATAACACACACTCAAAATAGTCAAAGTCAAAATGGCTGATGCTCAATTTTAGTAGATCCTCACCAGAGATGACAGGAGATGAGTTGAGCTGAAATACGTACACTGTGAGCCGCTTTGAAACATTCTGTGGTTTTTTTGTTAAAACTCAATCCATTTTGCTGTAAAGCAGATGGCATGTGTCATGTTTACTCTGCATTTAGATTCAGATCAATTTGGATGAAAATCTAAACCTAAACCTGTTGCCAAATAACCTCCACTGTCGTGTCTGTGTATTTCAAAGTTATGAAAGACTCTTGGACTTCCACTGTTACCTCGGGTGAAATCTATCCCCGCTGAAAAACCAAAACAAAAGTGATGTGGAGATAATAATACAGCGTGTTCCATCCAAGCAAGTCAAACTAGAAACATACTTGGATGTAGCCTGACCGTGAAGATGATATCAACCACCAACTGTGAATGGCCACAAAAATGTCTGACCTCCTTGGATATTAGCTCAAATTAAACAGTTTGTGTTGCAACAGTAGAGGTTCAGTCTATCAAATCTTAAGTCAAGTTATGACTTTTAGAAGTAGAATCATAATTTTAAGGTCGGCAAACGTGAAAGCTCATAAACAGAGCTTCAATAGCAGCTGCTTAAATCTACTGTCTATATAAATAAAAGGGCAGGCGGGCCTGCAGGACCTGTACAGAAAAAGACTGGCCTGGAAACATGGTGTCGGAATGAGAAATGCAATACACATTCATCATATGCCAAGTCAGAGCTTAAACAAACAAGTGCAGACCTGGACAATGACAAACGCTCGACTGTTTTAAATGAGTGTGCGCAGAGCTCTGATATATGCACGATTGTTTCCTATAAGCATTCATGCAACATCAGGACACACAGGCGGTTGATGTCTGGTTTACATCGCCGACAAAAGTCTCTGTCATGACTCTCCCCTTGTATCCCAGAATTCCCTGTGCTTCTGGTGAGACGTTTGCACAGAAAGAGAAAGTATCTGGACCCCGTCAGCATTTCCCTCAAGACCTCAATTAGACAGACTGGCTTAATTAGATCAGCTTTGATTGCTATTTCAAATGACGGGAATAACATGGAGCCGTGCGTTTGTCATCCCCACCCATCCCTCGCCGTCGTTGTTCTGTCCAGCTCCGTGTCTGTCATGTCTGGAGCAGGCGAGGGAGTGGGTGTCATGACGGTGATGAAGGGCTGACGTGGCAGGTGTTCTGCGGATGATCTGGGGTCAGACACTGGATTGAGCCTGAAGAGCTTTCAGGGAAAGGCAGGCTTTTGACATTATGCACCAGGCGTCTGTCACAGTATGTGGATTTATGCGGACCTTTATACTCCACCACAGACACACACACACTGGCACGCAAATAGTGACATCCACTTAAGAGGAGTACCAGAAGCATGAGTACACCACAGTGACCAGAGTTCCACAACAGGTCTTTATTTGTGATACTATAAATGACACAAATGAATACTTGTGTTTTTGCCATTGTAGCAGTATATATGGTGCATGTTATGTTGTGTTGTTTTATCTGTCCATTTATTTGCATGTGTATTTACACATATGAATTACAAACAGGGTGTAGGGTATTTACTGTACATCCTGAAAAGTTCTTCAGGTGTTGAATAAAAAAAGGAAACACCCAAAAACAAAAGTCTCAGGCAAAAGTTTCGCAAGCCGTACTAACAGCTCGCAGCTATTTAAGTAAGCAAAGTTTCAGGCTCACGGAGGTCATCATCCAGCATTGTGCTTGCCATTTTAATGTTCAGGCGCTCACAGCATGGGTTTGAGATTAGGGTGGAAAACAAATCGAATGTGCCAGCATATTGTCCTGTGATGTAATGTAACAGGCATTTTTTGTGTGTAGCTGTGAACTATTTTTTAGTACTGAATGGTATTTCATGTGAAAATGTTTTAGTATTGATACAGTTCACATGTGTATCTTAAAGCTAGAGTAGGTAATGTTGGAGGAGCTAGCAAGAAAAGGCCATATGCTGATAATATACAACCAAATACTCATTTATTTATTGATAGCTGTTGGTATGTGCAGATGATTTCAACAAATATGGTTAAATGTGTATCAGGAACACATAACCTACCCTAGTTTTAAATTGCTGAGGCATTCTCACTCACCCACTCCACCAATTTTGCAAAGACTGTAAATTAAAAATAATATACCACCGATTTGACAACCTGTTTTTAAAGAAATAAACATGGATCATGGTATTATGTCCTGTGGATGTTTGTTAACCTTTTGCCTTCTGTACCTTCTCACAAGTAAAATTTGATCATTTGCATCACAATGCTCCTGTTACATCATGTGTGAAACATAAATGGAAAAAGTTTCTTATATTATAGTAATAAGTTTTTTCTGCAGAAAATTAACCATCACATCACTTCTTTCCTCTAAAAAGTGTACAGCTGGTAGTTCAAGGAGAATGCAAAGAGATGGGGAGGGAGACAGTGTGTGACTGACATCTGAGGCGCAACAGTTCATTATGTAGTTAGAGCTGCAGATCGAGTGGTATTGGTGGTGGTGTGACTATGCATTCATTGTGAATCAGCCCTCTGTTACATCAGGTGGAGAAAAACAGGCCACAGAAAATTGAGCTTGGCCACTTTCCCACCGTCAACCATTTAATTAAGTTGCTTTATTAAATCTCAGGCAAAGATACAGTGAGCATATATATAACAGACAACAGAGCAGAACGTGCAAAGGGCAGCGCCATCCTAAGAACTACCCCTGATGCAAATACTCTCACGGTTATGATCCAACATGTGTGAGCATTAACCGTCTTGAATTTGGATTGAGTTCAACTGTGGAGTGGGAGAAACTGACTTCTGAATTGCCTTGAAACTTTTTTTTCACTCAGCAAATGACCAAAAAGTGAAGTGTGGTGGGTGACGTGCTCAGGTGGAATTTTTGGACTGTGATATTTTTTCACTATAATTAAGCCCACGAAACCCAAAGCAGATGTAAACCATTTGGGCAAGAACGAGCAAAAAATAGGCACTGGAGGATGAGTGTGGTACCCAGCCCATGCAAGTAGGAATGCGTTAATGAATGAAAAAATAAAGGAGCAAACAAACTCCTTATCCAGACGTAATGGCTGGTGGCTTATTCTTCAGTAAAGCAAATAATGGAACCTTCCTTTCAATTTGTCCACCTGTCCCATAATACAGCGACGGGCTGCTTCTTTTTGGCTTGTTGTCTGTGTCACTAACAAGACTAATGAGCACGCAGTGCTGCAGTAGCCTCCATGTGTGCTAACCGTATGTATCTTGGTCAAACGTCACATCTGTTTGGCTTGTCTTGCTTTGACTTGTGTCAAGCTGTGGCTAATCCCTCCTGTTGCTGTGTATCTGTATGGGAAAGAGGAGACTGCAGTGATGCTTGGATTATGTGCACAAGCTGAGGCCCTATGTATTTAAAATGATTCTTTATTGTTCAATCAGTAATAGAGTTTTTATTATTACTTTGCTTTATTTTAGTCTCCTTATCACTCTTGCAGTCCTTGTTCTAGTTTTTGCAGCTTGACTCGGCTCAAAAGAACTCTCTTTTTTTGCAACACATAACAAAACTTCCATCATGCCCACTCAGTTTATATCAATAAACATTTTTGGGGGGTCAGGGGGTGCATGTCTGGGTTCCTCGGGATAGGAACAGAGCTGTGGTTCTGGTTTTAAACACACTGTAACTACCACAGGAGGAACAGAGAGGGCTTCAGAGAGCGCAGACTCTCCTGTCAGTGAAATAAGGCCAAGCCGTGCAGATCGCCAGCAGGGCTTGTTTCCCCCTGTCAGTGAAGAGAGGAGACCATGAACAGCGTAAATACAGCACTTCCTCCTCCTCATGGTTTTCATTCTCAGCAGCATTCACCCTCCACTCAGTGCATCTCCTCCCAGATCCTATACGCAGACAGAGACACACACACACACACACACACACACACACACACACATAAATATAAATGCACCCACACTCTCAATTAGGCAGGACAGCGTGTCCACTTATAGACAACCTCTTTAAAATGACAAGAAACACAGCTCAGTCACATGTTGACAGAACTAAACAAGCAAGAATTAGCTCTCCATATTTGATGTTGACAAAAAAGCAAAGAAATCTCATCCATAATTACAATTGACATAATTCTGCAACAGTGTACTTCAGGATAAAAGCATGCAGTAATTACAGTGACCTTACAGATGCAATCATGAGTTCAGTGTCCTCAAGCAGTTCTCTTTCCTTTGTTCCACAGGACCATCTTAAGCGCCTGTGTTTGCTGCTTGTTCTACAAAACAAACAAAGACAAGCAGAGCTAGAGCAGTGATTAGAGAAATCAACAAATCCTCGACAGGACATGAGCGCATGGGCCTCCGGGCCGGATCGGGTTTTCGGAAAGGGTGAGTCAGTGAGGTTAAAGGACAAAGGGGTGAAAGTGAGGGAGAGGTAGGGGACCAGAGGTGTGAACAGAGCAGCCTCCCTCGATTCAGTTTACTATATCCGTCATGGGAACATCACTTCTATTTTCTTTTCATTACGGGACCAATCTCTTCACAATCCCTCCAAACAACAGTGGAATAACAGCTTATTTGCTCAGTGTGGCCTTGGTCCGCAGGATCCTCTTTGTTGTTGTTCTCAGTGCTCGGTGGAGGTGGAAAAAATCTTTTCACTCATTGTGAAATTTAATTTTCTCCAACAGCCCTCTTCCTCTCTGCATCTGAGTAATCGTACAGGTGCTCTAGTCACAAGCATCCATGTGATGTCACAAATAAACAAATAAAGGAGGAGAATCTACAAAAAAGCAAGGAAGACTTAAATAACTAAGAGCTCAGAGCAATGACTTTGATTTACAATAGACAATAAACAATAAACAAGCAGCGATAATTACATTATGACCTTATATTTGTGCAATGTTGTACAAAGAGTGTGTGTTTTTGCTGCACAGCTTCAAAACTCCCAAAGAACAAAATGGGACAGACAATTTCGCCCAGTTTGAAAACATGAGCAGATGTTTCCCTGTCTCGCTTTATTTGGCCAGACAGGTGAGTGATGCATAATGCCACGGCTTGGCACGCCTGTGCATGGCTCAGCTCTGCCTCTGCCTAATTGTCCTTCCCACACGTAGCCTGGTTCAGATCAGATCTGACAAGGGTGTGCGCAGCAGACATACAGAATCACTCTCTGTGTACGTGTGAAACACTTTAGGGTCTGTTTAGAGTTTCCCTGAGGACTTGTTTAAGATGTGTTTAACCATACAGATGGCCCTGGCTTTGACGCTGAGTGGGGTGGGTATGAACATATGAAAAGAAGATAAAGATGATGATGGCAGGATATCGGTTACAAGACAAATGGCGCCACTGGAGGAGTCGGTGAAGTTGTTGGGGTAACAGAGGATGGACTGGCAAATGTGATGACAGGCATTAATGCTGTGTTCAAATTGCATCAAACGAAGTAAATGGTGAAAGTCTTTTGTTGGTTGAAATCCTCCAAAACTCTCCGAAGATCCACAAAAGCTTGCTCCTATCCCAATGAAATGATTGAAGAAATGCTGTTTCAAATCTGTACTTGCACATCATTAAAAGCTAATTTTCTCCAATAAATCAATGCAGTGTTAAAAGGAAATAGAATAATGGTTAAGTATGGTTATTCCCTACAGTATGATATACTTTTTGTTGAAACGTGTATGGCACATCTCTGCCAGGAGTCCTTGAGATAGTTTCCTGCCATAATAACATGTGTGAAAACGAAGAACATGAACTGCTCATTTTGAAAATCACGTTAACACCAGAGTGGAACTGGAAAATGTCTGTTTTGAAAAATAAATCCAGGACTTATCTTATGAGTGAATCAAAGGCATGTTTTGAACATTATGCCGGCAATTATTGTCTGCGGACTGTGGTGCTATCCAGCTATTCAACAAGCCAGACACTCTGTGTACCCCCTTTTTTGTCTGGGCTTAGCTTTTAATGTAGCTGCAATCAACCACAACAAGATTTTTGAGGCCCAGCGTTCATCCCTCAGAAATCCCACCAAACGTGAGTAGTATTGGAATTCCGGAGCACCATGCCAACCGTGAAGCCTCCCTGCCTCTCGCAAGCACTGCACGGAGGGGCAATTTTCCTCCGGCTGAACTTCCCAAAGCTGCCTCACCTGGAACCAATCTGTAACACAATCGAAGGGTCCTAACTTGAAAGCCCATTCCTTCCCTTTGATAGTCTCTTCTTGGTAGCCTGCGTGGCGCTGGAAACAGGCCTTTTGTAATCTGCAGATACAAAAGAGCCAGGGATTGAGATGAGTATCCACCCATCAAAGTGTATTATGCAAATAATCGAGAAACAAAGCTCAGATACTCTCTGTTTTCTCTGTCTTTTCTTTTTTCTGGATCGGCAAAGAAATTGGGCCAGCGTTTGGAAATTTTAAGTGTTGTTTTTGTCCGCTCTTTCCCTCTGGATCTTGCTTCCTTGTTTTTTTTCCTTTTTCCTTTTGATTTAATAACTTAGGAGATAATGAGGCACAGAGTGGAGGCGCTTCTCTTCGCTAACCTTTTTAGCGACAGGTGTGAGTCGAGCAATGAACTCTTTCCTGCCCACAGTAGCTCTAAGATTTACTCTGCCAGTACGCTCACAGTTCTTCCAATGAGCAAGGAGAGCAATTAAAGTTTAATAGCTGTCCATTTAGGCCTCCTGGGAAATTTAGTCTTGAGTCAACATGCCAAACCTTATTTCCTTCCTTCACTTCTTTCCTGTGTAAGCAAAAGCTCCCACAAGCAAAACTGCATCAAAGGCTCACTGACGTTGTTCGTGGCTGTACTGTAGTTAGTTTGATGTTCCGCAGAAGGAGAAAACTTCAGTATCAATAAGGTATTACACATGATTAGACATGATAAACTACAAACCTGCTCTCTTATACAATTGGCCAAGTAAGATGCACCAGAAGACACTTCTTTCTCAGACATCCAGAGGAAGAGAAAGTTATTTTTGTGCACAGTTCTTTGAATAGGTTATTTACTTGCCCATGCATGTGATTGCAATTGAGTGATTAGTTGCAATTGAATCAGCAACGGAGGAGCGGAGTGTACGGGCGTAAAAGCATGAAATGAAAAGGACATTTGTTCGGGGGGCCGTCCATCTGCACAGTCACAGTCACTAACTTTGACAGTCAGTAAGTCACAAGCTGATGTGGACACTCGGTCAACAGTCTGCCCTTTGCTGCTCTACCCAGAGTGATGTCCGGCCAAATTGTGCCCTCCTTTGTTCATTCTACATAATCAACTTACCCCATCCGCCTTTCATGTTTCTTATTCTCACATGCAAAGCTTTTTAATTAAGTTCATCTGTCATTTTGTTTCATGGCCTAAGGTTGCCAAAGAATTTGCAAAAAGTTTGTAAAACT